>CM032233.1:42232500-42485000 GCA_019009955.1 Riptortus pedestris | reverse complement strand
TAGTAGAAGCATACCAAAGTAAATGACTTTCTATAGACTTTGAAAAACTCCAAATTTCAAATTATAGTCCGTTACAAAAGGCAATTTCCACAACTACCGGTTCACCTCAGGAATTTCTAACAATAGGTTTGCCATTCCAAATTGTAAAAACCATTGCACAGCTAAGAACATCCAGCAACTATTGTATAAAGTTTTCAATGAAAAATGTATACTATAATATTAACCCAAAAGAAATTTGCACATTGCGTAATTTAAATATGAATGAGGACATTTATCATATAATGCTTCATTGCCTTATTTACTCCCCTTTCAGAGAACAGTATTTACCATTCATCAAACAGCCAGCAGATAATTCACAACTTCATAATATTCTAAATAATGCAACTAGAGAAGTATATATTAACATTTTTAAATATTTAAAAAATAGTCTCAAACTTCGCGAATCTTGTCTGTGTTAACATTATTAAATTTCTCTTCTTCTCTTAATTGTTTTTTTTTTGTTTATTTAGTACTGTTATACCTATGTATTAGTAAATTCTTGTCAGTTATACTCAATTCTAGTTTGTAAAAATATGTTTAAATATAAGCTACTAACATAGAAAACTAACTTCATTGTATAAGGCCAACTCCTTGCTATAAGGAAAATCCTTGTAAGCAATAAATAAAAAAAAAAATAAAAAAAAATAAATAAATATTTTATCCAATTAGTTCTCTCATTTCAAAACTACTCATTTTGGCAACGTGTATTTGCAGTAGTACCTCTGAAATAGCAAGGACTTCCAACTCTTGTATATTAACAAGATATTGAATTTAATAAGTATTATATTTAAAAGAAAAAAAATTCATTTTATTATTTGAATTGTTTTCCCCATTAAGGTCAATACAATCCGTGGATCATTAGATATTCCTTCACAGAGAGTGGCAGACGACTTTCTGGGAAAACCAAATCTATAATAGTATATGCAACAACATTGTTGGCCATCGAGATGAGAGGCACGGGACCAAGCCCCATATTTACATTTCAGTATATCTTCCTACTCTCATCTACGGGAATGAATGTGGGATCATGCTTGACAAGCAGATATAAATAATTACTAGAGCTAATATGAAGTACTTAGGAAGAGCTGCAAGGTAAAACTAGAAGAGACCGCAAAGAAATGAAAGAATTAAGGAGGAGCTAAGAATCCTTGTGTTGAAATGTACCCTCGAAAAGCATTTCAAGTGGATCGGTGAACAGCTTATTGCTAATACGACATGATTAGGAGTGGTGGTTTACTCAAGGCTCAAAAATAAAAAGTGCGAAATGTGGTAACAGTCAAGTATATATACATATATATAATTTTGAACGGATCTCAATTTTGACACCTATAGGTCATATCGAACGAAATTTAATGAAATTTTTTTGAAAATCACATCATGAGTACAACCTCAATAGCTGATTTTTCTTAACGGAAATCTGCTAAAACTTGCCATTCAAGTTTGAAGTGAGATGTTTAACTAGAAGGAATTTAGTCACTAATACCATATTATTAAGTTTTAGGAAATGTTTACGAAATGTTATTCTACTCTTATTAATTAAAAATCTTGAAGTGAAATCTGCTAAACTTGTAATTATGTAATCTAAGGTCCTTATCTTCATCCGAAATGCAGAATATATACCCGTATTATTAAATTTATAGATTAGTAAGGGAATACAATTCTGTTAAAGCTCCAGAGAAACCATGTAACTGGTACAATTATTACTCAGGAGGCAGTATGTTTGATATTTAATTAAGTTTGATCTATTCAAGTTGCAATTAGAGGGGTTAATTTTGATCCAATGACGCCGAGACGCTAGGAGCCACTTTGAACTTTGATCTAGAATATTCGACTTACTAATACCATCTTAATTAGCTATTATTGGTAATATTGTGTTGGGCCCTTAAATGTGAAATAGACCGGCAATGTAATGGAATTTGTAGTCGTTCAATAATAGAATTTCAAACACTGGCAAGTTCGAGCCACCGCATATTACACCTCGCTGACTTTAAAAGGAAACAACATCCTCTGCAATCTAGAAAATGCTGTTTTATTAAACTAATCCTATCCGTCTGGAGAAGTCAGAGAATACTTTCATAGTCTATGTTTCAATATTCAGTATTTCATGAACTTTTTATGGGCAAAGGAACTTAATTTTATCATTGGTCGAAAACTATAGTTGGTGAAATCTATGGCCACAACTAGGTTAGTTACAGATATTAAAAATATTATTATATATTGCTTACAAGGATTTTCCTTATAGCAAGGAGTAGGCCTTATATAATGTGGTTAGTTTTTCTATATTAGTAGCTTATATATATATACATATTTTTACAAACTAGAATTGAGTATAACTGACCAGAATTTACATTAACATTTCTAGAAAAATCTAAACTAATAAGTTTCATTATATTTTATTATCTTACCTAATATTAAAACATAATATTTTCAACATAATAGTTTCATTAAACCTATCATTATCTTGGTTCCTGTTCTAACTAATACATAGATATAACGGTACTAAATAAACAAAAAAACAATAATTAAGAGAAAAGAGAAATTTGACAATGATAACACAGATAAGATTCGCGAAGTTTGAAACTATTTCTTAAATATTTAAAAATGCTAATATATACTTTTCTAGTTGCACTATTTAGAATATTATGAAGTTGAGAATTATCAGCTGGCTGTTTGATGAACGGTAAATACTGTTCTCTGAAAGGGGAGCAAATAGGGCAATGAATCATTATATGATAATTGTCCTCATTCATATTTAAATTACACAATGTGCAAATTTCTTTTGGGTTAATATTATAGTATACATTTTTCATTGAAAACTTTATACAATAGTTGCTTGACGCTATTAGCTGTGCAATGGTTTTTACAATTTGGAATGGCAAACCTATTGTTAGAAATTCCTGAGGTGAACCGGGAGTTGTGAAAATGGCTTTTTGTAACGGACTATAATTTAAGATTTGGAGTTTTTCAAGGTCTATAGAAAGTAAATTACTTTGGTACGCTTCTACTATTAAGCTAATGTGTAATTTAATTAAGTTCTGATTTTAAATATGTATATGAAGATATTATCTAAAACCTACTAGCTGATAAAATTATTAAAGCTGACGATGGGGTAGAATTATACAGCATTAGAAATAACTAATCAATGTAGCTCAATTGTCCATTGTTATTATACCCCTGGCTAAAGGGGTTAAATCCCATACGTAATCTGTTCCATATACACAAGCACGCGCATTTATAACACCTACTGCATCACGAGTCCCTTGTATAACCTTTCCTGTTATTTATGTTTTCCACTTTTCTGGATATTTTCCCTGTCATTCCAAAAATTTTGCAACAATAAATATTTAATTCTAAACGTGAAAACAAATACTATTTAACAATGCTAACACAAACAATTTTGTATGCATTTTTATTGGTGAGAAGCAAATCGCTTTTCATAATGAAACTTAATCCCAATAAAAAATAAAAACAATCAAGAATTATTACTTTTTTGGAGTAAATTCAAAATGTTTCAAATCTGTAGGCTACATTACAAAATAAAGAATTTGAAACGTATCTAAATTAAGTACTAATTTCAAATAAATATAACAGACATGTTTAGTAATAATTCATTTTATTTCTGCTGTCAAAGGTTTCGCTTTGTGGTTAAGCGATGAGATAATGAAAACCTTTAATGAAACATGGGGCTCAGGCTAGCTATGTGAGTTAAAGCGGTAAACCAACAGTGGCGAGTTCGATTCCCACTTAGGAAATAGGAATTTATTTAGTGACGAACGCATTAAATAAAAACCTTTGTCCCAACCTGGATTGAACAGGGTAGTAACCTGTAGATAACCCGTCGCAATTAGCCATACTAGCAAAAAGTGGCCGCTAATAAATAATAATTTAAGGAAGAACCCGAAATTATTATGTATGTGTAGATAATTAAATTTATTATCATTCATTAGTATAATCTGAAGAAACCGGTACATTTTAAGGCACTATTATGCAAGCATTAGCAAAACCAGAAAAATATAACTTATAAATAAGGTTAAAAGTTTGGACAAGAACAACAAGTTCATATAGGGAGTAGAATAATGAGGTGACACAAGAAAAGAGATTTACTTGAATACTTTTGTTTGTTTGCATTGCCCGTGCTTTGTAAAACGAAATGCGAGGAATTAAGGGATGTCTAAAAATAAATGATTTGAACATAATAGGGATACTCACAGTCAACTGATCCTAACTATCTGTGCAGAAACCAACATTTACATCTCCAATAAGTAATTTCAGTATAAAAATAATTAATTAATTTCAATATGATTTTATTATTAAATGCCTAAGTGATATATTTTAGATGCTGTTTAAAGAATTACCTGAAATATGTCTCAAGCGAAATCGAGGGAATAAAACAATTGACGAGAAACCTAATCACAATTACGTTTCATGCAAAATTCATTATTCCATGGCCGTCTTTTAATTTTTTAACAGTGCAGTTATTCAATTTTTTAGAATAAAATTAATTATTACTAATAAAAGTTTCCTTCTATTTTTCTTATTAAGTGATGAATAAAGTTTACTTTCATTATAAAAGCAAGCAAAATCCATTAGCAAATGTATATAAGAGAGTCGTTGAGGAGAGTAATTTTATTCTTATTCCCCCTTGTCCTGCTAATAATAAGGGGAAATAAAAATCTTAATAAATTAAAAGAAGCGGAGAGGTGAAGTTCGCTTTAATATAAAAGCCAATATCTTGCTCATAATCTCTTCACAATTTTTTTTCTCAAAGAGGGTACCCGTAGGAATTAACGGAGCCACGGGAAATTAATCCACTAGTTTTCAAATAAAAAGCCATTTTAATTTATAATATCCTCTGAATGTTTTGCTTTCCTCCTTCAATATTTGTGCCTTTTTTTTCTCGATGAGTACTGTTATATTTAACATTTTTACGCTTGTCTTATCTTTAAGATTGTTTATTTTTTTAATTTAGACGTATCCTGACACAAAGAGTTATATCTTCTACATAACTAATGTTATTACTTACATAATATCCATTACTGCATATTAAAATTGTTAATTTACTTATAAATAATTAATGAACTCAATTAAAAAATTAACTGGGGCCTAATCATTTTATTTATGTGTATAACTTTTCTTCGATATCTACATTTAGTTTTGTTTAGATTACAACAAACGTTTTTCAAAACAGATTAATTATTAAGATTTGGAAGAAATTCCTTTAACATGGAACAAAATCAAACAATTTGTCAATTCTTCTTATGTGAAAGGATTGTCAGACAATGTCCAAAGTTTTTTGAGAAATATATTGTAAATAATTTAACTTGTTCTTTCAAAATTAAAAAAAAATAAGACATGCACACCAATTTAAAAGTTAGAATAAAAGTATCAAAGGAGCCGTATGTGGTTTATGAGATTAGTTGCCTTTATAGAACATAAAAATAAATTGGGGAAACAAAACAGTACTTAGAAAAAATAATTTATCATTGTCGGAATGATGTAATAACCATGAAAAAAAAATAAACATAAATCTGCTTTGGTAATTCACTACTGTTGCAGAGCATACTTTTGGTTTCAACAATTTTTAAGTTTCTACACAAGGAACCAAGCTCTGGTAAGAGAAGAAATATGTAATGTATGTACATATCCAAAAACCCACAGTAGGCAGTTAATTTTAATACTGACACGAAAAATTTGAATACCTATTATACTGAGGTTTTAAGTAAATTAAATTAAATCTGTAAAATAAACGTAAATGTATGTATGGGGTTTTCAACAGAAAAACTAAATTGTGAAATGTGTATGTATAAGCTAGATTGAGGAATATGTTAATATATATTTATTATTTTAGTTAATTTTAATTTTTGGCAGTGAAATTTTAAATATTTGATAACTTCTTGATCTTATTTTTTAAAATATAATTTGGGATATATATTATTTATGTGCACAGTGTCCAATGATGTCTTAGCTTCAATTAGCGTCATAGAACCTACCTGGTTTTATATTAGCTATCGCTGGTTAAGGCTTGCAACCATATGCTTTTATTCTCCTAATAGGTTTATATATACTTAAGAGAATAATTTTATCAGGTAAGTACTCTTAGTTTCTAGGAAACTGATGAATGCCTTAAGTATGAATCGATAATAATTAAAATATACCTGTATTTTTATCTTTGTTAGTGCCCATCTACTTACTCTCTCTCTCTCTCTCTCTCTCTCTCTCTCTCTCTCTCGCGCTCTCTCTCTCGCTCTCTCTCTCTCTCTCTCTCTCTCTCTCTCTCTCTCTCTCTCTCTCTCTCTCTCTCTCTCTCTCTCTCTCTCTCTCTCTCTCCCTCTCTCTCTCTCTCTCTCTCTCTCTCTCTCTCTCTCTCTCTCTCTCTCTCTCTCTCTCTCTCCATTTCCTCCCTCCTCTCTCTCTCACTCTCTCTCTCTCTCTCTCTCTCTCTCTCTCTCTCTCTCTCTCTCTCTCTCTCTCTCTCTCTCTCTCTCTCTCTCTCTCTCTCTCTCTCTCTCTCTCTCTCTCTCTCTCTCTCTCTCTCTCTCTCTCTCTCCCCCCCTCTCTCTCTCTCTCTCTCTCTCTCTCTCTCTCTCTCTCTCTCTCTCTCTCTCTCTCTCTCTCTCTCTCTCTCTCCCTCTCTCCCCCTCTCTTCCCCTTTCTCCCTCTCTCTCTCTCTCTCTCTCTCTCTCTCTCTCTCTCTCTCTCTCTCTCTCTCTCTCTCTCTCTCTCTCCCTCTCCATCTCCCTCTCCCTCGCCCTCTCCCTGTCCAGCTCCCCTCTCTCCCTCTCTCTCGCTCTCCCTCTCCCCTCTCCCTCTCCCTCTCCCTCTCCCTCTCCCTCTCCCTCTCCCTCTCCCTCTCCCTCTCCCTCTCCCTCTCTCTCTCTCTCTCTCTCTCTCTCTCTCTCTCTCTCTCTCTCTCTCTTACTGAGAGAATAAAAGAAGTTTGGGTAATACGGCTGAGACCACTCATGTGAAAGAAAGCCTTACGCTTGTACTGACCAATGTACAATCCCCAGCCCGTGAAAAAAAATCCCTAGGCCATTGTTTACTAACAATTGGATTCAGCGATATTGTTCTCTTCTTAACGTGTTTGTTTTAGCCTTAATTTAAGTATTATATGACGGTGTAATTATTATTAAATGACACGACACACCCGCTTTATCAATTGGGTTGCCTAAATAAGACAACTTTTTTACTCTCACGTATTTTGGACTAAAAAGCCACATTGAAACAAAGAATTAAGAGATAATGGCATATGTAAAATCTAAATACACCTTTCCAGTTACTTCCCATACAAACTGATACGCTTTAGAAATACTAAGAGAAGTGTAGGGATCATTATGGAAAGTTACTTCGATCTGAAAATTACATACATCATATGTATAACCATCCTTCCACATTTTAACAGCAGAAATTAATGTTTTGCCGTTGCTACTTCGAGATCAAAAAAGCTTGCTAGACAAAGTTAGTTCTTTATATGTTCACAAAAATTTCATTAAGCAGATCCGAACTGTTCTGGGTTTAAATATTTTTTTTTTGTTCTAATGTCTGGGAAAAAGTCATTCTGTATCATTCCAAACAGGCTAGATGATGAACAAACGGGTCCTATCAACTTAATAAGTATACATATTAATGAGACTGCTAATGATCTAGAGGCCGTAATTTTCTTCTATTAACCCCAATATCTGAATTTTTCACGAAATAAATAAAGATCAAGTTAGTTAATTGCCGAAAGACGACCAAAAAGACCATGAGGAGTAGGGGCTTAGAGAAGGAGTAAAATAGTAAGACCTTCAATATTATGCACCAGATTGAAACAAAAATTATATAAATCTGCTCTTCTTGGAAAAGTGGTTTCCTCTAATTACAGTATTCACGTATAACATAAATTTTGATATTATCTTTCTCAATGTGCAATAAGCCTCCACTTATCCCCTACTGGGCATAAATATAGAATTTTCACATTAGCATATGATTCAATTTAAACATAATAGGCCGGCTAAAAATTCAAGACTTGTTCACATAAAGGTTTTTATTAGAAAAGAAATATCATTTGTGAGTTAATACAGGACGTGGGAAATCTGTAAATTTTTAACTTTTAGTTTGAGATAGAAATAAATGTCAGGGTAAGAAAAATTCTAACACCTAACTGTACAAGACCTCCGTATCTATATTTACATCGACCTATTGTGTGTTTGTAAAATTCCTACTTTATACAAAATTTATTTTCAATTGCAATTATTTACATATTACCCCTTCTCATGGAATCTACTTCTCGTGCAGTTGCACAAGTTTTGCAAATACAACAAATGCACTCGAGTAAAGGACCTGCCCGGGCAAGTTTCGAAATGTTGAATGGTCCACATTTATCAGATATTCTATCCAGCCCCCCCCCTTTTAATTCTGAAACATCACGAAGCGGTGCATAATTGTGTAGTCAATTTTAAGACTTATCACCATTTCAACGTAGAGAGAATTCACTTGTCGCAAATCTATTCATTTACAGGTTACACTTGTAAAAAAAAACATAAAACTCATCCGTATGTACACTGGGCCAGCTCTAGGAATAAATACCACGATTTTTCATTTGATGCGTCCCTTTCAATCTTACCCAGGAGATAACGAAAATGAGGTCCGTTCAAAATTATATATATATATATATATATATATATATATATATATATATATATTTGTATGTTAACGGTCTAGCGATCGTAATTTTTGCTTGATCGTTACCAAACTCGATATTAAATCGTTTTATGTAAAAATAAAGATAAAGTTCGTTAATGGTTGAAATCGGACCAGTGGGAGAGGGGAGAATTTTCGAGGATTCGAAATATCTCCGTTACTATACGTTGGATAGAAATATTTTATAGAATCAATCTTATTGCAAATTAAAGTTACTATAAATATTGTTATATACATTTATTGTCTATCTTGAATATTAACTGAGATATTTGAATTTTATTAAGTGTGTGCGGATGACGGACGAGGTGAGATCGGCTAACTTCTGTTCTAGTCGTGAGTTTCCGCCAAAAGCTAGTTCGGCCGTTTCCGTAACTTTTCGGCTTTCGCAAAATTTCTCTACTGGAAAACTTCACGTGGGAAATCTGCTTAGTTTGTTCAGCCTCCCGCCTGACGGAATTTTTCATTTCAGATCTCCCTTATAACCCCACTCATGTTCTTCTCTGAGGACATTAATAAAGCCTAAGCTGGGTTAGTAGTAAGTAATACAATAAATATAACATACATAAAGTATCGTCAAATTTTGAGAAAAAAAATCAATGTACAAAAAGGTTACAATTTTATATATATATATATATATATATATATTTATATAGATAGATAGATAGATAGATAGATAGATAGATAGATAGATAGATTGATAGATAGATAGATAAATAAATAGATATATTTGTTGTCCGGTAACGCTCTAGTGGTCGTTCAATTTTTTGTTTGATCGTAACCAAACTCGATATTTAATCGTTTGATGTTAAGCTAAAGATCAAGTTCGTTAACGACTGAAATCGGACTGGGGGAGGAGCTGGGTCATAGGGGAGAAATTTCAATATTTTGAAATATCTTCGTTATTATTTGTCACACAGTTTACGATTGGACTGATCTGGGCGGACAAAACTCTGGCCCATATTATTCGGCCCACGTAAAATGCATATATTCTAGTGTATAAGTAAGTAAAATATAAAAGTAAATTCATTATCATTTCTATTAATCTTTTATCAACTTTACAATATATCTATCAAGATTAGATTTCGTTTTTCAAAGAAATTTTCTTAACAAAGATATGTAGGTGTCAGAGCAATGTTTTGTAAGTGGAACTGCCTACGAAGGATGTTACAAACTAAAAGTTATTTCGTTTTTTTTTGTCAGGTTGGCGGTAATTTGAAGACACGAGCATTTTCAAGTTTCCAATTGCTTCTTCATCAAAACCAATCAATCAGTATTTATAATTAGTTGTCCTGTAAATGAACAACCAAGGTAATTAATGTTTTCATTATCTCCAACCGATGTTACTTCACCGTTTTCCTGGAACAATTTCCATTTTTATATTACAGGCCCTCTATTAATAACGACACAGGCGTTCCTTTGGAGGCGAATTCCCAGTTCTATATTCCTCATCAAGTTTCGTACACTGTCAATTATTCTTGGGGGGCGAGTTCACAATAGTAGCCACCCCTGCTTGGGTGCAGGGATCGATTAAGGAGAATTGGTTTCTGACTTATGAAGTCTAGATCCATATTGATTGACTCTGTGGTTGTCATATATCTCCCTGTTAAGGTTGTTAATCGACTAAGTAATAAATTTTAATAAGAGGAAAAGTGGCTTCCTTTTTCATTCCCATTTTGGATATTTATGAAATCAGGTCTCTCCAGGCCCCTGAAATATGCATGTTAAAAGAACTTTAATGGCTCTTTGAAGATTTTCTGACAGTAAATCAAATATAGTATTCTTTTATGTGAAGTCATATAATATAATTAAGAGTCAATTCCTGAGATTTAGGATTAGATTATCAAAGCCAGTAGCTTAGATATTTCAATCTCCACGCCCGTGGATTTGCAAACAAATATCGTTCCATCGATCAAATTATTTATTTCACTTTGACATCCCAGTGTTTATATTTTGAACCAGTGAAAATATTAAGTACAAGCGTGAAGGTAAAATTTAAGTTGTGAAATTTTTTATTGAGTCACACAGTAAATTATTCCACTTCTAACAAATAAAAAAAATTGTTTGTCAAGCTCGATTTCTACATTTCCATAAAAGAATTTTTCTACTTTGGGAAAATGTTAACACTTATGGAAATGCGGGGCTTAAGATTAGAGTATACTAAGAGATTTATCATTAACTAATATTTCAAGTTTCCTTTATACGAGTAGTTTGTAATGGTCAGAAATTAACAAAACAATATAACTTTCTCCAATAATGTTAATAATGGGTACACCCTTCTACCTAATTTAATCACCCAAATTATCTACGAAGGTATATATTTAATAAAATACGGTTCACAATTTCTCCCTGTTATTTTCCGTGAGTAGTCTTCATCCTACAGGTTTACTAATGATCATGTTTCACTAGAATAGTAGCATTATTTTACATATTTTATGTTAATCCTTATCATTTGCTGGCTGACCTCTATCACCTTTTTTTACTGGCTTGATTTCTTCTATACATAGCTGTGATATCTACTGACTACTTTCTTCCATGACCTATATGACCCAGTTCAAAAATAAATAAAGATATTACATTAAATTGACAAGACTACAAAATAAAATTTATATAAATAAACTAGTTGCTTTGGCAGAAATTGTACTTAAATTTGGTGGATGATAAATTCTTTTTCGTATTCCAGGTCATTCGCTTGCATCAAACTGAAACTCTTGAATGTTGGTCCACCCGATTGTTACTCATTCATGAAATAAACTGGTCTAAGGATTTCACAGGCCTTTGCATTTCCGATTTATGAGTTTGAACATTTCCATTCCAACTTTCAGTCATCAAATAGAAATTATTCAATGGGAATGCTGGATTAGAATTGAGAAATATTTTGTATATGTAATATGAAAATTTATTTTGTGAATTGCGTCATTTTTTATTATACTAACTTAATTAAACAAGAGGATAATACTTGTAATGAGGTGAAAATAAAGGGAATTTTCGGTATATAAATTAATCATTCTTTTCTAAATCCACGGAAAACAATTTTGTTTTGTACCCATCTACGATCAAGGTGCCGGAGAGTTCTCATTTACGATAGGCGTTGTGGAAACCAATTACTATCATTCATTTTCTAGAACTGGATTAAGTATATTAAATTGTCAATAATAAGGTGTTATATCATTATTTCAAATCTTCTAAAAACTTCAAATACAAAAAAAAAAATTATGTGACCCAGTGGATTTAATCGTTTAAGAAAAAAATAGCGTAAACATTTAATATACAATAATTGAAGAATTTAATAGAACATATATTTTACGTTCGGAGGAATTATTAATTTATGAGTAATAAAAAGGTATAACGCTAAATTAGTGTAATCTATGAAAGTATAATTCAAATTAAACAAAACATATAAGACAGCCGACCAATTAAAGTTTATAAAATGTACGAACTTTATAAATAAAATAAACTTAAATACACAATAAAAGGGAATGGCTTGTAATCAAATCTAAGATTGCTTTTGGAGAAGGATAAAGTAAAGCTTATTTTTAAAGGAATTTGATGAAGTAGACTGGCGTAGAGCAAAAAGAAGAGGGTTTCAGAGGTTGATTGCTTTTACTCGGAAGGATTTGTAGACCAAAGAAGTTCTATGTTTAGGGACGTAGAGACTCTAAGGGAATTAGTTTGGGTGTCTAGGGGCACCATTGTCAAGTTTCCCTCGCGATGCTTACAGTCAATGATATTTGGATTTTACCTCGCACGTCACATCCTACAATAAATAAATTTAGTTTCTTGTACCCTAGTATATTAAGCCCTTTATTTTTTCCAAATCTCTTTCTCCAGTCATCTGGCAGACGCAGTCTATATTTTTTATAACAATTGAACGCATAGTCACGAAACTCGGAACGGATTTGTAAGTCCGTTAGCGCTAATCTTTATCAATAATCAATTCAGCAATATTCTCTTACTTTCTTATTTGTGGCCTGAAAATGGAAATGCAAAACCTTGTAAATCCATATTGTACTTCACACACACACACACACACACACACACACACACACACACACACACACATATATATATATATATATATATATATATATATATATATATAAAATTGTAACCTCTGTCTGTACATTATTTTTTTCGCGAAATTTCACGATAACTTTTCGTTTCACATGTCATAGACACCATAACTGCATTTTGTTTCTTTCGTGTCTGTTTTTTTGTTTGTTTGTTACCTTTTCACGCATAAACGGCTGAACCGAATTTTATGAAACTTGGTATGTATATTACTACTAGCCCAACTTAGACTTTAGGCTATACTAATATTCGCTGAGACGAACAGGAGTGGGGGTTATAAGGGAGGCCTGAAATTAAAAATAGCGATATTTTGTTTCCTATTGGGGTTTCGGCAAATATGCACATAACAATAGTTATTCATTTTATTATTTAGAGTAACTTTTGTTATATACACTTTCGTTGTATACCTAAGTATAAATGAGTTATAAGCTAAAAATTATAGCGGGAGTCAACAATTTTATTTGGCACAAAAGAATCAACCGAACTAAAAAAACTCGGTACGTGTATTAGGACAAACGCCTTCCTTATAATAAGCCATACGAACATTTCTAGGGACGGGAAGGAGTGGGGGTTATAAGGGAGGGCTGAAATTAAATATAGTGATATTTAGTTTCCTATTGGGTTTTCGGTAAATATGCACATAACAAAAGTTGTTTATTTTGTTATTTAGAGAAATTTCCTCAACAATTCTTTTCAATATGAACTACCAGGTGCCTCACCTGGAAAAATTAATTCAAATTATAATATATTATTATAATATTTTGTCCTCAATAATTTAAATCTATGCATAATGGACAGGAAACGGGAAATATACCAATTTGGAGGACAGTGAAGTCTTACATAAAAAATTAATTTTATTATTAACAAACCCACAGAAACGACGGGTATTAACCTTGAACACTGGAAAGGGTAAATGTTAAAATATTGTGCAAAGTAAAGCCTTGCCAAAAAAATACCATCACCATCCAGCCTCAAATGAATTCCCGGGCGAAGCTGGGTATCTGAGCTAGTACACATATATAATTTTAGCGTCCGCTGTACATTCATTTGCATTATTCAAAATTTCATGATACTTTTTCTTTTCACATATAATTTATTAAAATATCTACCATTTTTGGCTTTGGTGTCAGTGGTGTTGTTTATTTGTTACCTTTTCACGCCCAAACTACTAAACCAAATTGTATTACTACTACCCCAACTTATATAACTAATATTCTCAGAAACGAACAGGAGTGGGGGTTCTAAGGGAGGCCTGAAACGAAAAATATCGATCTTTCGTTTCCTATTGGTTTTTCGGCAAACATAACAAAAGTTGTTTATGCTGTAATTTAGAGTACCTTTTGTTAGATACACTTTTGTCGTATAAGAGTTATACAATAAAAACTACAGCAGGAGTCGACAGTTTTATTGAGATCATACGCCAGTATTTTCTTATTTGTTTTATTCTTTGAGAATAAAAAGTTCACTATAGTTACTAGGATAAAGAGTAACCTAAAGATTTGAGACGGAAAGTGTAAAAATATTGTGCATTGTAAAGCCAAAAGAAATTAGAATCATTATTCGCACTCCCCGAGCAACGCGGTCATTATGATTTCCCGAGCAAAGCCAGTATATGTGTGTTCATTATAAATGTTGTGTCGTGTATGTGCATTCCCTCTTTGAGGTTTGGAATCTTTGCCTTTTGTAATTTCATTAGCTAGAATCTGATGTTTTATGTATACCCATCTGCTCGTGTAACACTAACCCTCAGTTGGAAATTGACGACCTCAGAAATTTCGTGCCTGAAATAAAAAAGAATGAACAGAGTAACGGACATAATTCTGTATGGTCGGCTTCGGGCTGCTTTAGCAGTGGCAATAGGATACGACCGTAGCTGAAATGGGACCTAAAGTAGGATGCGTGAGTACGACCGGCGCAAAGGGGTGTATTGGAGGGGTAGTGGGGGCGGGGGTTGGCTCCCCCCCTGCGATATTTCCCCTCCAACCCCTACAGAACCCCCTTCCCCACCTATCCCCCTTGATCTCGCGCTCCTGACCAGTCTTCGCCCGATCCTCCAACCAGGCAGGACATCACCCTATTCAACTCCAACCTTTAGTCGTATCTTCAACATCTTCGTCAGTGGTATGCTCATCAATATATCTATCACACCATTTCTTTTTAATTAAAGCTATACACTTAGAAAACTCAACCTAATTCCTAATATGTTATATATTGGCTATATTTATTTTAACTTGAAGTTGTTGAAATTGCAATCCACGCATGTTATTTATATTCTTTGCCACTTAGTACTTAGTGATTCCTATTTCCAAGGAATATTCCAATGTGTTGAATTGACAAGTAAATATAATTTTCAAAGAGATTCTGAAGATTACATCCATTAGTTTTTCAGGCGTAATTAAAATTGATAACATTTTGATATTAATCGCAACTATAATATTTTTTTTTCCTTTCCTGAAAACATATTACTGAATAATTCCTTGAAGATTGCATACTTCAATGAGTACATATTAAATTCTAGTATATTTGCATTCATTTCCTAGAAGAAAATAATTAACATTTCTTTATTATTTATTCTCTATTCTTTTTAGCTATATCATTATTTAAAAATCAGAATTTCATTGAATTTCAAAAAATATATATATCACTTGATATTTACAATAACATTCTAGATTTTTGTTAAACAATTTAGCTAATTAGCGTATATGAACCAATCATTTTTTATTATACTCTCTATGCTCACTGAACCGATATTGAACTATTCGTTCACTTTGCAAATTAAATAAACGTTCCTCAAACGTCAAGAAAGTTTCCGTAATATTCCTCCTTTAAAGCTAGAGAAATACTGAAAGCACTATAAATTTATTTGCGACTATTCTAAATAATATTCTAAGACAGTATAAGCAAAGCCCTTCTTCTTAGAAGTGAGTCAAATTCTGAGTGGTCTGTTGCTGGTTTGTTATAGTGCCGACAACTTTCATCTATTTCGGCACTTCAAAGCTACACGACCACGCTGAAGAAGTTTTCTCTTATGTTGTATGAATATTTAAATATATTTTAAACATCAAAGTTTTGTGCTTTCTTAATTATATATTTATGTTATAAGGGGCAAATGTTAACTATGCATCCCTTTAAGTACTTCATAATGCAGTAATATTCGAGATTGCGGTCGCTGTTGAGAAAGGTTATTATTTTTCAATTTCAATCTTTTATTTATACTATTGGAAAGAGAACAATTATAACTTGCCCCCCTTCAATGAGTTTGGTCAAATAATCGCTAGGAGGTTAAATATACATTCCAATTAATAATATAAAAACCCATTGCTAAAGTTCATTATTAAAGGAATAAATATCAATTACAAATCTTAGACTTCCTTGCTATTACGACAAGAATATGACTCACACCTCACGGTTAACAAGAGTTTACAAAAATCTGATAGGGCGATACAAAACACAAATACGGAAAGTAAGTAAAGTCAATTTATTTTCCAATTATTTTAGGAATAAATAACAATTTACATGTTTGGTACATACCAATAGCATGAGGGACGTATGAAACAGTACATAATAAAACATTCTTCTATATAAATTTTAAAAATAAGATTATAATAAAAATTTGTAATGACACAAAATACAAATATGGTATTACTCTTTTGTTGAATTTCAGTACAGATTTAATTATCTCGAGCGATTCTTCCCTGTTGTATGTGTTAAGTATTAATTGTTAATAAAAAAAATCGAATAATGAGACTGTTAATATTTATATGTTCTTCAAGGAGTAAAAGTCTTTTTAATTAATTTTTGCTTATACCAAATAATTTCCAGGTTGTTCTTGATGATTCAATATTCAGTTTTTGTACAGATAACATGTTTGCACTGTTACCAGTCTGGGATTTAAAATACTTCATATCATTATTATGGGTGCCAGAAAATTGTGTATTTACAGATTTCATATATTACATTCCATAAGGGTCATTTCTATACATCATGAAACAAATAATATTTAAGTATGATTATCGAGATCCTAAGATTTAGACATAATTATTGTTTTGTTTCCAACGACTCGGATGTCCTTCTACCTTCTTCAGAGTATCCAAGCTGCGAATAAGTGTCAGCACGCCCTATCCGATGTATCTGTACATGGCTTTCTCGATCCGCGGACGGAGTTGCCCACCAACGGTCCGAATCGGATTCGACATTTTGATCAGCATTTATTGGCGCCTGATCGCCTTCTGTAGGGTTGATTACAAATATTTTTTGGGTAACCAGTGCTTTCTGAATTTAAATCCATATTCACCATTGAAATCTGGATTGGGTTTGGTAAAAAAGTTTGTAGAAAGTACCGAGCGGTCGATAGCAGATACCTCAAAAATCATGATATTGAGGTTCAAGTCAAAAATAAAATGTAACTCTTTAAATAAAAAAGATACGTATACTAGTCAATAATTATTGTCCATATTCACTAGTATGAATATGTTAATATACACTTTCTAAGGATGAGCAAAAGTCCCTAAGGATCTATATAATGCACAAGACGACCATAGAAGTAATGTCGCATGGTTGGCAAATATTTGTTAGAAATAGCTTTTTACGAAAATTGAAATAAAGACATTTCCAGAAGAAGAGAGATTTTTAATTTTACTGAAATATTTTATAGTTGGACTAAGGGGTGTTTTAATTATCCCTTAAGAACTCTTTTTATTAGTTAATTGAAATTTAATAAATATATTTTGAGTGAGTTCGTTATGAATGCTCAGCCGATTGATGTATCCATATTTCAAAAATCCAGGGAAAAATGACACTTGATAAATGTTTATATATTTATTTGCTACAAATTACCTCTGTTGCATCTATAAATTACTGGAGCTATATAAAGACGGCATATGATACAAAATCGGTACCTTTGCAAAATGTACCATTTACATTCAGCAAAAATACTTTCTTAATTCGCGAACAGAAGCTCTCAAACATATTCTTGAATTCGTTGCAAATTGTGATAAGAATGTCAAAATCAAGTTCCTTTTCAACTTGTAAAAGTGGTGTATGTCCCCAGTAGCCCCAGCCTTTGCGATAATAAAATCAAATCATGATTTAAGCTGTACATAGTGAAATAAGCAACCAGTAAAAGTATATTCATCCATTAGTGAAGGTTACTAGGCAAATGAAATTTAAGAAGAAGTGAAAATCAAGGCATCATAAAATCTGGACCATGCACAACTTTCAGAAACATGCATTATCTCCCATAATCACAGTTAAACTTAAAGTATTCAGCTATTCCTAAATGGTGTAACCTGGTGGTAAATTAAATTTTTGGAAATTTACTACTAAGTTAGCATGAAATGGAAATTATTTATGGCAAACGTCGGGGCTAATTTGAGAACCAACTGGATAGTGGTTTGAGCAATTATTCTCGCTAAAAAAAAAAGAATAAAGAAAGAATAACAGTTATCGGGCAATATGCGCATTATGTTAAATCACAGTGGGCCATTAAAAATAATTATCTCTATTAGAAACAAAGGCAAAACGAGAAGGGAAATCTTAAATTCATTTGAAAATATCTCATCTATTTTAAAATTAAAAAATCCAAAAATCTGTATTTCTATAATTTATTCCAATATTGTGTTAAACTATGTGTCAAAGATCCTAGGCGTCCTACATGCGGCTCCCAATTTCAAGGTTGGACGAATTTTTAGGAAATGTTTTATGTCAAAATTCATAAATTTATCTCAGCTTTTTATAAAGATATAATTGCCGTAATATCGACGGAAGAAGGATACGCCGAAAACATGACAAAACAATGAGAATCAATTAAATCAAATGGATACATCAGTTTATTAAAAATGAAATGCAGAAGAATTATTACTCAACAAAATGCTTTCAGAGTTTTGAACTTCCTTGACTCTGCCTTTTCATACTCCCCGTCTCTCGCCCTCCATCTGTGGAAATTTCATTTAGCGTTCAGTAGATGAAATAAAATAGAATGAGAGAGCTAATACTCTTTTTTAGGACCACTCCTGTCAGCATTATCGAATTTAGCTTATTACGCAGCTTCTGCATAGCGGAATTGCTTTTCATTTAATTTTACAATCTAATTCTTAAAAATGTTTGACTTGAGGTTTTGAAGGGACAGGTATACTAAACATTTTCATGAATTTTTTATAGTGGCACCAATGAAGAAAAGATAAGACTATTGATCCTAAACTTATAAAACTCCAAACTGTTAATCGACGTTCCTGTAAGCATGATGTTTCTTTTTCTTCTGAATTTTAGACCGCTCAAAAGCTAAATATAATTTATGAGACGTTATCTACTTTAATGTAATGATAAATATAATCAATTAAAAATAACTAAAAATATCCTGAGTCTTTTTTATTTGGTAAATTTTTCTTCAATTCTAAAAAAAAAAACAAAATTCTCAATTAAGAGGGACAATTCTATTAAAATCAAACGTACTAATTCCCAATTAGAGAGTAACTATTTATTTTTATTTTTCTCTCTATTTACTTCCGTTTTAAATTCAATTATTTTTTTATAAATATTTTTGATAATTATTCTCAATAACTTTATAACTTGGTGGTAATTAGTTTTTTTTAATCACTTCTTTTTGTTTACTCTCTGAAAAATAGATTTCTATATCACTCCACTTCCATCAATAAACTTTACATAAAATTTCAAATGTATTCTCACAGTTAAATTCTTTTTTATACCAAGTTTTATATTACTTGAAATGTTAGTTTTAAATGTGTACAAAAGCCTACCACATCATGATTGTAAAGAAACTGTAGCAAGACTTGTCCTAAGAAAAATTATTCTATTTAAAAGTTTTATATACATATGTATAAAAGTATTTGCTTGACAAAATTCTTCCTTAATTATACCTGATTCTGTAACCAAAAATTGCTAGGACGGACGACGTGTAATAAATCAACAGTAATGACTTATTGTTACGTTCACTAAATAATATAAGTTGTATTTATAATTAATTTGGTTTTGGGAATTAAAATAATAAATAATGATGACGAAGGAAGGAGATTGATTATTCACGAGTTTCTTTTGATAAAACCCCAATATCTTTGTGCTTAAGAATTTGGGTTCCGTTCAAATAACCTGTTTTTAATAATAATAAAAAAATCATAAACCAAAGTACCTCGATGAACATCGAGTCAAGTATAATACAATTGATTAGGGGGAAATAAAGGAAATAATTATGATATATGTTTATTATACCACCTCACGCAGTTTGCCTGACTTGAAATGGATTTAAATCTTTAGCGTTATCTCTTTAATACTAATTATGAATTATAGAAGGGATTAAAAATTACGAACTATAAAACCGCTAAATTTCAGAATGCAGAGTTTGTTTAAAAAATATCTATCTTAAATGTGATCGGAAAAATCTTCAATTGCCCTTCAAGTATTAAGTATGCGGAAATAAATTAAACATTGAGAATTGCGCCGCTCTCAAATTGGCCAATTACAGAACCTGGATCTGAAAAATGTTATAACAGTCTTATTACATTAACGAATATAGAATCCATTTCGTATATTCAAGTATCAAATTTTATCTTCTACCGAAAATACGTTTGAGTAATTCCATTTATATAATCAATAATCTGAAACAATGTCAACCCAATAACTTCGTTCTACTGATTCTAGTGACTTGACTTTTTAGGATCCCTGTATTGCTGGTGTTTATGTGCCCTAACTTTAAATATTTTGTATCTTACAACCATAGTATTAAAAGTGTTAATCATCAAATTGGGACTGCAAATCAGAACATATCCTTTTTTAATCACTGTTCATAATTCTTTAAAGTCATAAAAAACTGTGATTTACTGGTAGAAGAGCAATTTAAATGTTACATGGAATTATATCTTCCTTTGTAATTCGAAATGTATCTGATTACCTCGAATATTATTCCTATTAGCAAAGATGGAATCTAGACAATTTTACAAGATATTTTGACCACGCAAGCTGCTAGTACGGTTACCTTCCCCAAAAATGGCCTCCGTTGTACATTTGTCTTAACAGGATTTAATTGTATCGAAAAATCGTCTAGATAAATAATATTGTTGAATAAATGATTCACTAAATTTAAGGTATGTATATAATTTATTCTTTAATGAGGGTTTTTGGCTTGAACTACTGATGTTAAATTGTTATACTGGGTTTTCTGTTTGTACACTCGAAATCATAAAAAGGGAACATTGACAGTAACAGTTAAATATCATAGAAAAAGATCAGATATTCAAAACTTAATTCTCAATGAATGTTTGAATTTCATTATATTCATACAATGTTTCCATGCAATGGGAAGATATTCTACTAAAATGAATGTCACGTTTTACAATATAAAAGTAAGCTATATTAAAAAGGCAAAAATATCATGCCATTTAAGAACACATATGGATATACTGATACGAAGTATTATTTATCTGTTATAGGCCTAGATTCCATACTTAGAAAGTCCGTCACGCAGGGACTGCGTTAACTAAGCAGATTTCCCACGCGCATCATTATTTCCATTTATCTCAAAACGTAAAATTTCAATGAGAACAAAAACGAAAACTAAAAAAAAATTGCAAATATCTCGGTTAATAATCAAGATAGTGAAAAATATACTGAACGACATTCATAAAACATTACATTTGCTGTAAGATTAGTTTTATACCATTTTTCGATCCGACTCGAATACGGAGATGTAACGAATTTCTTAAATTTCCGCCCTCTAAACTCCCCCGCCTCCCACTGGCCCGATTTCAGCCGTTAACGAAGTTTCCTTCCGAATATTTTCCTTAAGGAAAATCATCTATTGAGGTTGTGCTCATGGCGCAATATATTGTCTGTTACCGCTCTATCGGTCACAATTTTTGTTTGATCTTTATATAAGATATTATACTCGATATGTAAGAGATTCATGCAGAACTAGAGGTCATGTTCGTCAATGGCTGAAATCGGAATGGAGTGGGAGGGGGTTCAGAGGGAGGATTTCAAATATTCGAAATATCTCCGTTATTATACGTCGGATCGGAAAAGTGTATAGAACCAATCTTATTAAAAATATAATTTATAATAAAATTTTGTTAACAATTATTATCTATCTCCACATCTTAACATTATCTATCTACATTTACATTAAATTATGATATATTGAATTCAGTATTATAATTATTTAGATTAATATTTATATCGTATATGTGAACACCATATACGATACATTGGCATGTAATACGCCAATGTATGAGTATCGTATATGGTGTTCATTTGTAATTTTAGAAATTATTATTATTTTATTTACACATATTTTAAGAAGTTATAATATATTAATAACCATACTACACACTAATTGGCTGGACTCTTGGCAACATGTTTGTAAACATAAGCTAATAAAATATCTATCAATCTATCTACAACTTAACATTAACGGGGATGTTTGCATTTTTCAGTTTTCAGCTTTCAGAAAACCCCCACTCCTACTCATGTTTTAATAACAATAACACTATTATTCTAAGTGTGAATACTAAATATTGTTTTCACTGAATTTATATTGTGTGAGATTCATGCAAATACGTTGGGTGGTGACGTCATCATTTGAAATTTTACGTTCTTAACTCGTAAATATTTGTTTTATATATACCATACTCGACATTTAACCGTTTCAGTAAAGGCTGAAGATCATATTTATTATTAGCAGAAATCGGACATGGGGTAGTGAGTAGTAGAGATGAGATAACTAGTGTGTTATACCAGAACGTGGGAAATCTGCTTAGTTTGCGCAGCTCCTGCGTGACGGGCTTTTTGTATTCAATTGGTATTAAGCTGAATTTATGGAGAAAATATTCTTATAATATTTTACTTCAGCAAAATAATAAAAACTATAATTTTCATTGTATTCACAATTTATATTAAATCAGTGTTATTTTTGACCAGGATTTATCCTTATTTTGATAGCTGTACCTTCATCAGGAATATTTGTATAGATTAAAACGTTTTCACCAATCCAGAGATTTTTAGCACAACTTGTTTTTGTAAATTATGTTATTATTTAAAGGAAAATCAAGACTGAAATAACATGGCTTCTAAAATATTAATAATTCCACTAGAAAAGAAAACGAATCAAACTTTTAATGGACTCTTTAGTTCTTAGCATATGGAAAATGTTTAGAACAATGAAGGAAAATAAAGAAAACATTAATGCCATTTTCATACAACAAACATCTTTCCCTGTAAACAGCAAAGCACTCTCTTACTTAATGCTCTGAGTCTTAATACTATTTTTTAAATAATAACTTATGAATAACATGTAAGAAAATGCTAAAAATAATTTCCGGGATTTTCACTACGATTTTCGCTCTTCCTTGTAGGAGAAAGATTTGTACTTTTTCACTAATTCAGAAACATTAAGAATTCTAAAATTAAGCATTCTTCTTTTACTTTATTTGGGCTTCCTCACTTTTATATTATATTTTAGTGATAGACCTGATTTAAGTACTGCTGTAAGATTTCTTACAGAGAAAGATGTAAGAATTATTATATTGATCCTTATTTCCTTGTTAAATGATGACTGTTTATAAAATATTTTACTTTAAAAGACCATTTTAGTGGCAGACCCGAATAGACAGAGAAAAACTGAACATTTTTATTTTAGTCATGTTTTATGGACTATTGTTTTCATTGAGGAAAACTGTTCTGGTTAGATTTTTTTTTTTAATTTATTTTTTGTATGAGACCTTGAAAGACTTGGAATGTACCAAATTCATTCACCGTCTCCTTTCCATTCTATAGGAATGACCAGGTATTTTTGGGTTAAAAGATTTTCCTTATTCAATATTTGGATTAATTCATTTATTTTTATTTTAACGGTTTTTTTATGAAAAATGGTTTTATTCAAACAAATATTTTCTCATCCCCGAGAATCATTTTTACGAATTTCTTTATTTTATTAAACTGGATTCCATCGAAGTCCTGATTTTCTAATGTCATTGATATTTATTTGGTATTTTTATTATACAAAAGTGGAATGACCAAGCCCTTCAGAAGTTATTTGTCGATAAACTCAACGACTTTTTCAGAATAACATTTGGTACTTAATTATTTTCGAGTTATTGTATTTTATAATTTAATTTACTTTATTTTCTAGCAAACTATTCAAACAAGTTTTTCATTTGCACTAGAAAGGAAAGTTTGTCACGACAATGATATTAACTCAGTTCCCTACACTTTATATAATAATAGAATATGATTATTGTTCTTCTGATAACTCTAACAAAAGAAAGGAAGCATTAATACAACTATAACAACATATTCAGTCTAATGGCATTGCTATTTTTTTAAGTCCCCTTCATGGTGCGTAGGTTTTTCCTATTCTTTGGGTAAATAAAATGTTAATAAGTATTTATCTCCATTAATTGGACAACAAAAAGATAATAAACTATATTAAAATTCAGATTAAATGATCCCCTAAATAATTTCCGTTATTTTCACTTCGGTTTTTGCTCGTTATTGCTGAAAGAAGATTTAGAATTTTTCATAAATTCGCCCACATTAAGAATTCTAAACTAATGCATTCTTCTGTTTCTTTATTTGGGACTTTCTCTCTTGATGTTGATTTTGAGTTTTATATTATATTTAATACTTTAATGATAAATCTCATTTAAATACTGTTGCATGAATTAAGTTTCTCTTGTTCCCTTGTTAATTGATGGCTCTTTATAAAATACAAAGTGTATCGAAAAGAATCATCCGATTTGGCACATCTATATTTAAAAAAAAATTTCCTCCAATCTCCATGAATCATATTTACTTGTCTGTTACCTCTCTATCGGTCGCAATTTTTGTTTGATCTGGATATATAAGCGATTCATTCTCAACTAGAGGTCATGGTTGTTAATGGCTGAAATCGGACCAGTAGGAGGAGGTTCAGAGGGAGGATTTTGAACATTCGAAATATCTCATTCGGATAGAAAAAGTGCATGAATAAGAACCAATCTTATTAAAAATGTACAATTAATGTTTGTGAACGGTTATTATCTATCTTTAACATTAACGGAGATGTTTGTATTTTTTAGTTTTCAGCATTCAGTAAACCCCACTCCGTAATAATTGCAATACGATTTTATATCGTGAACCATAAGATTCCGAGTGTAAATACTAAATATTATTTTCATTGAACTTATATTGTGTGAGATATATGAAAATACGTTGTGTGGTGATGTTATCATTTAATGTTTTACAATCTTAACTCGTAAATGTTTATTTTCTATAGGCCATACTCGATATTTAACTGTTTCATTCCTCAATATAGGCCATATTAGTTAATGGCTTAAATGGTGGGTGGAATAGGGTTTAAAGTGGGAATTTTGAAAATAATTCTGTTATTAGAAGACGGATCGAAAAGTTGTATATAACCCATCATAGTGCATTACACATTTCTCCTGCATCTCCAGAAATTTGCATTTTTTTAATATTCAGTCTTCCCTAAACCCCAACTCCTATTCTTCTCACATTAACAATAAGCTGGTATTTAAAAATAAAAAAGGCTCATACGTGTTCGGTAAGACGTCATCAACTAAGATTTTACATTTTAGACTAAATGACTTCTTGTTATCAATATCATAAACGATATTTAATTGTTTTAAATATTACATCTGCAAATGGCTGAAATCATCAAGAGGTGGGGCATTAAGTGGTGAGGAAAACCGTTATTCCGTAATACCTACATTAAGAATCCGATCAAACAACTGTAGACAACTACTTTAATTGTAAAGTTAATTTTCTATAAATGTCGTATTTATTTTTTTGTATCTGGAACATTTCATGTTTTAGTATTCAGTCAAAAGACTGAACCCCCCAAGGTAAACCCCCAATTTTACTCATGGGAGCTTTACTTTCAGTTACTGAGTCATTAATCCTCTCATATGCAGAAGGTTATTACAATTCCTGTTTGCATAAACTTTGTACTACGGGTGAAATAGAGAATAGCGACATATTCCAGCTTATGGGAAATAATAGTTTACGCAGCCCTTGTGTGACAGAAGTTTTTACATTTAAAACTTTTTGAATACACGAACTGAAAACGTTGCGAGTTTTTGGGTTTTATCTATAAATATGAAACTACACAAAAAGTACTAGAAATAAACGATTTTTGCATATTAATTTAAAAATAAGTTTTTTTCCGTGGATGGTTGGAAGGGTGCTTTTATACCCAGATTTTCAAGTTTCTATGCAGCCATATAATACACTCAATCGCAAAAAAACCGGACACTTCATTTTTGTCGTATTAAAAGCTAATTTTCAGCAATTTTTTTATGTGGGTATTCTAGTTATTACAGAGAATTTAAAGTCTAAGTCCATTGAACTAATCCCTTCAGGATTAGTAAACAATTAGATAAAACTCAGATTAGATTTATTTGTCGTGAAGTTGATCTATTCTAAACTGTAAGTAGTTTTTCGCCTATTTAAACATATTTAATTATTAACCAAGCATTTTCTTTAATTAATGTTTTATTTTTATTTCGGTCCAGAATAATGGGTCTTTCAAACTTAGATGGAAGGCCGGAGCTTACGTTACATTGCCGAAACGCTTGGGGTAGCGAATTCTACCATTCACTGTAATAAAAATGAAGAATCATTTTTTTTTAAATGTGTTAATTTATCTTTTACTTTTTTTTTATTTTGTATTTTTTTGTAAATAATCAATAAAAATTATTCACTTTTGGCAGATTTTGTTTAAATAACCTATAGATTAACCAATTATTTTAATTAAAAAGATTAATATACATATTTATTAAGTATTTAACAAAATTATAAGACTAAATCTAAGTGTCCGGTTTTTTTTGCGGTTGAGTATAGATTCATCTGATTCCACTAAATTCCAGATTATATCTCTTTACTTTTAGGGTACTACTGTTTTATCTCAGGTATATAAATAAATTACTAGAAAATTCGAATTTCTTTATGTTTTGAATAAATAATTTAAGTAAAACAATATTGATAGCCGATGTAGTCGGGAGGCTAATTCAGTTAATTGTGTTAACTTATTTCTTGTGAAATGTTGGAATTGATTTCTATTCCCATTTACTATAATGCAAATAGCTAAGTATGGGTACTTGGATTAGTTTTTGACCGGAAATATGTACATTATCGATGATATTTAATTATAATAAATTCTATCCATGATTTCTATTCTATAAGTCCCCTACCGGACCCAAGGGGGAAAGCAATACGCCCAGACGGGAACTGTAATTGTACATAATCAAGTCTTACGAAAAATAATATTTTCATTAACTGAATGGGGCTGCTGATTACATTAGACTAGTACCCGGTGATACAACACCGGGCTCATTTTTTACAAAAACTCCTAACACTATCGTCAAGATCGTGGCCACCTATTGAACAACCAAATCATAAGTTATACTATTTATGATATTTTTGGGTTATTTTAAAAACCTTGTCACACAAAAAAATATATTATATATATATATATATATATATATATATATATATATATATATATATATATATATTAATAGATTTTAAAAAAGTTGTACTGAGAATTGTTAGTCAGTCAGTCCTGACCATATATATATATATATATATATATATATATATATATATAAATATGGTCAGGACTGACTAACAGACAACTAACTCAGTACAACTTTTTTACAACAAGACGGGCTTGAAGATAGTGCCATCGCATCGAAAGCGCTTGCCAGCTGTACTCGATCATCAGCCAGTAACGACGGTCTTCACCGTCAGGTATGACAACTATTTATATAAATATATAGTTATAAATGTGTGTGTGTGTGTGTTTCTTCTTACTTTCTTTAAGGTAGTTAATATTATTATTGAATAAAATAAATAATGGAAATTAAATTGACAAAAAAGGAGTTAAATTCAGTTAAAAATAAATTAATAAGTTAAATTAATTTTTTTTAAATTATAAACATTTCTGTACCTAAGGTTTCAATGTTATTAAAACATAAAATTATATCGTTTTTCTCATCGTATTGCACTTTCCCAAGCCAAATCACCAAATTTTGGTAGGATTAACTGATCTCGAGAAATGGAGTTTTTTCTTTATGTTTTTTGACTCGTAACAGGACAAAGACTTTGGTCTAAGCCACCCGATATCTCTATTGACTAGTGGTCAACCTTTCATTCATTTGTAACTTTATTCCTTAAAATTGGAAACATTTATTGATAAACTGCTTAATTATATGTTAGTTAAAATCAAATTGTTGTGTTTGACAGTTTCTTAGCCTTTTTTTATATCAGAAGTTAATAAAGTAGATATAGAATTTTTCGGTGGTTTTCATTTTGGTAACAAGTAGTGATAAGTAGAAATAAAAAGCGACAACCTAATGAAAATATACAATTTTTCATATCTTAAAATTATCTGAGGTTGTTGTTGGGTGGAGACACTCCTAACATACTATAGTTAGCAGATTTCCCTTAGGGGAAATCAGCTATTGAGGTCGTACTCATGAAGCGATTTTCGAAAAGTTTCCTCAAATGTCCATCGATCCTACCCAGGAGATGACGAAAATGAGGTCCGTTCAAAATTATATATATATATATATATATATATATTTGTCTGTTAACGCTCTAGCGGTCGCAATTTTTGTTTTATCGTTACCAAGCTCGATATTTAAACGTTTTATGTAAAAAGACAGATCAAGTTCGTTAATGGCTGAAATCGGACCGGTGGGAGGGGGGATTTTCAAAAATTCGAAATATCTCTGTTACCATACGTCGGATTAAAAAATTGTATAGAACCTAAAATGAAGTGAAATTAATTTCACTATAAATATTGTTCAATACATGTATTCTCTATCTTGAATATTAACCGAGATATTTGCATTTTTATTAAATTTTGGCCGATAACGGACGACTGAATTTCCTGCCAAAAGTTAGTTCGACCCTTTGCCGTAACTGTTCGACTCTCGTTTGGAAATTTCTCTATTGTATAACTTCACGTGGGAAATCTGCTTAGTTTACGCTGCCTCTGCGTGACGGACTTTTTTGGGTTCAAGGCTGAGAATTGCCGAGTATATAATGTTTAGCTGCTTGTTTATGGAGCTTCAAGGTTGGGTTTCTATTCATTCCCCCGGTGTACACTCAAATTCGTGGAGGGACTGAGAGCAACTTGAATAAAGTAGTAGCTATCTGTGGTCTTCAAAGCTACCCGCAATTTGGCAGGCACTGTATGAAGCTGACCACTGACCTCCCACTAAAGCCATATGCTGTCCCCATCTATTCATGAGCTGTTTACCTGTTAAGCAACGTATTTATTTGAAATGCTTGTATGTACATTCAAAACGACGAATTGACCACAACTGTTCTTATTAGCACAAAAAACTCCAAGTGGCTATATTGCAAATGTCCAGAATACAGAAGACACATAAAATCAGTAAACGCTCAATAGCTTCTGAGAATTTCAGCACTTAACATTCGTTACTTCCATATTTCAAATATTCGGAGAAAATATTGAATCACTAAAGTTGTCCATTTCACAGCACACTAAAACATATTCCTTGTTTTAAATCCAGAAATAAAGTGGATGTGAAACAAATATTGCCCCATTTTTGTCATCGACTAAGTAACATTGATTTGAAGACATTTTCGAAAATCTCGTTATGATCACAACCTAAATAGCTGATTTCCGTTAGAGGAAATCAGATAAAATACGAACAACTCCGTTAATATGTAGCATGTATAAGGCACAAGTTGTAGAAAATTACAAGTCCAAGATAAATAGCAGACATTTTAGATCTAGATTGAGCTTCATAAGTCTTTCAATGAATCGAAGTCCTTTAAGGGATTTTTTATAAATAATCTCATAAAATGCATAGATATTAGTATTAGAAATAAACTTGAATATTTTGATTGTCAGGTGTGACGTTTTATCCGTGAACTACCTCTATAACCCAACATTGACGGGTTGAAGTATAAATAATATTTTGTGGAAATACAATGTTTGTGTTAATCTATGCCCGAAATTATCCAGTCATAGTATGACACAGATGCCCTGTAATATGTGCAATCATTTGTTATACCCAATGTACAGAAAGTGTCAGTAAGACGATTGTTTTTAAAAAAGCTTTTATCCATGAATGATTTAAAATAATATTAGCTTTCCGTCGAACTATACCCGTAAATAATGGATTAGCGAAACCACTCAATAATCCATTTCTTGTCATCATTTGCGACATACTATAGTTTTAATCAAGAAATATGGGATGACTTTTAAACGTATATTGGCAAATTTACTAACGCTCAAATAAATCTAGCTTCCCGTCAAAATAAACTGACTTCAACTTAGTATTTGGGGAAAACTTATGATAAAATTGTGTTCTTACAATCTTCTGTAATATCTTCGAAGAATATATGTGGTGAAAGTAAAGTCATAAGTAATTGGATGTATTAAAAGTTGTTTTCCGTGGAAATCAAATTAGATAATTGAAATTAAACCCATTCTTCCGTCAACGGTAGCAGAACATAATATAGCCAAACTTGATTCATTGCATTCCTTAAATAAATATGAAGTTCAAGTGTTATGAATATACATGAAATTTCACAATTTTTTTTGAGACATTCTCATGGAATACTAAGAATCTCTAATTGGCGACCGGAAGTTAGTAGTTAGAATTTCGAAATCAATAAATTTAATCAACCTATTAAGACTGAAAATACATTTCAAACAGAATTAACTACCTGAATTAGTCCGATGAAAGAAATATTAACGAAGTTATAGAAGTATATAAGCTTTGACCTCAATGCTGAAGAAAATAATAAATAATAAAATAGGCATGTTAAAAATATCTATTCTCTTTATATATCGTTACATACGTATATATATATATATATATATATATATATATATATATTTATATATATAAACACAGACATACACAGGCATTTTCATTGAACACGAATATCGTCTATTCGGCACTCGGAAATCGAAAGTCAAAACTTCATTGAAAATAACTTTTTCAGACTTTGATCAATATTCTAAACACAATTTGATCTTGATATATTTTCTCTATAAAAACAATATTAATGAAAATTTGTTTTGATATCGACGGAACCCCCCCTCCCGTTCTAGATGAACATTCAAATTCATATACTCTATTTTGTACCTTGAGGTAGTTTTCTCACAAATAAAAGCCCGCACATATCTTCAAAGCCATTTTTGAGTGATTAAGTAATTAACGAAAGATTTACATGGCATTCTTTGTAGAAATATCTCCACCATAATAAGAAAATTAGACAAACTGAAGAGTTTTAATAAAGATTATGTTATAAAGACAGGTTTAACTATGTCTTTCACTTGTTATATTACTTTCGAGTTAGCCGAAAAGATTAACAAGGATGGAGCGAATCAAGGCTAAACGCCATGACTTTCAAAGAATTAAGGACACCACTTGGAGAAGACGAGTAAAAACACTTTTAACGCATACCTATTTTGTAACATATTTAACTTTTTTAACTCATTAAAGCTAAAAAGAGGGCGTGGAGCCTGAGTTTAAAACCCGCAATTCCCTTTTACACTTTTTCAAGACCCACCATCCCTCTAATCATCCTTTGCTTTTCTGCTTACTCTCTCACATACACAGTTCTCAAGAGGATGGGTGTAGTTGGGTGAAGATTTTAGCTGTCCAAATATTTCAGTAGTGCCCGGGAATGTATTCACAGATTGTGTTTATTGGTTACAATAATGCAGCTGACTTGGTTACAAAATTCTGAAATAAGAAATATAAATCGTGTGTTCATTTGTCAATATTACCATAATAATAAATATTTAAGATCAGAAAACTTGAAAAATGAATTCAATTCTTTTACCTTAACAGTTTTCGTCAAACAACAAGACCGAACATTTAAATTTAAAAAATGATTATTATTAAATCATAAATTATTATTTAATAAATTTGGGTTTGATGTGTGCTACACCAAGAAAAACATGCTCTAAAAAGTAGGATAGTTGTTCTTCATATTTTATGGCAAGGGTCTCCAATAAAAAACAATTTTTTCCGGTGCAAACTTCATTGAAACTGCCCTACATGTTTCGTGGCTTGTTTGCCATCTCTTCAGGGGCTATCCATTTCTGAAGTGCTCGTTTACCTTTTACATTACGTTGCGACTGTCCATAGGAGGCTTTTTTAGAACAGTCGCAACGTAATGTTAAAGGTAAACTAGCACTTCAGAAATGGATAGCCCCTGAAGAGGAAGGAAATAAGCTACGAAACATGTAGGGTAGTTTCAATAAAATTTGCACCGGAAAAAATGTTTTTTATTTTTTTATAGACCCTTGCTATAAAATTTGAATAATATATAAATAATACTGGGCCCAGAATAAGAAGAAGAATGGTTGTTATTTATTTAAAGTAAAGAATATTTCATCTTGAAAAGAATCATACTTTTTCTATAAAATAAAAACTTGTAACTTATTCGAAGTACTTTGGGGTTGGAAATGATGATATGAATGTTTTTGGTTGAATTATTGTTATATGATGAGTCCAAAATGTTTGGTTTAATTTATTACATGAAGTTTATTCTAATAACAGAAATCTAAGTAACATTGATCTACATCGTAGCTCTTACAAGAAGTTATCAAGTAGAAATAATGGAGAATTAAATCGATGCTAAGTTTAGCACTTCCGTGTTGGCTGTTTGCCATTTGAAAGGACTTAATTAATTCACATTCTGCAAATGAAGCTTTTGGGATTTGTCTAGCAATTAGGGGTAGCTAAAGTTGTGATTCAGGAAATGTCTACACAATTCCAATTAATGTAATTATGAAAGTAGTATGAGAATGTATTCCATTTTAATATCTCTCTAAATTTCAAATACATTTGTTGTATGAATCCTAGTCAACATTAGAAGTAGTCTAATTTCTCTTCACATTAATTATTAACTCAAAATAAACTACACACCACAAGGTCAAGAGCATATCAGTATGTTAATACTATTTCACTATAAGTAAGTATTATATATCAGTAAATTACGATTATTATTATTATATAGAAAAGCATATATTTTCTAAAAAAAATGAAAGTGTGTTGCGGACTAAAACTTTCTATTTGATGCCGGAATCTTCCTCAAGGAAAGAACCTAAACTAAGTTCTGTTTCAGTTAAATGAATAAATAACATCGTGGTGTTCTGAAAGAAAGGGTGGTGGTCTGGCAGTTATGCTGCTTTTAATCCCGGGCCGTTGAAGAGAAAGGAAACATTTTTTTTTTATTCCGCAATAGCATTGTTGAGCCCTTGTTAGCTAAAATATAAATGTTGAATGAATATATTATATATATATATATATATGTGTGTGTGTGTGTGTGTGTGTGTGTGTGTGTGTGTGTGTGTGTGTGTGGTATTAAGAAGTTATTAAACCATGCCCTGTTACTAATTATTTCATATAAATTCCCTCTGTATGTATTTTCTGTTGAAATATCTGTTAATGTTTGGAATGAGAACTATTAAATGATGTCCTTTATACAGTGATAATAGTCTATCGTTGTTGCTACTTTTCAATAAGATGGCTTTTGAACATATATTTTACGTGGGCTTCGGAGATTTTAGTGTAACATTCTGGTAATTGCGAATTTTCTTACTACAACCGATTCAACATAAAATACAACAATGCTGTCACTCCTTCGTCACGCAGGGGCTGCGTAAACTAAGCAAATTTCTCACTTGCGTTAGTGGGGGGTTCACTAAAGGCTGAAAACAAGAAAGTGTTTATAGCTCGCTTAATATTTGAGTTAATAAGATATGTATAGAACATCGACAGTTTAACAATGTTGGCTCTGTGATATTTTTCGATCCAACTCATAATAACGTAGATATTTTTAATTTTAGAATTGCCCCCCCCCCTAATCCGGGTCCGATTTTATCATCGTCAGATATTATGTATATATGGGGGTTGTCTGAAGGCTGAAAACTAAATAATCCAAATATCTTGGTTAATATTCATGATAGAGAGAAAACGTATATGACAAAATTGATAGAATATTAAATTTGCAATAAGGTATAATAATATGAAAGTATGTTTATTTTGAAATTTGAAATAATTTACATGTTAAATATACAATTAAGTTATCATAATAATATCTTTCCTTATACTATATATAACATACATAAACATGGATTCATAAGTCCGTCAGTTGAGTTTGGGCATTATTTAATAAATTATTAATCAGCATGATTGATTATAGCTATATAGATATATAAACATACCATTAACATAATATTACAATATTCTAAATGAAACAAATAATCTTTTATAAGAAATACTAGTAACTTTCTATATCTCTGTGCAACACATAGATATTTATAAAGGGCCTGCCAATCTTTGCCATTCGAAAACAAAATAAATTCATTTTGGCTAAATTTTGATGAGCCAAGGAACTGTTTTCTAAATTCACTAAGCACTGGGCATACTGCTATAAAATGATATGTATTTTCTAATTCATTCATATTACATAAGGAGCATAACCATAGGCCATCAGTTCTACATACTGAATAATTTAGACTTAACATTTCCCCCCTTGCTTTCATTATAAGGCTTGTGAAATGTAAACTATTATTGCTATTCAAATAACTATTACTACCTAAAATTACATCGAGATTATTGTAATTAGAGTGAAACCTAGAATGATTTGCCTTTCCCAACATTTTATCAATAAATTGCAACCTTACTTTTGCAATAAGGTCTATTGGCTAGCTGTCTATTGGCTTTCCGTTAAAACCCGTACGAATAGAACTCACCAGTCGCTGGACGGAACAATGCTGCCTCCGAATTCATGATGTAATGCTTTCCGTTAAACAGGAAATACGAGAACATTAGTCACAAATTTACAAATCAGACCTTATTGTTTATCAAGATTTTGGCGAGAAAGATTATATTTCACATAAAAGCAGATGAATATATCATTTTCTACATTCTGGATTATTAAAACAGGTATGCCAATTTTAAAAGCTGCTACTTATGTAGTACTAGCCCAGAATAAATCTAATAAAGGATTGAGAATACAAGTAAGGAACAAGGAATCGACTTTCTTCTGCTATTTCACCAAAGAAAATATTTGTCGGAAAAATTATTTTTGGCATTGAAATTTAATTTGGAGAGGAAAGGGGGATGCTTCATTAAGATTATAAAAGTCCAATGAACCAGCATATAACCTTATTCGAAATGAACTCACAGCGATACATAATTTATATATATATATATATATATACACAGGAGACATATTCACCTAGATAGAAAACAGAGGCAAATTTGTGGATCATGAAAAATGAAACGTGATGAACTACATGCTGACCCAACAAAGGTCGTAAACAAGGGAGTCCATAACACGGTAAAGAGTTTATCTCTTCCAGCTGAAGAAACAACATGCCTGATCCAATAGCTCTACGACCTAAGGGCCACCTTAGATACACCAGCCAGGCATAGTAAATTCCAGTAGACCAGCAAGATATAGAGAGCCCCAGTACCTAGGGAAAAAACTCAAACGCCAAATGGGAAGCCCAGATAACCACATAAAAGTGTCAATCTATTTTATAGAAAAGATCAGCTCTACTCACTATGATGGAAAATACTTTCCACTTCATAGGATTTCAATAAAAATACACGCTTTTCTGGTTAGGGGACTAAAGATAGTGACACATGAGAGTAATTTGGAAAAAAGAAGAAAATAATGTATTTTTTCCACATCGTTCTGCCGGGGTTTTTTCTATCGACATTTAAGTGGAACTACGATTATTTTATAAATAATTACTATGCATCTATCTCGTAAAACAGTTTATATCAAGTGCTCCTTATAAAGACGTTTCATCCTTATGATTTGTGTTAAAAATGTGCCAAAATGAGCTTTCTAAATTAAAACTACAGATAAATGTATCTCAAAGCATTTTGTGATGTTGATAATAAAGATATTTCAGAGGTGGGTGAAAGCGATACCCTTTAGTTGAACCGCGAGGTAGGGCAGAGTCGAGGGTAAAGTTGCCCTAGAAAAGTCTTCTGAGCACCGAGGGAGCACGGGAAAGAGGAGCTATTTGGGAAGGGAGTGTTTTAAGCACTCTACCACGAAGGAAAATAATGAGGGTTATGAGGGTCCAGGCCCTTCAAGTTCAAAGCGCCCCGAGCTTTTTTTTTCAGTAAAACTCACTCCTTCACATTCATAGGTTACTCTTCTATGAAATAATAAATATAGCCTAACTACTGATGAGGGGCTCATTCACTCTAATGTACCTATGTGACAACCGAATTTTCTATAAATTTATATCTTTCTATTTTTCTAGCTTCAATTTTATTTACTAGCATAATTTTAGTTGTGAACCCAAAGGAAATATGAAGAAATATTTTACATACTGTGATGTAAGGCTGTTAATTACTTACATGCTTAGTTACGTAATTATTTAGATACAAAATTTGAAGAAGATGAAAAATGGATAATTTGAATTAACTATTAACCCTCCGGCGGGCGTGCTGCGGCATTTGGACCGCAATCTGAACATCTGTCCAAATACTAGGAATATAAATGACTTCAGCGGGCTGGGGGTTCCAGGTATTTGTATATCAACATGTTCTGACATGTTGAGTAGGTTTTCTGAAGGCTAAAAAAATTTGCTACCTTTGTGGGACACATCGAAATAATAGAACAAGCGTTGTATACAATATGTGCCAAAGGAATGTTTGCCGAAATTTCAGTATCCATCAAGTAACGTGCAATAATTGCCAGGGAAATGCTTTATACGAGGAAGAAGTTTGATTTTTGTTCTGTAATATAAAAAAAGTTAATTTTTTCCAGTTCCTAATTGTTAAATTAAATTTTTTTTCTTGCAAATTTTGAACCGCATACTTTTTCTGTATTTGATCATTTTGAACTTATATTTTTATTATATTACTAATATACTATTACTCTGTATTTATATTACAAAATGTTTGTTCAAACTTTATGAAAATAATTAATAGTTTTACTCTATTTTTAGTCTGTAAAATAATATTATAAAACATAAAATTATTGTTCCTATGCCACTATTCCTACGTTGCTGAATATCCTATGTTGGTGGTTATTCATAATAAAAAATTTATTATTAAAATATCTCAATCATTATTCTACCTATTGCAAGGTTGATTTTTATATTCCAAAGCTATTTATAACAAAAAATTTTTATCCATCCTTTACTTAGCAATATGGTAACGTATAATTTTCATGCATTCGAATTACTGTAAAACCAAAGCAAAAATGAATAAACAATATAAATAAGTAAGTTATTGCTTATTATCTAATAAAAAATAGAAAAAACAAAATGCGGTCCAAACACCGCAGCGCGCCCGCTAACGTAACTCAAATAGGCGCCCCCGCCGGAGGGTTAAGGTAATTTTAGTAGACCAAGAACAAAAGATGGGGTGATAAAAAGAACATCTTTGCATATATCTCACAAAGTAGAAGCTTACACAAATGTCACGAGAGCCAATCAGTTGCGGGAACGGCCGAGCTAACTTTCAGCGGAATAGCTCGAAGAGAACCGGCAATAGCCGATCTCAAGTCGTCCCTTATCCACACCCACTTCAACAATAAATAACTCTTCTAAACATCAAATTGGCGCAAAAACGTATATAAAAATAATTGTAGAATATTATTTTTTCAACGGCATTGGTTCTATAATATTTTACGATCCGACTCATAATAACGGAGATATTTTGCATAGTTACGTAATTATTTAGATACAAAATTTGATGAAGATGAAACATGGACTATTTGAATTAACTCGATATTATTGCAAGTACTTTAAAAATGTATTTCCTATAAATTAACTCTGTTATAACTTAGCTGGCAACCACATAGAATCTTCAATAATGATGGTGAAGCCCAGATTCTTCATGAAGTGTAGCGCCGGGCAAGTACTAAGCTTTAATCGTATCTCATTGTTCTGCCATTGTTATTTCTAGAAAGGTTCTATAGGACAAATACTTCATCTTAATAACTGGAGGCAAAATGAGACCGTCTCAAGGAAAAGTATCAAATGACCCTTTTAAATGATGTGACCATTCGGGTAGAGATATGGGCCCTATTAAGGTGAAACAATAAGGAAGAAAACGTCACTTGCCAACAGCTATTATTTTCCACTCCCGGCGATGGTGTCGGCTATGAATTTGTTTTTTTCACAAACGTTGTTGGACGACCAATGCTGTCATTATTTTAAGCATTATAAATTTGAGTTCCTTGAGCAATTACAAAGATTATTACTATTAAATATTCGTAAAATAATTTATAAAGGGCCACACGTATGCCCGCTTTACTTAATGGTAATGGAAATAATCCTAAAAAGTATTATATTAAAGCTATATTATAATAATCGCTTTGACAAGAATGGAGCTTAAGTGATAAAAAAATCTGTGACGCAGGGGCTGCGTAAACTAGGCAGATTTCCCACGTGAAGTTTTAGAATAGAGAAATCTGCATACAGGCAACACTTAACACCATGATAAATGTCCCTCATTCATATTTAAACATAATGTGCAAATTTCTTTTGGGTTAATATTATAGTATACATTTTCATTGAAAACTTTATACAATAGTTGCTTGAATTTCTTAGCTGTGCAATGGTAACGGATAATTTGAGATTTGGAGTTTTTCGAGGTGTATAGAAAATATTTTACTTTGGTATGGTTATACTATTGAGCTAAGGTGTAATTTAATTAAGTTTTTTTCTTGAGTAAGCCAAATGCCAATGCAATTTAAAGAGTTTAGTAGGTTTTTAATTTGAGATATCCAATTAAATCTGATAATATTTGTGGGACTCTGATCTAATAATAGGAGCCTTTTATAGCAGATCCTAGGGAATCTTTCTCATGACAAAGTATGTTTTCCATTTAGGATCGGGTAATATAGATCCTTGATATATTTTACTTTTAAAAGAACAAAACAAAAATAAGTGTCTTTTCCTCTGTCATAAAAAAAAAATGAGAGTGACCTATAATTACAATTATGTACAAAAAAAACCCTTACTCCAAGGATTGCCCCGATGGGCTAAATAAAGAGAATGGAAAATTTTCCAAGAGGAATAGTTCCCAACCGGCAAATAGAATTTTAAAATACGTCAATATTGTCCAATGAATAATTTAAGAAATACTTGTTCCTCTGCACAGGCATTCACTCGTTTTCATTGTATTTTATCTGTATATATATCTTCATTCGGGACGATAGTACTCTATGCACAATCATTAGAGCTATGAAGCTCACTTATTAACCTGCCTCCACACCAACATCATTGGTACCCCTTCTTTCCACCAAAATTCCGTCACGCAGAGTCTGCAGATTTCCCACGCGAAGAGATAAATATACATACTAGTAATACTACCGTGAATATCAAGTGAATGAATGTGAAATCCTTCAGTCAATTTACAAGTTAAGCATTCCTGCAACGGGAAGTGACTGAATTGAAAACAAACAGGCCAGCCGACCTCATAGTCCTGAATAGATATATAGACAGGAAAGTTAAACAATAAGTAAATATATCTGAATATAACATATTAATTTTATTGAAAACCATTAACTAAAGCTACTGCTTTAATTTTTAATGAATCAGAATTATTTCTATGTCAATCACTCAACTTTCAGTAATCCAAGAATAAAAGAAGGAAGGGAGGGGGCAACAGAACATATTCGCGTATAACTCACAAAGTAAAAGTTCAATGAAAACAGTATTTGGTATTTAAACTTGTAATAAAGTGGTCCATGAAATAACAGCATATTGTTAATATGACATTAGTAGAATTGGGGATTTGCTGAAGGCTGATAACTGAAAAATGCAAATATCTCTGTTAATATTCAGGATAGAGAATAATTGTTTATAAAAATATGTATAGTAAATTTAATTTGAAATACGATTAGTTTATACAATTTTTCGATCCGACGTACAGTAACAGAGATATTTCGAATTTTCTCCACCCCCGGTCCGATTTCAGCCGTTAACGAACTTGATCTTTCTTTTTACATAATACGACTAAATATCGAGTTTAGTAAAAATTAAAAAAATAATTGCGACCGCTGGAGCGGTAACAGACATATATATATATATATATATATATATATATATATATATATATATATATATATATATACAGTTTTGAACGGACCTCATTTTCGTTATCTCCTAGGTAGTATCGATGAACATTTGAAGAAAAAATCGCGTCATGAGAACGACCTCAATAGCTGATTTCCCTTGAGGGAAATATGCTTACTCTCTCCAATTTGACCGACCAGCAGTAGGAAAATGTCCTAATAAATTTCGGTACCCTTAAACCTCCATATCTGGACCCTTTTTTAACCGAGTCAAATGGAAGATGGAAGCCACGTCGGGAAATAGAAGCCAAAACGAACATTGCAACCATCTGAAGGAGCTCAATCGGGTGTAAAAATCCCAGTCAATTTTTATAGTGAAATCACAGTCAAGGTACTCGCAAGTGTCACGCGAGATGATGTAATGATGGTACTGATTAAGTCTCGTAAATGGTGGGTAACATTGACTCTATAGAGTCTCGATGGGGCTCTTGACGAAATATTTACTTACTGGGCATAACCCCATGCTTGCTCGTTCACAGACAATTGTCCCACAAACTCTCTTCTTCGCCACACACTTCATTCTAGCTTATCCATCAGGATGTCAAAATTCCGCCACACAGGCCATAAGCCAAAAAAAATCCAGTAAAATTGAAAACCAATTATTTGTTATTTTAGCGTCGAATAAACTGTTTCATGATATACTAAGAGTAAGAGTGGGGGTTTACTGAAAGCTGAAAACTAAAAAAAAATCAAATATATCAGTTCATATTCAAGATAAATAAAAAAAAACATTTAAAAATATATTTATAGAAAATTGAATTTGCTATACGATGGGTTCTATAAATATTTTCGATCAGACTTATAGTAACGGAAATATTTTGAATTTTCGAAATAACCCTCTCCCCAATTGCTTGTCAGATTTTAGCCATTAAAGAACATGACCATTAATTTCATAAAAAAATATAAATATCGAGTTCGGCAAAATAAAAAATATATATATATATATATATACATTTTTGAACGTACCTCATTTCTGACATCTCCTGGGTCGGATCGATGGGCATTTGAAGAAATTTTTCGAAAATTGCGCCTTGAGTACAACTTCAATAGTTGCTTTCCTTCTGAAGGAAAGCCAGATTCTCCCCCAAGGGCCCCATCAAACCCAGATTTTTCAATTCGGAGTCTTTTCTAATTTCATTCCTGCGATAGGGATTAGGAGTCAATACGACCAACTTTTTATCAGTTCTGTTTCGAAGACTAATCACTTGCCAACCTTGTTCATTAGTTCTTAAGCTTAAGCTCCGATGCATAATGTATTGGGGACTTGTCGACTGAAGTTGTCGTCCTAGGTAGAGGTGGTACCCACTCATCATAAACACCGCATTCAAACAAAGGGGATTATTTTAAAATTCCTCTGAAAATATCCTCCAGGAGCTTTATTTCAGCCAAATTCTTCCATTCCGACATCTACCTATCTATCTAAATATCAGCAACAATAAATTCTTCAAATATACTCATATACATACACGGTCCTTGTCATTATTTCAATTCAGTTCTTCGGGCGTTCTTTTTTTTTATTGTCTTTCCCAGACCCTTAATTTCAGAGAAAGACCTGAGGAAGCTGGATACATACCTAGCAAAACGTCGGGCAAAACAAAAATCACAGGGAATAACCAAAGACCTTAATTGTAATAATATAAAATTACTCTTGTACTATTGACTTGCTAATCTTAAAACTCATTAACATTAGTTTGGTAGTTAAAAGTATTCTTTAGACACTAACAACCAAATGTATACAATATCAAGTGTGTCTGCCAAGTGTCTTTGAATAACACTGATAACAAAGCATGCCTATAATTTAAAAATGCATGTCATTTATTTTGTCTTTTTTAAGGTTCCAATAAGATATAATCATTAAATTATTAGATTTCATAAAATGTATTCCTTTCATTTTTTTTATTTTAGAAACGAACGTATTATGTAAGTACGGGTCCGGCAAAAAAACCTCCCTGATTTCAATAGGCATTTGCAAAAAGAATAAGAAACATACAGAACAATTACTTATATTTGTGAATAGCCTATATAATGCCATTTTACATCACTTAGTATACTTTACATGGTTTTGAAAATTATGTCCGATAAATGATGTCCCCCGTTTAATACATTTTGCAAAACATTCCCCAGATGCTGTCTTCATTTCTTCTGATGAAGCCCACTTCCACTCGTGTGGAACTGTTAACAAACAGAATTTCCGCTACTGGGCTGCAGAAAATCCTAGGGAACTCCACCAACAACCACTACACAGCCCAAAAGTCACAGTTTGGAATGCCGTTGCGGAATTTGGTGTGTGGGGACCGTACTTTTTCGTGGTCAATGCCGATCGCTATTGTCACATGATAGAGACATTTCTCCAGTTTGTTTTAGACCATGAGGAAGAAGAAGTTTGGTTCCAACAGGACGGAGCCACATCTCATACTGCTCGGCGGTCCATGGAAATGTTAAGAAAGTTGTTCCCTGGACGTCTTGTTTCTTTAAGAGGAGACATTTCCTGGCCCCCAAGGTCACCCGACTTATCACCTTGTGATTTCTTCCTGTGGGGCTACCTAAAGGCTAAAGTGTACAAACATCGTCCCAGAACTCTGCAAGAACTGAAATATGTCATTAGGCAGGAAGTGGCAGCCATTCCAAGGGAAGGTACACGAAGAACTATGGACAACTTCAGGGAAAGACTTCGTGAATGTCTTAAAAATGGGGGACATCATTTATCGGACATAATTTTCAAAACCAAGTAAAGTATACTAAGTGATGTAAAATGGCATTATATAGGCTATTCACAAATATAAGTAATTGTTCTGTATGTTTCTTATTCTTTTTGCAAATGCCTAATAAAATGAGGGAGGTTTTTTTGCCGGACCCTGTATATGGGAGTAAGATATTAATTGAACTTGTTTTAGTGATTTTTTTATGAAAAATGAAAATATTTGAAGTGACTTGTTCTGTTTTGGAAAAGATTTAATGGAAATAAATACATTTGATCTCATATCAATAATTTGTTTCATCACGAAACACAGGTTATCAGAGCAATGGAAAAAATAACAAAATACAGTGATATAGAAGTGAAGAATGAAAAATAATTAACCCTTTAGTAAAATGATATTCCACTCTTACAAATATAAAATGCATTCAACAAGTTTAATTGAAGATATTATAAATCGATAAAACAAATAATGAGGTGGAGAAGATAACATTGACTAAAGGATTAGGAACTATGTAAGTAATGGCTCTGAGCAAGACAGGAAGTGTCATTTCGTCAGACGGACATGGTGCTAACGAGGCAGTGCCACCTACCTCCTCAATAATTCCGGCAGTCATCTGTCACACCATCTCCTAAACTTTCACAACTGCTTTCCTAGTCGTTACATCTCCGGTTCCACATTCCTACAGAGCAAATATGAAAGGGGGTTCTTAGAGCACCCTCGATATCTAAAAAAAAGCGAACAGAGGTCATCCACCAATTCCACAAAAGTCCGTCACGCAGGGGCTGCGTAAACTAAGCAGATTCCCCTCGTGAAGTTCTGCAATAGAGAAATGTCCATGCGAGACCCGAACTGTTACGGAAACGGCCGAACTAGTTTTCAGCACTCACATAATAAAAATGCAAATATCTCGGTTAATTTCGAAGATAGAGAATAAATGCATATATCAATATTTATAGTAAATTTAATTTGCAATAGGATTGGTTCTATACCGTTTTTTGATGCGACGTATAGTAACGGAGATATTTCGAAATTCCCCCTCTAAACCCCCCTACCACTGGTCCGATTTCAGCCGTTAACGAACTTGATCTTGCTTTTTACATGAAATGATTAAATACCGAGTATGGCGACAATTAAACAAAAATTGTGACCGCCAGAGTGTTAACAGACAAATATTTATATAGTTTTGAACGGACCTCATTTTCGTCATCTCCTGTATAGGGTCGATGGACATTTGAAGAAATGGGAAAACTGCTAAAAATACGTGAAAATGTATTAAAATATTAATTTGTTCATGACTTTCGCAAGACATATCCAAATATTTCAGTTTTTCTATAGTATTTCAAACATTACGGCCTAGACATCGTTAATAGATAAGTTCTCACATCAGTTTTATTTATATTGTCATATACTAGGTAGAATTAGTGGACATATAAAAAGAAAACTACGCTATGATTAAAAGCATAATAGAAAAATTTTCATGAAGGGAAATCGTTAGACTCGGTGCCCACATGTAATGAGCCCGCATTACACTCCGGCAGACCGTAGTTTGCCTACAGCCTTCACTACTACTCTCCATCACACCGTGGAAACTACCCTGCCCTATCATGGCTCGCTATATAATTCAGTCCATGTTATGAAAGTGACAGAAAGCAAAATGGATATGAACTCATATGTTTCATCAATTACTAATAAAGTAATTAATAATTAAATAAACCGACAATAAGACTCCTGATGCTAGCGAGTTACACTAATTACAATTAGGTGAAGTTATCTCTCTCTCTCTCTCTCTCTCTCTCTCTCTCTCTCTCTCTCTCTCTCTCTCTCTCTCTCTCTCTCTCTCACTCTCTCTCTCTCTCTCTCTCTCTCTCTCTCTCTCTCTCTCCCTCTCTCTCTCTCTCTCTCTCTCTCTCTCTCTCTCTCTCTCCCACTCTCTCTCTCTCTCTCTCTCCCCCTCTCTCTCTCGCTCTCTCTCTCTCTCTCTCTCTCTCTCTCTCTCTCTCTCTCTCTCTCTCTCTCTCTCATTCTCTCTCTCTCTCTCTCTCTCTCTCTCTCTCTCTCTCTCTCTCTCTCTCTCTCTCTCTCTCTCTCCAAATTGACTAAGAGGCAGTCTCTTAGTTTAACTATTGTGGCGTAGAGTGATCAGTAAGCCTCATAAACTATTCCCATTTCAGAAAATGAAGACAAGATCATTTTCTTAGGATCATTGGAATAGTCTAATTATTATCAAATAATACTGATATTAATTGTAATGTATAGATTGGTTATTCTAAATGGAGGAAATATGAAAGCTGTGACTTTTATCACAGAGAAGGTATTGCGATCTGGTTGCGGCAATAGGCAGTGGAAGCTCTAAGAGATGATGATTCCCACAACCAAATCACTAACAAGAATTTAGGAAGGGTTCACCAATAGTCGTCTCTAGTCAAAATTTAAATATATATAAATTTATTTATAATTAAATATTCACCAATAATAAATATCAATTAAAACGAAGAGGCATCTTTTTATAATATGAAGGGGGGCACTTATCTCTAATTAATACTGGATTACAATAAAAGCACTTAGCTGCTTTTATATAAGTTCTGTATCAGACTCTGCCGTGAGAGATAGTGCAGGCGAGAAGTGTTCTGGCTAAGGCAGGCTGAACAAAGCTGAAGGATTAGCGGGATGTCAACGGACCAGGATCTTCTGTCTAGAGTGTCTGAGATATGACTGTTTTTAATCCTTTGCGACATCGCCTATTTATAGGCAGACCCGATGTCGCCCTTTGCCCCCGCCGATCAAAATTTGCTCAAAAAGGGTATTTAACGGGAAATTGATATCGAAATGCATCCGGAATATTAATTGGTGTATCGACGTTAAGAGCTGTGAATGTTATTATAAAAATCCATCAGCGTAGTCTACTAAAATACGAGAGCACTTGGTGACTTAACTCCAAATTGGATATAAATCTTATTTAAATGTAAAAACTATACATTTAAGTATTCATAAATAATAATCATAATTTGCTCTGTGCTGGCATTATTCAGAATATAAAATATATGGTCATTTGTGATGGATTTATGTAATGCAATGCCAGATTCAATACAAAGGCAAGGGCTCCAATGTCTTACAAACTCCACTTTACTTGAAATACTTAGTTAATGTCTTGAACTCAAGTGAAGATAGGCTAGGAAAAAAAAACTGTCATTAAATGTTAAAGAAAAAAAATTATTCTGGGGCGTAGCTGAAATTTGCCAAAGAGTAAACCTTTAAAACGCCAGTCAGTGAGAAAAACAATATTTTAAAGAAACTACTGTTGTAATCACAGTCATTAGAAATTGATAAATTCAAGCAAAACATATCCCAAGCACAATTTTATGAGTTATTCAAAGAACTCTCATTTCTCTACTAAGAATTAGAATACACTAAAGAAATCACTATCCACTATATGGAGCAAAGGCCAGAACTAGGCCAGATATACTCAACTTGAACAATAAGCCAACTGCTCACTGTGTAACTTCCAGGAACCTGAAGACAGCCACCACGTCCTTGCTGTTTGTCCCATTCCCCGGGAGTTCCGCAATACAGCATTTGGTGTAATTACTCTCGGCAGGGGTAAAGTAATAGCCACACTAAATGGAGAAGATTTCACTAACTTGTATACATATCTGAAGAGCCCTGGCAGATATCTCTGGCTTTGTTTATAGTTTAATTTATAAATCCAGTCGTTTTTTCCATGATCAGTAGCGGAATTGCTATTCATTTTTATTCAATATTAATGTTACCAAATATTATTAAAAAATATTTTTTTAAATGTTTATAAAGAAGAACATCATATTATGTACCATACGCCACTCGTGCTAATGACTCAATATCAAACAATTTGTAAACTAGTATGTATTCTTAAAATAATTGAAATATGTTTTGGAGAAAAAATACATTTACTTACATCACTTACTATGAAACACCACTTTATTGAGTTTTCTTTTCAGCACGTTTCATGTTTTCTTTAACACCTCTTCTGGTGAACCATCTTGAACTAAAAACATATTCAACCCATGACCGATGGAGAATCCTTCCTCTTGACCGTCTTCGTCGAGAATGACTATCATGCACAAACTAGCACCCTGTAGTACCCTCAAAAATCTGGAATAATCAATCGTTATAGAACCTAATTTTCGTTGTAGATTATTTCTTCATATCAAAGGTAAACTTCCCTGAATTGCCAATGAATAAAATATAAAAATAACTTATTAATTAAAAAAAATGTTGAGAGAAAACATTGGAGAACTTTATTTTTTTTTAAAGTTTGGATATGTATTTTCTGTTTTTCCTACTTTTTAATATGAGCAGGATTTGTTTTGTGGTTTTTCTTTTCTTTTCTGAAGTCATTACATTTTCGAAATTTATACCTGAATTTATGAGTATAGAGAATGAGGGGTTCTGTTGCCCATTTCGTTTACATTTTTAGAATGCTTTTATAGCCCTATTTTTTTTAGAATCCACTATATAGCTTTGCCACATTCTAAACAATTGATTCAAAACATTATATTTGAATATCTTACTTCCGACGGGTATTTCATAGATTTTTAACCCTAATTTATACGTCAACCGTATTAAAGTTATAATATCAACTTATAATTTGCCTTTTTCCTTATTTCTGCTAATAGATAAAAAGTGCATTGAGAATGATAGAGTTCTCATCTAACTATTTCACACTTATCGTCTGATGGACTTGTATTTTGTAATCGCCATTTCTAGATGTATTGCTGATATGTAATTTCAAAGATGTTAAATTTCTAACTGGCAATACACTCTTTTATTGTTAGAGTTCCGTAAATCATGGTAACATTACATAGATAATGAAATTGTCGCTTCAAACATTGTCCAGGGTTGCTAAAATTATCAGGAGTGTATCTTTTTCTATGTTTACTTGTAAACTTCTATGTCGTAATTTCCAAGTGCTCTTTCTTTTTAAACTTCATACAGTCCCTTTGTTCAGAATATCCCCTTAAGACTAAATATTTTCAGATCGGTTCAATTCAATTTCGTACCTAAAACAACTAATTGCCTTACAAAGTCAAGTTTCATCAATAAATATCTTTGTCCGTTATACAAGTTTTTCTTATACAACAATGTAAACTGAAATCTTTGGCAATATCCGTCATATTTTCCTCTTATTATCACATCTCTATTGAAAAAATCAAGAGAGTTGTCAATAAGAAATATCTTTAGCTCTATGTCTAAGTTCATACCAATGTATATGTACGGGACTCCTTAACGCTTACAATTGGCGTAATATTTTATTTTTGAAAGTAAGTAGTTTTATTAATCAATTTCACACTGAAATCTTGTAATTATATTTACGTGCTTAAATTTCCTAACGTTTTCAATTAATTTTTTCTATACATCTTATAACAAACTATTTGTAGTAATTGTTAATGTTAAATTAGAATATGTATTTCCTGTTTTTTTTCTTATTTTTTAATAAGAGCATGATATTTTTTTTGTGTTTTTTTCCTTATTTGAAGTATTTACATTTTCAAAATGTATACCGGAGAATGAGACTGTTCTATTGTTCATTTATTCAATTTTATAGACTCCTCTAAACTAGTTTTGCTTTTGCCTAAACAATTGATTGATAAAATTACATTTGGAATATCTTACTTTCAACGCTTATTTCATGTGGCTAATACATTTTGAATCCTACATTATAAATGTGTTATTTTGTTGTCTTCAAGTTATATTTAAAAGTACAGTAGTACGTATTGTCTTTTCACTATTTTCTACATTTTGTGTATTTGATGTGCGGATGTACGTATATTTAATTAAATGAAATTTCTAGATGTATTGCTGCTTCTAAGAGGTTATCGTTTCTAACTGTGCATACTTTCTAATATTTTAGGTGTTCCCAAGACACATATAATGGAATTATCGCTCCAAACATTATATTTTTAAATGTTGCTTTAAAATAGATGCATGAAAATAGCTTAATTCAGCCACATCATCGGCGACTAGACCTTTCACGAAAGTACGTACTTTCTGAGCTACGTCATTATAGTAATCCTTGTTAATCTGGACGAATTCTGGTCGCCGTTAATGAACGATTGACAGGCTTGCTGTGGAAGGAGTAATTACTGGTGTAGATGAACCCCCATTACATTGAGGCAGTGCGTAACTTGCCTACCTACCTAATCCCTTCACTTCCATCCGCCCGCCCTATCCACTCCATCCAATACACATGGGAGTAACATCAATTCTAGTGAACTGATTGTGCTCGGTAGTGCATGCTTGCCTATAAATGTAGATCAAGCGTTAACCTTATTTCAAGATTTGTTTAATCACTTATTATATAGCAATGCACTTTCATGTCGAAGCTAAAAGTTAATTTAAGTTTGTATGACATGAGTTCACAATAAATATCGGATTGACATTCACGTAATTTGTGTAAATTGTTTCTAAACAATTTGTAGGAAATGGAGTGCATAGACTATTTGGTAACCTTTTTTTAGCAGATGTTTTACATTTGTCAGAGGGTCCGAAATAATACAGGACACAATGCGAGGGAATCCATTTACAAGGACATTAGGTGCCAGTACAGTTGATCTTACGAGTATATTAGTTATTATAGAAGGTCTTTATAATGAATAAGCCTACAGCCCATCTGCCAGAGTGTATTTTCCTACACTTTTCTCTAATCTTAACTGCTCATTTCTTGTCTGAGGATAATATAACGTTCAAACATACAAATTACACAATAGATAAAAAATATATTTATGGCAGTCCAAGTTATTCTAGCGAAAATAGATGCATGTGTACATGATTCGATGTAAATGATAATGAACTAATTAAAAGAATTTAGTTAGTTCTAGTAAATGTTTAGCAGCAGGTAATTAATATATTAAATTTCATTATTTCTCAAATAGTTCTACCAAACTTTATCATTCCTAAACTATTTATATTTTTGGTTTAGCTAACATGGATTCTATAAAATTTGATAAACATAATCACGAAAAACACGGTTATGTTTTCGTATCCCGGAGCCATTACCCATGTTTGCCACTTTATATTAAATCCTTGAAACATTTTAGTAAAATTTAAACTGAATATAGTTGAATGTTTCATGTTATTTATTAATAAAAATAAACATATGTTAATGAGACAGTAAAAGTAAATTATTGAAAACCATATCACATGAAAATTAATTTCTCATATTGTGCTTTCGAACTACTTTTTTTTCCACGCAGTATGATCTCCATTCAAAAATTAATTTCTCATCTTGTGCTTTGGAACTAATTTATTCGCACGCAGTATGATCTCCATACAAAAAGTAATTTCTCATATTGTGCTTTGGAACTACTTTATTCGCACGCAGTATGATCTCCATACAATAATTAATTTCACATATTGTGCTTTGAAACTAATTTATTCGCACGCAGTATGATCTCCATACAAAAAGTAATTTCTCATATTGTGCTTTGGAAGTACTTTATTCGCACGCAGTATGATCTCCATTCAAAAATTAATTTAACATATTGTGCTTTGAAACTCATTTTTTCTCCCGCAGTATGATCTCCATACAAAAAGTAATTTCTCATATTGTGCTTTGGAAGTACTTTATTCGCACGCAGTATGATCTCCATTCAAAAATTAATTTCTCATATTGTGCTTTGGAACTAATTTATTCGCACGCAGTATGATCTCCATACAAAAAGTAATTTCTCATATTGTGCTTTGGAACTACTTTATTCGCACGCAGTATGATCTCCATTCAAAAATTAATTTCTCATATTTTGCTTTGGAACTACTTTATTCGAACGCAGTATGATCTCCATATTAAAATTAATTTCTCATATTATGCTTTGGAACTACTTTATTCGCACGCAGTATGCTCTCCACATGAAAATTAGTTTTACATATTGTGCTTTCGAACTACTTTATTCTTACGCAGTATGGATCTCCATACAAAACTCAATTTCTCATATTTTGCTTTGGAACTACTTTATTCGCACGCAGTATGATCTCCATACAATAATTAATTTCTCATATTGTGCTTTGGAACTAATTTATTCGCACGCAGTATGATCTCCATACAAAAAGTAATTTCTCATATTATGCTTTGGAACTACTTTATGCGTACGCAGTATGATCTCTACATGAAAATTAGTTTCACTAATTGTGCTTTCGAACTAATTTATTCTTACGCAGTATGGATCTCCATACAATAATTAATTTCTCATCTTGTGCTTTGGAACTACTTTATGCGTACGCAGTATGATTTCCATACAATAATTAATTTCACATATTGTGCTTTGGAACTACTTTATTCGCACGCTGTATGATCTCCATACAATAATTAATTTCACATATTGTGGTTTGGAACTAATTTATTCGCACGCAGTATGATCTCCATACAATAATTAATTTCACATATTGTGCTTTGGAACTACTTTAATCGCACGCAGTATGGTTTCCATACAATAATTAATTTCACATATTGTGCTTTGGAACTACTTTAATCGCTTGCAGTATGATCTCCATACAATAATTAATTTCACATATTGTGCTTTGGAACTACTTTATTCGCACACAGTATGATTTCCGTACAATAATTAATTTCACATATTGTGCTTTGGAACTACTTTATTCGCACGCAGTATGATTTCCGTACAATAATTAATTTCACATATTGTGCTTAGGAACTACTTTATTCGCACGCTGTATGATCTCCATACAATAATTAATTTCACATATTGTGCTTTGGAACTACTTTAATCGCTTGCAGTATGATCTCCATACAATAATTAATTTCACATATTGTGATTTGGAACTACTTTATTCGCACGCAGTATGATCTCCATACAATAATTAATTTCACATATTGTGCTTTGGAACTACTTTATTCGCACGCAGTATGATCTCCATACAATAATTAATTTCACATATTGTGCTTTGGAACTACTTTGTAACCACTTTTCTTGTACACAATAATATCTCCACATGAAAATTAGTTACTCATATTGTGCTTTGGAAGATATTTATTTTCCCAAAGACGTTTCCAGCCTTCAACATTGCCGTGACGTTTTGATGTCAACATTGGCTGAAATTAAAGGATTTCTTGTGCTTCAATAAACAACTTCATACTACCTAATTCATTCTGCTCATCTTTGCATTGAGTATATGCCTTATTCTGGTTAAGTGGTGCAATATCCGAAGGGTACAACGATTCCATAATTATACACACACGCACACACACACACACACACACACACACACATACCATTCTTTTTTCAATAGTTTAGTTACATTTCATGTCTGTTAGATATGTCTAACCAATTTTTTTACTGTTGCCGGAGTTAAATACAACATTTAGTGGAACTAATACTGTAATAATCATTTTCATTCAAGAGTCAGCACTCAATGGTTCTACAGTTTTACAATGTTAACTCAATATAACATAACTGAAGGTTTACGAATCATATAAAATTATAATCGGTTCTAATGTTTATATAATATTATTTCGAATGACTCAAAATGTCCAAGAAAAAGTCTGATGTGGTAAAAAGATTTGTCTTGTATTTCGTAAACGCTATGTTACTTATTGTTTGTTGCATGGCCAAATAGAATCAGAATTATTTAATATAAAATGATGCATTTTATTTTTCGTTCTGAATCATTTGACTTTCTAAGTATTGGTGCAACCACTTACGCAGTTAAAAGCTGAAAAATGGGCATACTTTGTAATAATTCAAGTTTCTGATTTCAAAAATATAACTTTGGTAAAAATTTAAGAGTTTGACATGTTTAATATTGTAAATAAAAAAGAGTAGCAAGAAAAATGATTGTGATATTAGGTGGTGGACGAGAGAGTTTGCTGTAATGTAAAACTATGGAGGGGAGAAAGTTAGTGGTTGGTGCGATTGACACGTGAAATTCCCAACTTCTCCCAAAGCGATACATTTCCCTAAGTATCAGCTATACAGTCAGAGAATATTTTGTTCGTTCAAATTTAGATTCGTTTTATAATATTAATGCATGTGATGTTGAGACTCCAATAATTTAGAACCCATTAAATTTGGCATATCCGGAATTTTTTTTAACAACATTAATGTAATTTTAATTTGAAATGTCTGGTGTATAGGAACACACAGAAGAACCTTTTTTTAAAAAAAAAAAAAACTTATCGAATGTAAAGTAAAATCTAACAAGAATGTAATTCTTTCATCAATTCAAACAAAATTACTACCCATTTAATCATTTTACAGAATGGTCTTTGGATCTCATTAGTATCTTTTGTTTTACAAAAACGCCTCTATCATCTGGGCATATGTTCATTCTCATACTAGCTGCTGGCTCCCTGCATTTCTCAATGTAGTATAATTTAACTTTATAATCCTATTGTCAATCAATTGTGTGTTATCAGTGGAGTTACCAACAGATCGTCGAGTACAGATGACGTTAACTTCTATCATACTGAATGATATACTGGGTAGTTTTTTTAGCCATTCAGGTTGTACTTATGAAACAATTTTCGAAAAATTTCCTCAAATGTCCATTGTTCCTATCTAAGAGATCACGACAATGAGGTTCGTTCAATATATATATATTATACATATATTTCTGTTAATGCTCTATCGGTCGCAATTTGTGCCTGATAGTGACCAAGTTCGATATTTAAGCGTTTTATGTAAACATAAAGATTAAGTTCGTTAACGGCTAAACTCGGACCAGTGGGAGGGGGGGGGGTTAGAAAGGGGAATTAAATATCTCTGTTATTAAGCGTCGGATCGAAAATGTGTATATAATCATTCTCATTGAAAATTTAATCTTCTAAAGATGTTGTTATGTACATTTTTTCCTTATATTGGTTATTAACCAAGATATTTGTATTTTTTTGTTTTCGGTCTTGTCCTACTCCTACTCATGTCATATTGACAATAAGCGGTTATATTATGAAGCACATTATTTTAAGCCTCATTATTAACTATTTTTCACATTGAACTTTTACATTTTTGATAAATGCAAATACTTGACGAACGTGGGAAATCTGCTGTGAGTTAAGGCAGCCCCTGTTTGACGGACATTTTTTTTCATCCTTCTAGTCATCGGATTATTTCTTAGAAATAGAGAATACATGATGAGATCTTTACTCTGTCATTCCAGAAAGTGGGAAATCTGCTTAGTTTACGCAGCCCCAGCGGATTGGCCTTTTTAATTTCATGTTTCATTGTTCTTGTAGACGGATAACTTCATTTAATTTTGGTGGAATTTGAATTTTTGTCCTGGAGTTTGTTCTAGTTATATGCCGGTACAGGTAGTTAGTTTTTTCATATTTGCAGATTGGAGTGAATACAGGTATACTATGTCACTTAAATAAGTCTTATTTGATTTTCTTTTTGCCCTGTCTAATTAATTAATATTCATAATTTGCTTTTCTATTTTAATTATTGTATTTTGTTTTTTTTAAAAATAGAATGGAGATACTATCAGACGCACAAGCAAAAACTACAGACGGATAAAGTGACGAGAAATATAGGTTCATTAAAGGAAACAAATAGAAATAATGGCAATTTTAAAATAAAAAAAATACAATAGCAATAAAAAAATAGCATTCAGACAAGGCATTCTAAATGACACATTATACCTATATTGACCACGTAAGCCAAATATCGTAGTAAAAATAATCCATCTTTAGGTCTTGGTTTGTAAATAAATATTCCGGAAAGAAAACCTTTTTCGAAATTAAATTTAGTTAGTAAGCAGCCAATCACAGAAATTATAAAACATTATATTAAAAACAAGTACTCAGAAAACATTCAGTAGTCATGCCCGGGCATTCAAGGGTCTTGTTAAGTGAATTCTATTTGTGGGCCGTAACAACGGCATTACAGAATTGACAATAGTTTACATGTACTTACCTAATTAAAATGTAGAATTTTCCCAAATCTCAAATTAATTATATAATGCCAAATTATATTAGTATGTATTTTTTGTGTCATTTTATTTTGAAGGCCATTAACATGAATAAATAAGTTAAAAATGGATCTTATATTTCTAACTTTGAGATAAGTGTTCAGTTGTCTATAAAAAAATCAATTAAAGCTCCTTTCTTCTAACTATTAACATGAATTTTGTGCATACTACCTTAAAGTTTTGCATTCTTCAGAATACTTTAGATGTTCCATCTCTTTGAAAAAGTTTTACTCGAAGAGTAGTTGGTCTTTTACATCGGGGGTGCGCGGGTCGATATAGTGTGCCTTAGAAGAAACTCAGCTAACTCTGCCTCTTCTCTTCTTATGGTACAATCTGTATCTCCTGTCGACTCACATCACGAGGAGTCTCTAATTTTATGTCATAATATTTGCCGAAGGTAACTGTTAATCCATTTTAAATGGCATGTGAGCACGTCGTTGAAGAAATCTATCATCGATGCTTAACACTCCAGTAGGTGCACCCCTAATCAGTACAAGAGTGGGCGCATGTCATCTCTCAGATGACCTGCCACATTTCCTTAAGTATTAAAGTAAGAGGTTTCGTTTTAATTAAGCCAGTACTAATATTTGTATAAAAGTTATAATTAATACATAATATGAAAAATATACATGATTTATGATTATATAATATGAAAAAAATATATCACACATTATCTTGGCTTAAACAACATAAAATTGATACATACATATGTTATACATACAGATTATATAGTCAGGTTTATAATATAAAATAAAATAGTTAGGTTGGTTTATAAAATGAAATATTGCCATTTCCTAAACAAATTACTTGGGAATTGATATCCGCAATATTCAGGAGAGAAAAAAAAAAACACCTTAGGCCACCGTCTGCTATTTCTCGATACATTATAAAGTGAACACATTTTATCCAATATGTCCACACCTACCTTGGTTTGATTATAATGTGTTATAATGGAAGGCTTTTTCTTTTCTCCCGTTCTCTCAACTATTTCTCCACCAAAATGTATACTTGATATAGCCAATACATTTCTAATTTTGGACTTATTTTTTGGGACACAGGAAACCAGCGTGCCCTCCTTCCTGTGAGCGAAGATGCTTGAATTTATTTCCCTATTTTTAATACTTTTATAAAAAAAGCTCCCTGTAAATCTGCCACTGCACTACTTACAAAGGTAGTCACGCGGGATCTCACAGATGCTTCAAGGTTATACCCCGCACTGGAGAATCAGAAAGGGTTGAAACTGGTGGAAGGCTCTAGACATGAGGGGAAGGTAGCTAGCTAGAGTGGGGGGCTTGCAGGTTCTATCTTCTACTCAGCAGTTCAAAAGTCTCTTCAAGTCATATCTCAGGTGACACGCGAGTACTGCAGTGTTAATTTCCTATGGAATATGCTTCATTTTCATTAGCTTCAAAAATGGGTTCCTAAAAAAATCATGAGAATGGGAAAAATCCATAGAACTTTTTTCGAAATGAAACATTATTATTTGTGACAGGAAAATAAAAATTATGATGCGGCTACGCCTTTCAGTATGGACGATACACAGTATTTGATTGACAAATTCTCCTCACAAGTTTTAATTGAATGTCAATAGAAATTGATTAACAAATTTATTGTTTGATTGAATCAAAGAGCTGAACGCTTTTTACCTGCTCAGAGGAAAGAATGTCACCTGAACCAACAAATACTGAAGTCACTGATTGGCTTAACAAATTCACTTCATAACGAACCTTAACGCCATCACAAACTGGTGGTTGTGTGGTGAATGCGAAACGCGATGAATAAAGCGAAGGGAACGGAAGCAATGAGGATTTAGCCCGAAGCGAAATGAGAGCAGAGATGTAATTACTTATAACAGAAATATATTAAAACCCTGAATGAGGCAGACATAGTGAAAGGAAATTATGAGATCGGACAGAGGCGGGAGGGAATTTTAAACAGAAAAACAGAGAGTGGTGCTCTAGCCGTGGTCCCCCTTCTCCCACGCCACTTCTGCACCAGGCACCTCCAATTACTTCATCTCTCCTGTCAGATTTTACACATTTATATTCAGCTCTGCTTTGCTTTTCATTGCACAATCGGGCTTGTCGGGAATATGTACCGAAATATATGCACAGGCAATTCTCAAGCTTTTTATACTCTCATGAAACATTTAAGAAGTTAGCCAATTTTAGTCACCATTTTCCTACTAAACCTCCACTGGTCGTCCCTAAAAATTGTACACGTTAGACTGCCTAGAGGACGAGAGTCCTCCATTGACTTATTCAATTATATACGACTTACAAACGAGTTTTGTTTTATTTTTATTATTGCCACAATTAACGGTTTCAATCAAATCATACCTTTATAATGGTTTACTGTTTAACAAATGTTCCCTTTCAGTATAAAAATGGGCACATTAACTTCTCTTATTGAAGATCGGATATGTGTTTTGTGTAATAACAGTAGGGTCCCTTCTTATCCCTTTCATAATGCAAGTACTTCTTTTTTAGAAATATAAAATCAGTGAATTAACAAAACAATATAAGGCCCGACTCATGTAAACATTAAAGAAAAATTCAAAGATAGTTTCGCCTATAATTATGTATCAAATAATTAAAACGTCTCAATGCAATGGACAACTAAGGTGACTTTAAAATATTAATAATAATTTACAGGTATATGTATGCAAATAACCAAGGAGCTCAGGTTGGCCATGTGAGTTAAAGTTTCGGCCTTAGTCTAACATGGTAAACCTAGAGTGGCGAGTTCGATTTCCGCCTGGGCAATAGGATTTTATTTAGTGTTGAACTCATTAAATAAGATCTTTAGTCCCACCCTGGCTAACCATCCCTGGCTAAGAAAGGATGGCAACCTGTAGATAACCCGTCGCAATTATCCGTAGTTGCAAAAAGTGGACCTAAATAAATAACAAAGCTTAATATACAAATATCCATATCCCCTGAGTCAAAATACAGTGAAAGTTGTAAGAAAAATGGGATAACTCTCTCGAAATGCAAATTATTTGTATATACAAATAAGAAAAAGAGAAGATGGCACAATGCTTACTACAATATGTTATTGTCAATTATCGAAAGAAAGACGAATCAAAATAGATAAACAAAAGGTAGCGTGGAGAACTTATGTATCCATTGGAAATAAAAGGCAGCTATACACCTCTTGCAAGGCAAAATACAACTTACCAGTATGACTACTCTGGGGTCCAGCCTTCCCTAGCAGGTTCTTGCTACAGTTCTTTTCCTTCATATTCGCCAAACAAAAAAAATCAATTTTCTGCGCCACAGGACTTTTTTGTACTCATATTAAATAAAATAAACATAATGATTTGTTTCACTTTCAATGAAATTATTTGATTTGAAAGTGAGATACGGTATCTTCGTTCCAATCTTTCTGGTAGAAAAATAAATAAATCTATAAATTCAATTTTGGGATTTTTGCATGATAAACAAATTGATATAAAAATATATTTTCTCTCCTTTAGTTGATGACGATCAAATGAGAAGGTGCACGTGCAAAACGTAAACTACACTTTAAATCAATCCGAAATATGAAATTTCTGCCTTTTTTTTTTTAGTTATTCGACATATGTGTATTATTACAGGCAGTATGGGTTTATGCAGGGTAAAAATAATAATTTAGTTGAAAACTTGTGAGTCCTTCATACCATAAAATAAAATACAATGGATATTCCAAGAAGAGTAGATACCTTTTGCCATCCACTCAACCGCTGGAATATTAAGCATTAAATATTGTTTAATACTCCCGTGGTTTATTGCATTGAAAGGCCAATTCCCAGAATCAATTTAACATTTTAATGCAACTTGAAGAGGTGTGTGTGTGTGTGTGTGTGTGTGTGTGTGTGTGTGTGTGAGAGAGAGAGAGAGAGAGAGAGAGAGAGAGAGAGAGAGAGAGAGTGAGAGAGAGAGAGAGAGCATGAGTTTTCATCCTAAAAAATTGAATGGTGCTAGGTCTACATTGGTAGAAGTAAAAAATGAATAATATTTTGCAAGATCTACTGTGTTGCACCAAATTAATAAAAAATACTGAGAACACCAAATTTGGAAATATAAAGTCCGTAATTATGTATATTGATTAAGAAATTGTATTTAATTATTTATTATTTATTTAATTATTTCTATAATTAGTTGGCTAATAGACTCACATTTAGGTTCAAATGTTCTGTCATTATGCCAAAATTTTGTTTTCGTGCATCGACAAGCCATATACTGTTTTCCTTCATAGCATGTTTTTTTGAAAATATGTGTTTTTTATTTTGTCTTATTTTCCTTTTACGTTTTTCAAAAAAAAATTTTTATTTCATATCTTATGTTAGTTCTTATGCCAAAAAAAAAAAAGAAGCATTCACCGAATTAAGGAAGGTGAGTTATGTCAAGGAGTAAACATCTGTATTATTGTACGTTACATAGAACAATCTTGTTAACGAAGTTATTCATTGCAGTCGTTGTTTTAAACATTTAGTTGTACCTCAAATATTAAAAAAAAATACTTTGTTTTTCGAATTGAGCCCTCAGATCTTTGCACTCCCCGCGTAATGATACCAATATGGACATCCGCAATAGAAGTGTGGGCTACAGCAAAACCTTTGAACATCAGACGCATCCAGACTTTCCAATCCAACGCCCTGAGCTCCATAGTAGATGCCCCATGTTGTTACAAACCACACCCTCCATAAAGATTTCAATATCCCATTTGTAAAGGACCTAATTGCCTTAAGATTCAGAAAATTCCGCAGGCTATCCAATAATCCTAATCCAGAGGTCCTCATCCATATTCCCCTCGACGGCGCCTCAAGAGACAATGGCCCAGAGATCTCCTATAGAAGTGTAAAGTGAAGTGATAGCAGTGGCTATTTTCTTATCAAGTGCCATTTCTCCTTAGCTCTTGACATCCTTGCCAGGCAGGGAGAGGCTGCTCCTCTCATTGTGGTGAATAGGTGTGGCTTCTGTCAAGAGTGATAGAGGACTATTGTATTGTACATATCACAAATTACTAAATGCATTTAAATGCAGACTGTAATATTCTTAATAAAAATAAAATTAAAAAAAAAAGCGTAATGATGTGATCTTCACCTAAAGTTAATATCTCATTAAATATCTAATGCCATGTTTATATTGTAGTCTCGTTTACATAAGTACCTTACTAATGGAGGCAAAGTGAATCCAATCTACGAAAGCTAAATATATTTTTCATTCATGACATGGAATTCCAGACACCCCTTGGGATAGACATTCCTATTTCTTACATCAAAGAAGGTATCAATTACTTTTACATTTTGGATCATCGGGCCCGAACAGGTTTCGTTCTGGACTGTTCGTAACAAATATGCACTCCGTTTTGCAACCTCTGTAAATGACCTTTCTAAGAACCTAAAAAGTCCGTCACGCAAGGGCTGCGTAAACTTAGCAGATTCCCGTCATGAAGATTAATAACAAATAATTTACACACTGCTAACACAACACCACCGTGAATATTAAGTGAATAAATAAAAACGGTAATAAGAAAGCTTTCCCCTGCCGGCGGGAAGTATCTCAAATGTAAACAAACAGGTCTGTCAACGCTCAGCGGAAAGATAAACTATAACTGAAACATATCAGAACATAACATATTCATTTTATTGAAAACGATGTACTATACCTAGTGTTGTAATTTATAATGAATCAGAATAATTTTTATCTCCATCAATCGAATTTTAGTAGAACACATTTGCATCTATCTCGTATAATAAAGGTCTCTGGAAAAAGATATTAGGTATTTAAGCTTCGAATAATGTGGTTTATTATATAACTGAGTATTGTTTATGTAACACGAGTAGAAGTGGGGATATACTGAAGGCTGAAAACTGAAAAATGCAAATATCTCGGTTAATATTCAAGATAGAGAATAAATGTATATAACAATATTTATATTAAATTTAATTTGCAATAAGAATGACTCTATACAATATTTTGATCCGACGTATAGTAACGGAGATATTTTTGTCCTTCCCTCTAAACCCCCCTCCCACAGGTCCGATCTCAGCCACGAACTTGATCTTTATTTTTACATTAAACGTTTAAATATCGAGTTTGGTAGTGAACAAGCAAAAATTGCGACCGCTAGAGCGTTATCAGACAAATATATATATATATATATATATATATATATATATATATCCCACCTCATTTTCATCACCTCCTGGGTAGGATCGATGGACATTTGAAGAAAATGTTTGAAAATCGTCTCATGAGTTCGACCTCCATAGCTGATTTCCCTTAGGGAATTATAATCGCTATGAGTTGCTATTCGATGAATAATTTCAACAATATTTAACATTAAAAGCTACTGGCATACTAAATTTGATGCAAATCTATTCCAACAAAGTGGAAAGTAAAATTTTATTGATTAAAAGAGGACAAAATAATTTTTCACTATATATTATAATATTATTTATTTAATTCTAACTAAGATGATATGAATGTCCTTTGTAATTAAGAGAAATTATATTCCAATAAAATCGCCTATTAACAAATGGCATTTATACAATAAATTCTGTTTGTACATCAAGGCTGCTTGACATTCAAATCAGCCGTTATTAATCTTTGTCGATCGTTTCAAAAAATAATTAAATAAACCCCCAGCGGCACTAAATATTCACCATTCTATCGGTCTGTATAGAAATGTCGATATCCAGATGCTAAAAATAGACCAATTTTTAACTACGAGAATATTAAGATTCACAATGGCAAGGCTGCCATTGAACATTCTCATTATGCGTGTTATTAATTTAATCTTGACTTTATTATAAGGCATCTGAAACGATTTTACATTACCAATCTTAATTGTTGCCTAATCAAAAATTATATTAGTGTGCCACACAATGCTAATGAGTTTTCATTCTTACAGAGTACATTTAATTTTTAAAAAAAGTCCGTCATGAAGGGGCTGCATAAACTAAGCAGATTTCCCATGTGAAGTTTTACAATAGAGAAATCTGCATATTGGTAACACAACACCACCGTGATTAAATACAAACGGTAATGAGAAATATTTCAGTTAATTTTATTAAATTCCCAACGGAAACGGCTTCTGAATTGTAAGAATAATTTATATTTTAATAACTCAAATTTTAGTAGTCGAAGAACTAAAAAAGGAGGGTGGGCGGATGAACAGAACGCTTAAAAGACAGGTAAGGTTAGAAGAAGCCTTCATCAGAGCCGAACAGTTACGGAAACGGCCGAACAATACCCGACCACATGTCCCACACACTTAATAAAAATGCAAATATCTCGGTTAATATTCAAAATAGAGAATAAATGTATATACCAATATTTATAGTAAATTTAATTTGCAATATGATTGGTTCTATACAATGTTTCGATCCGATGCATGTAAACAGAGATATTTGAATTTTCGAAAATCCCCCCTTTAAACTCCTCTCTCTCTGGTCCAATTTCAGCCAATAACGAACTTGATCTGTTTTTTTACATAAAACAGTTAAATATCAAATTTCGTAACGATCAAACAAAATTTGCGACCGCTACAGCGTTAACAGACAAATATATACATACCTATATAAATATATATATATATATATATATATATATATATATAATTTTGAACGGACCTCATTTTCGTCATCTCCTGGGTAGGATCGATGGACATTAGAAGAAATATTTCGAAAATCGCGTCATGAGTACGACCTCAATAGCACTTCAGGGAAATCTGCTAAAAGCTCAGTCTCAATAAGAATAATATTGCGAACCGAACGTCTGTCTATACGAACAGGTTTAAATGCATGTTACACGCACGTATTACATAATAGATGAACTTTCATTTATATATGGATGACGGTATTTCAATTGTTTCCTTCAAGAGTCGTATTTGTTTATCCATTTTTGGCAAACTATGTATTTTTTTCAATCCTGCCTTCATCCCATCTAACATCCACTGTAGTCATATAAGATTTGAGTCATTATTTTTTTGAGCAATGTTTCCTTACACAAATTGCACACGTGAAAAAAGTACATTCCTACAAAATTACGTCATGCAGAACGGCTGAGTAATAAGTGTTTTTTCTAAAGTGCTTTGACAAAAAATAACTATAAGAGTAATACAACTAACTTAGGGACTAATGAGACCGACGAAATATAGAAATGATTTACAAATATGTTGTAGTTACAATTATATTTCATTATAAATTACTTTATATGTTCATTACATATTTCTAATAAATTAGAATACATATAACTCACATGTATTATCTCTGTTTTCTTATTGATCACCTTCATTTATGAGAAACACTTATGTAATGATTGTTCGACTATAAATTTATCTTTTACGTTTCACACTACACTTCAGTAGGGGTTATCGATATTTTTATTATGTGACGTACGATCTAAAACCGTAATACCCGGGGATTTGGAAATATCTTAATATCTCCGTTATTATACCTCGGATAGAAAATTTGTTTAAAACTAAACCTATTGCAAATGTTATATTCTATTGTATAAACGGTGTTATGTACATTTTTTCTATATCTGCGTTATTAACCGAGATATTTGCATTTTTTTGTTTTCGGCCTTTAGTAAACCCCCACTTCTACTCATGTCATATTAATTATATTCTGTTATATTATGAAGCACTTTATTTGAAGCCTAAATATAATATATATTTTGTTCTCATTGAACGTTTACGTTTTGAGATAAATGCATATACGTGGCACACGTGGGAAATCTGCTTAGTTTACACAACCCTTTCGCCGAACATTTTCTAGATTGCTGGAAGAAATGTTTAATATGTGATTACATTCTCGTGGACATTAAAATATATTATTTTAACTGCATAACATTTTTGGCATAGAATACATTTTTAAAATAATGTGTATTTATTTTATTACAAAATGCTTTATTTCAGAGATTCCTCTTTTATTCTCAAATTACATCTAATAAACTCAGTAGTACCTCAATGTTTAGAATGGAGTTTCAACCTCACCCGAACATTTAGAATAATAGAGCCGTAACTTCCAGGTATTTACAAGTCCACTAAAGGTAGGAAAAAAGAGCTGAACAAAGAACAAACACTAAAATATTTCAAGTACATATTTTTTAACTGGCTAAATATACCAGTTCTCTTTCCGTGATACGTGATGCTTTCCTGATGTGTCTGTCGATAACGTGATTCTTTTGCATGAAAACCCAATTGAAAATTTAAAAAATGTATTTAAAAACTAAACAATATAGTAAAAGTGAACTCGGGAACAAATAAAATGTTTCCTCACCACGATAAATATTTTGGCGTAATCTTTAGTTTTACATAAGACGTTTAAATATAGACTAATGATCTAAAAGAAATTGAGACCTGCAGATTGATAACATAAACATAAACCTATTTGTGTGTGTGTGTGTGTTGTGTACAATAGTTCAGAATGGACCAGATTTCGTCATCTCCAAAGTAGGATTAATGGATATTTGAAGAAATTTTTCGACCACGTCATGTGTAAAACCTCAATAGCTATCATCAAATGCAGTCAATTACTCTACAGAATCCCCTCAGAATATCCAGAGATAACGTTAACAAGAGACACGACAGGAACAATAAAATATGTATAGAAATAATTATTTTCTTAAATTTCGTTCTCCTTCAGTTAAGTTCGACAATACTCGAAAAGGTTATTAAATTTGAGCTGTTGAAATGTAAATTGTTAGGACGCCTCTGAAAAGATGAATACTGACAGGTTTGTGGCTTCAATAAAATCCAAATGTGAAGGACGAAGAATTGCTGACGAGGCAACTGATGGCTGTCAATACATCGAAGGATAAGTGCATGAATTGCCTCCAGATGAAGGCTTCCATCGTAAAAAGTCATTCTATAAATAAAAATCCAATTTTAAAAACTGTCAATGCCATCTTAGTCCGATTCCTTCATTGTTTTCATAGCAGAATTCAATAAGAGCCAGCTATATAATGTGTTATTGAAATCTCTATTCAACTCGCTCATAATTTTCAATGAACTCAATATTAATATGTTAATTTCACATACGTGAAAATAACTAATTGTTTCGATTCAGTTTAATGTACTCTCCCTTTAGACATACGATAATTCTAATGGAAAATATTAATTTCTTGGTTTACGATGAATGTGAGCGTATATACCGAAAGTTTTGTGCAGAAGAAATTCACAGTGTTTGGTCATGTTTATGAAACGATATTACATGTTAAATATCAGTGGCTTTCAACGCATAAACAATGCAACTGATTAATCATCATTTGTTAACGGATTACAAGAGTATTTATACATGACTTCGTGGAACGGTGGAAGTTGAGCTATATTGTACTCATACAGTTGAAACCAAACACAATGAAAGGCAATGGAGTGTATTAGACACGTTTTCTCTTAAAGTAATTACTCCACAACATTCAACGGCCTTCGAAAACAGCTATAATCATTGTTTCTCCTAATCATAACGTATCAATACAAAATTTCTATGTTTTAATTTTTTTTGGATCACGTATGGACTAAAACTTCAAAACCAATTAAACTTTTGAAGTAATATTTGAAATTCTTTCCTGATTATCCCCATGGCAGTAAACGAAATAGTTTACGATAGCGATTTAATTACACTTAACATTCACTTATTTATGCATGTAAAATTTGAATTAAAGTTTAATAGCAAAAAAAAAACAATAATTTTAATATATATTTCTTCATGCAATCATTTTCATGTGTTTTTAAGCCTGCAGAAATTGTTTTGTTTTTAATTATAAGAATAGTCTCCAATTAGTTTTGGTACTTGAATATTTTTCTTGTTTTATTCAGCGTTGAATGTATTAAAAATCAAAAATGGGGCGGGGTATTCAACCAAGAGAAGAAGAAAAAATATTTCAAATATGAAACCGAAAGTGTTGTGTAAAAATAAAATTCTTGAGAGAAATTTTGCCAATAGCCGATGTGTTGTGGTTTTCAGGTCCATTATTTGCACATAAAATCTACCTTTGAACGCTGCCATATTAATTACGAACAGAGATAAAGTAATTCATTACCCTTGTGACTACTATCAAATAGATTAGAATTCACATATACAGAGGAACGAAAAAAAAAATAAACGGTAATATTCATTTCTATAATAGCTAAGTAGAAAGGTAAAGGCTTAAAGGGTTATGGTTGCAAACAGAACATTATAACATTGTAATTTTCCTTCGCCGAGTATCATTGGTCTGTATTAAAGTTTTTGATATAAAACAGTACAAATCGGATCAATATCACTCATTCTATTTGTTAAAAGACCGTCACGCAGGGGCTGCGTAAACTAAGCAGATTTGCCGCGTGAATTTAACAATTGATAAATCTACATACCGGTAACACAACACCTAGAAGCTTTCAGTAAACCCCCACTCCTACTCATCTCATATTAACAATATGCTATAATGTTATGAAGCACTTCATTTGAAGCCTATATACCAAATATTGTTATCATTGAACTATTAAGTTTTGAGATAAATGCAAATACGTAACGTTGGAAATCTTCTATGTTAACGCAGCACCTGCGTGGCAGACTTGATTATTTTAGTTTTCGGCCTTCAGAGCACCTCCTTAAACTTTAGTAACTTTCAAAGAGAGATACATGTGAATACGTTTTTTGATGAGGCCAACAATTAAGATTTTCGTTCTTGACTCGTAAATGATAATTTGTACCATACTGGATATTTTACCGTTTTAATTCAGCAGTAATATCATATTAGTTAATGCCTGAATATATTTAGAAATAGAGCGATAATTTTAGTGGTGAGAGGAATTAGAAAATTCATACACTCTCCGTTATTATGGGTAAGATGTAAACATGCTTTACATCATATCGTGATAAACTATTCGTGCTCTTCAATTGTTGTCTTACAGAATTTCAAATGTTAAGTTAGTTATTCGTACTATTTACTTAGAAATAGAGAATGTATGGCGAAATGAGATCAGTAGTATGTTTAACCAGTACGTGGGAAATCTGCTACGCATCTTCTCCTTTTACAGAGTAGTCGTGTATGAAAATATCAAACAACATTAGACTTGAGTAGGGCTTTCTTCCCTCAAGGGATTTGGTGAAATGTATTTTGCTCAGATTTATTTGAATTATCGTATTTTGAAAACAAAAATGTTTTAATTAACTGAACCAGTCCCCAAAATGAACAAGGCTGAAGAGATGAGTTTTTGATCGATACAGCCTGGCTTAATTACGCAACAAGAGAAACAACCAGCAATGTGTGTGTATTTAAAAGTTTACGTAACGTAATTAACTTACACTTTGGAAAGTGTGAGTATATAAATAAACCCCATCGTATCCCTTTCTATATATATGCACTAAGCCTCCCGCGCTGTAATTGTGTAATTAACATTTTTCATGTGCGTGTAAAACTCATTGATGATGCTCTCTCGGAATCTCTTCTCTAATTATCCCTACCAAGAACCCTGTAATAACCAAAAATGAAATTTAATCCTGCCGTAATATATATATATATATATATATATATATATATATATATATATATAGTTAATTTAATTTAGAATGAAAAAACATTATTATGATATGATATTAAATGTAATACAAATACATGGAATTCGCTAGTTTCGTACGGTTCATGTAGTAAATAAATTCCCTCACCGAATGGTTATTTCAGTGAGGAAAAGAAAACACACACACACACACACACACACACATATATATATATATATATATATATATAAACATATGCATACATGCTAGCTATGATACCCAGCTTTGCCCGGAAAATAAATCATCAGGTCGTACTCATGACTCGATTTTCGAAATTTTTCTTCAAATGTCTATCGATCCCATCTAGGATATGACGAAAATGAGGTCCGTTCAAAACTATATATATATATATATATATATATATATAAATATATATGTCTATTACCACTCTAGCGGTCGCAATTATTGTTTAATCGTTACCAAACTTGATATTTAGTCGTTTAATGTAAAAAAGAAATATCAAGTTTTTTAACCGCCGAAATCGGACCAGGGAGAGGGGGGGTTAGAGGGGATGAATTTCGAAAATTCGAAATATCTCTGTAACTATACGTCGGATCAAAAAAGTATATAGAACCAGACATATTGAAAATTAAATTTACTATAAATATTGTATTATATACAAACTACACCACTAGCTATAGTAAATAGTTTTCAATAAAATTAATCTGTTATATATATATATATATATATATATATATATATATATATATAACATAATATAGATATATTTCATTAATTGTTTTTCTTTCCGGTCTTGGCTGTCCTGTTTGATTACAATCCAGCCGCTTTCCGTTGTAGAGATTATTAACTTGTAAAATGACTGAAGAACTCCTCAATACCGTGTGTATTTATTCACGTAACATTAACGGCAGTGTTACCAGTATTTAGATTTATCTGTTGTAAACCTTCCCGTGGGAAATCGTCTTAGTTTATGCAGCCCCTGCATGACAGACTTTTTTGTTTTTGGCAAGGCTTTAATATGCACAATAGTTTTACATTTCCCCGTCTATGCGTTTATACCTGTGTGCCCAGGCTTGCAGGGGATATGTTAATAATAAAAGCATTTCTTATGTAAGACTTCACTATCCAGAAATTTTTATATTACTCACCTCCAGTTCATGAAGCTTTATATATATATATATATATATATATATATATATATATATATATATATACACACAGATCTATTTGGAAATTTACATGATTATTATATAGTATTAAAAGTAAAACTAATACATCTAATGTTTTGTTCGGGCCATGTAGTTAATAAATTCTATCACCGAAGCGTTAATTCAGTGAGGAAATATATATATATATATATATATATATATATATATATATAGATAAACCAAATAACCAGAAATCCCCGTATATTATATAAAATAGAGACTAAAATCCTCCTATCAAAAGTCATTTTAGGCTGAAAACTAAAATAAGTCTTCTTAGACTTACAACATTCATGTTAAACCAGAAAATCCCTGGCGAAATCCTAACAGGACTCGCCACATTCAAAATTTTAATATTTTGGATGGAATTCTCTTAAAGGAAGTAACAACTACATTTATAAATTTATGTTAAGGAAACAGGGCATTTGCGGTTCTGAGAAGAACAGTATAATATATGCAGTTGGTTGAACATATGGAACGGTCCTTAGAGTGGGTAAGAAAAAAAGGTAGAGTTAATGAATTCTTATTTTGTCCATTTCTAAGCACGAAAACACTAGATTTTCTGAGGGTTAGCAAAAAACGTTCTATAAAAAGCTTTTGTAACTCGAAAATATGCACTTGATATTTAGAATTTTCGTCCCCCCCCCCCCCGACCAGCTCTCTGGATAAATCGATTTTGATGGCCAAAGAAATTTGATCTAAAAGTGTTTATTATACTCAAGTATAAAACACAAGAAACGTATATATATATAAACGAATGGTTTTTTAGTCATCTAAGGGCATCAAAAGTTAACTTCCAAACCGGTTTTCAAACCACCATTCACAAATAGTCTTATTAGAAGATTTCCCTTCAGGGAAATCAGCTATTGAGGTCGTACTCATGATGCGATTTTGGAAAAAAAATTCTAATGTCCATTAATCCTACCCAGGATTTGACGAAAGTGAGGTCCGTTCAAAAATACATATGTGCTAACTCTCTAGCGGTCGCAATTTTTGTCTGATCATTACCAAAATCGATCTTTAAACATTTTATGTAAAAATAAAGTTCAGGTTCGTTAGTGGCTAAAATCCTACCAGGGGGAGGGGAGGTTCAGAGTGAGAATTTCAAAAATTCTTAATATCTCCCTTATTATGCGTCGGATGGAAAAATTGTATAGAACCAATTTTATTACAAATGTAATGTTCTATAAATGTTGTTATTTACGGTTTTCACTGTCTAGATTATTAACCAAGTTATTTGCATTTTTAGTTTTCAGCCATAAGTAAACACCCACTCCTACTTATATCATATTAACAAAAAGCTGTTATCTTTTTAACACTCAAATACACGCGCGTCATCTCACAGATGACCAGTTCTGTTTTTTCGTCATAAGTTTGATGGAGGGAGGGAAGCCTGGCCCCCGCCCTAGTATTCCTCAAGCTCGCCTAGCTCGACAGTTCTGTTGCCGGTGTGCGTGCGTCCAGTGCAGTTTGCGCGTGTTTTGGCCGAGAGAATCTCACAGATGACACGCGTGGGAAAATGTAAGTTTTTCATAATGCTCGATTTCGATGTGGCTGGATGGCGGCCAAGTCATCAGTCTTGGGAACGGACAAAACGTACCAACTCGACGACATTTCCTTCTGGAACTGGGGAATGAACTCATCAGAGATCAGTTGATTATGCGAGTGCAGCTCAGCAATTTGCCACGCACCATGACCTCACGTCTTCGAGAACTCCTTCCCAATGATCAAATACCACCACGAGCTTCAAGCAACTCAGCAGCTACTGATGCTGGTGGACGCCAGCGCTGCGGATTTTGCTTGGAAAATAAAACAAAACAATACACCAAATATTCTTGCAATGAATGTGGCCAATATTTATGTCTCCAACACTGTGCCTTTTCTTGTGCTGATGGATGTAATGTGGGTGTGGGTAATGAAAGTGATTCAGAGTGAAATTTAAGTTTAATTTTTTAAAAGCAAAGGTTCTTGGTTTTTTTAGTATTTTTTTTTTATTGGTCATTTCCATTTGTTTGAGTAACTTTCCAAGTTCTAGAAATGAGGCTCAATTGTCAATGTGTTCATACATTTTACATTATTATTATGTTCTCTGAAACTATCTTACAAGACTGATAAGAGTTATGTTCCTAGGTTTACTAGTTGATTTACCTTTTGCAAGGCAGTAATAAGGAATAAAATTAAAACTAAGCTACCGTGGGAACTGTGTTGCAAAAATTTAACATTTTTGAAGATTTATATACACATAATTTTTTTCAAATACAAATTTATGAACTTTTTCATTTATCTATGCACCATTATTCCTGCAAAATTGCGAAAAAAACAATTATATTATTCACTTTTGACAAATAAGTGAACAGTCATCTTACAGATGACACGCGTGTATTTATGTCTCACTAGGGGCGCGTGTATTGGAGTGTTAAAGTAACTTATTAGAAGCCTAAATACCAAATGTAGTTCTCATTGAACTTTTATGTTTTGAGATAAATGCAAATACGTGGCACACGTGAGAAATCTGCTTAGTTAACGCAGCCCCTACACGAGGGACTTTTTTTTCACACCAATTATAACTGGTTAAGAACACCAAATGGGTTCATGACGAGTGAGTGTCGTGTACGTATGCGCGGGTACTTGTTGGCGCAGCTCACATAGCTGCTCATTTAGAGGGTGTATGTATATGGCAAATAACATACTGTTTCGGTTAGTAGACTGTAGGTTGTGTGAGTAATGGCCGTGGGGGAGCTAATTAGGAGTGAATTAGCGATAGGGCGCTCTATTAGTGCATTCTCGCTCTTAGCTGGCTGTCTAGTAATTAGCCCGCCACTCCATCACTCCTCTCCTCCTAACAATCCCTCACAGCCAAGTTCAAAACCAATATCTCAACTACATATCGCTACAATACATCCTGCCCTTCGTCCAAGTGAACACAGCCCGCACTCCATTGTGCCAAATCATGTCTAATTAGCCCAAGAATAGTCCATATTCCATCACTCCTACACAGCCGTTTATGTTTCAATTTAGAAGATTTTATGGCTGCTTCATGGTATAGAAGTGTGGTGTATCAAGAACACAATTTTGTGGGTCATCATAATATATTATTAGCAGATTTCCCTTAAGGGAAAAAGCAATTGAGGTCGTACTCATGACGCGAATTTTGAAAAGTTTCTTCAAATGTCCATCGATCCTACCCAGGAGATGACGAAAATGAAGTCCGTTCAAAATTATATATATATATATGTATGTATGTATGTATGTATAGTTGTCTGATAACGCTCTAGCGGTCGCGATTTTTGTTTGATCGTTACCAAACTCGGTATTTAATCGTTTTATGTAAAAAGAAAGCTGAAGTTCGTTAATGGCTGAAATCGAACCAGTGGGAGGGGGGGGATCTTTGAAAGTTAATATCTCCGTTACTGTACCTCGGATTGAAAAATTGTATAAAAGCAATCTTATTGCAAATTAAATTTACTATAAATATTGTTATATACATTTGTTCTCTATCTTGAATATTAACTGAGATATTTGCATTTTTATTGTGTATGTGTGGCTATTGTCGGAAGTTTCCGGATTAGTTCGGCCGTTTCTGCCTCGGCACTCGTGTAACCTAACCTTTCTTGTCTTCTAACCTTTTACTTTGTGAGATATAAGCAAATACGTTCTGTTGATGCCCCCCCCCTTCTTTATTTCTTAGACTGAAATTTTAGTTATTAAAATATAAATTATTCTGATTCACTATATATTGCAGTATTAACGATTTCTCATTACCGTTTGTATTTACTCATGGTGGTGTTAAATATAAGCAGTATGCAGATTTTTCTATTGTAAAACTTCACGCGGGAAATCTTCTTAGTTTACGAAGCCCCTAATGTGCTGGCTCACACTTACCTACTTACTGGAGAAGACGAACCCTACTGCCAACACTGTAACTGTATATAAATAACTTACTGTAAAACATATACTTACTGACTGCTATCTAAGGACTCACATAGACCGACCATACACTTTGACTTAATTACTACATGACCGTGAGCTAGTATATGACCGCGTATTACACTGCGTGAAACATAACATTTTCAAAAAATTATAATGTAGGGCAATACTGAAAGCATTTGCAGAAATGAGCATACTTACGTAAATATAATAAAGTGAATTAGGAGTTTAACTGATTCGTCACTGAATCGTCCCCGTCGCGAAATGCTATTATTGTGTGAATAAATAAAAATAATAAATAATTAAAGTGCTTAGAGCTTTCATCAGTTGAAATTTCCATATTCACAGCATTAAACATTAAAAACTACAAAAAATAAGGTGATTGGTTTAAATTTGAAAAATAGTTTTTTACCGTTAGACCAAAATCCTAATTTACTGAATGTGTTATTGTTTTACCTCTAGTGCTAAGTGCTTAACAATATATATTCTGAGGAGGCATAAAATTGTGTTCATGATAAACCTGATTCGTCACTCTCACCACCAGCAGAAATAAGAATGATAAATAAATGACCTTGTGTAGTTTTTATAACAAGGAGTAAAATTCTCACCTCTTTCAATGGACAACCATGTCAGGCTTATTTTAATTTCTAAAATGCAAAAAAAAAAAAAAAACCACATGTCGTTTAACACAGTCTAATCTGATTTACGAAAATAGTACTTGAATCATAGGAAGTTCTACCAAATGAGAATTTACAGTTCTTTCTTCATTTTTTGTGTGCATATTCAACAGTTCTGTAATACTTAATCTAGTAGATATTCTCTTCCTTTCTTAGAGAATGCGAGATATCCTTTAGGATAATAAAATGCGTAATCGGTTGTTCATTTTTATAAAAATATGTTTAATATGATCTCTTATATATCATTATTGAGTAGTTTATTTCAGTTCATAGCCCCTCACCCTCAATCTTATTAACTATTGTAAAAAAATATATAAAAAAAAGCAAGGTTTGTGTCGTAAGCTTACATAATGTTTTGGATTCTTCAGCTCTCTTTGGTAAAATTTCGCAATTCCAATGAATTTTATTTTGTGAATTATTTTATTCACGTTTTCAACTCGGTTAGTTTTTATTTGCAAGAAATAAATGAATATATGTAATTTGTACGTGCGTTTTTAATGTTTACGTTTTATTAATTAGTGCTTTAAGAAATATGTTATAAAATCTTAGTTTTTATTGTTATTAAATTGATGTATATATTGTTTCTTTTTATTTGTTTATTCAAGCCTTCATACTGTACCTAATTACACTTCAAAGAGTATATCTTTTTAATACACGAACTTAGTCTTACTCGTAGAGGAAAACGAAATATGAGATTAAATGTATTTTGGCTTGAAAATCTGATTAGAGAAAATTGCCCTCAAGAAAAGAGTAGTTCAATAAATCTGCCGAAGAAAACAGAGATCGAGAAAACTTTTCATATTTGTTAAGTGGAAGAGATAACTTAGCCTTCAAGTTTCTCTTCTCCTTGCTTCTAGCTGTCTTAAAGGTAGGTTCCCTCACTTCAAATTCTTTACGGCCATCATCTCAACTCTATATTGGAGGAAGGGAAAATTACAAGGTCACTGATCAGAGGACATATCACCTTAATTAAATTTATAAAGCCTAACTACTTCTAAAGTTTTGCAATACTTTCTTAGTTGGACTGCATATCTATGATTAAAAGTTGAATGAATTATAAATTTAGTTATAAAAAAAAAAATCCACATAAACTTTGTGGCTTAAAATCGATTTATCAAGTTGTAGTGAAAAAACCTTCGAAAACACTATCAGAACATAGCAATGCAAAGAATCACATAGACAGAACTATACGTGCGAATAGCGGACCAATATATCACAATACGGGAACATTTATCTAACGTGCCGTGACTGAAACATAGCTAACTAGACCTAGATAGATAAGATATCAATAAAATTGATCATATCTTAAATGACTGAAACATTTTCAATGAAAAGGATTAAACCCACTTTCAACTCTAAAAAATAATGTGATAAATATGTATTTATTTTTTGAAAGAAATCGCCACCGACTGATGCATTGAAAAATCCTAGCTACCTATCAGATGCTGTTCAACAACTATTTTAATTCTGAAAAAAAAAATATTTGTTACTTTGTAATTGATCACGACTATCTGTTGACGCCCACATGTACGTAGTAGTAAATACGTGTACGTAGTTTATATATGACCATTAGCGATATTTTCTCACACTTGAAAACAAATATGGAAATAAACTCAACTGGGGAAAAAGGCCGATAGTAGGAAATATGAGAGATTTCCTTAGCAGCAATATTATAACGTATTAATAAAACTGTGTTTAATTTGCGAGAGTGACATAGAATATTGAAATGCAATAAAAAATGAAAGATTTTCTTCTTGAAGAACAACTTCCCTTCATCTATATGAGAAGGGTAAAATATGAGCTAAGCCGGTATTATGTCTTCTTATATTACTCAGAGTGCACATCGATTTTATAGCCGTATGCCAAAATCATAATTCCATTTCTGAAAGACAATCGCCTTATGTATTAGAGAATCTGTTCAAGAGGAAGAATATCCGGGGGCGGGGGAGGGGTTGAGTGGCGAGTTGAAATGGGTATGTGCGGTTGAGGGGTTCCATGGGAAATCCTGTTATAGTTGGAGCAACTCAGACCTTTTGCTCAGCCTACCCCTCCCCCCTTCTTGAATTTTATAACTTCTCCACCAACACTAAATCACACACCTATAATATTCTTTTCCCTTCCCCATTTCTTTTATCGCTGATCCTCAGCCTAGACGTGTAAGTGCGTATTGGTTTATTTGCCAGTGAACGTTTGTATTACACTGCAAATCTCTGGAAACCTATAAGTCGATTAGATGTTGTACTTTCACAGCCTTCAATATCCGTTGTAATATATTTTCTTACACTTCTTTTCTCAGCTATTGAATTAACTTTTAGCAGATTTCCCTTAAGGGTCCCTATTTAAGGTGGTCGCGATTTTCGAAATTTTTCTTCGAATGTCCATCGATCCTACCTAGAAGATGAAAAAATGAGGTCCGTTCAAAACTATATATATATATATATATTTGTCTGTTACCGCTCTAGCGGTCGCACTTATTGTTTAATCGTTACCAAACTTGATATTTAGTCGTTTATTTGTAAAAAGAAAGACCAAGCTCGTTAAGGGCTGAAAATGGACCAGGGGGAAGGGAAGGGGGGTTAGAAAGGAGGAATTGCTAATATCCTTAATATCTCCGCTAGATTGAAAACTTGTAAAAAACCTTATTGCAAATTAAATTTACTATAAATATTGGTATATACATTTATTCGTGAATATTAACCGGGATATTTGCATTTTTCTGTTTTCAGCCTTCAGCAAACCCCCACTTCTACTCATGTCATATTAGCAATAATCTGTTATTTCATTACAAGGTTAAATACCATATATTGTTGTTATTGAACTTTTCTTCTCTTCTTTTGTTTTTGGATTACTAAAATTGGAGTGATAGAGATAAAACTGATTCTGATTCATTACAAATTACGGCACTAACATTGGTAAATTGTTTTCAATAAAATTAATATGTTATATTCAGATATATTGCATTAATTGTTTGTCTTTCCGGTCTATCTATCTATTCAGCACTAGGAGGTAGGGTGGCCTGTTTGTTTATAATTCAACGGCTTTCCGTTGTAGAGATAATTAACTTGTATTGTAAATTGACTGAAAGATATCTCATTACCGTTTGTATTTATTCAATTAGCGTTCACTATAGTGTTACCTGTATGTATATTTATTTATTGTAAACCGCTTGGAAAATCTGCTTAGTTTACGCAACCCATGCATGATAGACTTTTTATTTTCTCATAGTCGTTTTATTTCTAAATACTATATTTCTATTCTATGGGTGCAGGTGACCGTACGGGTTAAACCGTGGGTACACCTACGACTACCTTGAGTAAGCTGAAGGTTAAAATAGGTGCTGGTTTGATCCCCGCCAAGGGAGAAAATTAGTTCATTAGTTCGCTACCCGAACGCGCTAGTGTATCTGTCCTTGTAGATCAGCGAGGTCTAACGAGTGTAAATATTTGACTGACCTTTGGGATCACTAAGAATTATGACACTCTTAAATCCCACCCACAGGCAGGCTGATAGAGTGAACTGGCCTCCCTCAGACCCATACTGTATAAAACTCATTCTTGGTCCTTCCTTGGTTATCAGGGGGGTTGTAGGCCGAGTTGATCACTCTCTTCAGAAAAATTTGATCACGAATCCTTTGAGTTTCTCTTAGGAGTGGCTAAAGATCTTAAAGGTCTATAATTCCTGCTTAAAAAAACAAAAACAATAATAATAAAACTATATTTTCACTTACTAAAACTCCTTCTAGCATCTCAGGCCTCTTCGAACATCTTGTTTCCATGCAATGGAAGACAACGGACATTCAATAAGCCACCCATGGCTCTGCCTCCCTCTTCTTCTCACTCCACATTATGTGCCATAAAATACTTTTCTCTGCGGCCTGCTGGTCTTCATTCATTAAAAATCTACAATCTTATCTTTCTAAATCCTTAGACGATGTTTTTTGTTTCAAATTATGTTAATAACCTTAATAACTGCATTTATATAACATGCTCTAAATACATAGCATGGATTTATAGACTACTGGCATGGTTTATTATTAGCATATAAGCATTCCTCAATCTTAAAGAGACTCTACTTATACCTGATCATAAATTATTTTTGACCTATCTAATTGGAATTTGATTGTATACTCAAACATTTTTGATAACGTCTTTATAATAAATAATATGCATGCAGTCTTTCATTTATTTTTAAACAAAGAATATTTTTCCATTTGTTTAATTCACTCTGGCAGGACATAAATGTTTATACTCCCGAAAACGTTACGTTTTTTTTGGCAATATGTATATCTGTGACTGGGCTTTTGAAGTATATACTCAACATATCTTGTTTTATAACTATATGTTGTATTATTTTGGTAAAATAGGCACATGTATTTTTTTTCAATAACAGAACTGTTTAGTATACACATATTTTCTGTATCATGAATATTAACCTAGATATTTCTATTTTTCCGCTTTCAGTAAACCCCCACATCCACTCATGTCATATTAATAATAAGCTGTTATACCAAGAACCACTTAATTACAAGGTTAAATTTTAGTATATTAAATGGTTAAATAGATTAAATGGGGCTCAGGTTAGCCATGTGAGTTAAAGCTAAGGTCAACTAATCTCACATGGTAAACCTAGAGTTTCGAGTTCGATTCTTGCCTGGGCAAAGGAAATTATTTAGTGACGGAATTCATTAAATAACATCCTGAGTCCCACCCTGGCTAGAAAAGGGTGGTAGCCTGTAGATAACCCGTCCCAATTAGCCTGAGTTGGAAAAAGTGGACGTTAATAAATGATAATAATAATAATAGCAAGGTTAAATGCCAAAATTGTTTTCATTGAACTTTTACTTAGTGCGGATAATGCAAATAAGTTCTGTTTAACCCCACTCCCTTCTTTTGTTCTTGGATTATTAAAATTTGTGTGATTGAGATCAAAATTATTCTAATTCATTAAAAATTACTGCTCTAGCTATAGTGAAGAGTTTTCAATATAATTAATATGTTATATTCAGATATATTCCATTAATGTTTTTCCTTTCCGGTCTAGAATATCTCTACGAGTATCAATCTTTTAAGCCCTGCGAGGTTGTATGATTTGTTTGTCTACGATTTAGACGCTGTAAGTTTACTGAAAGATTTCTCATTGCCGTTTGTATTTATTCGCTTAATATTCACGGTGGTGTTACCAGTATGTAGATTTACCCATTGTAATCCTTCGCGTGGGAAGTTTGCTTAGTTTGCTGGCCTGTTCTCTGTGTGACGGACATTTTTGTACAATCTCAACTTACTGTGGTTATCTAATTTTGGACAATAGGCTAATTGAACTTAAAAATTTTCATTTATCATGTTATGATGTGGGTAGAAATTATAGTCAACTAGATATGGTATAGACCGTAGCAAATATATATATATATATATATATATATATATATATATATATATATATATAGAGAGAGAGAGAGAGAGAGAGAGGAGAGAGAGGAGAGAGAGAGAGAGAGAGAGAGAGAGAGAGAGAGAGAGAGAGAGAGAGAGAGAGAGAGAGAGAGAGAGAGAGAGAGAGAGAGAGAGAGAGAGAGAGAGAGAGGGTCAGAGAGATTGAGAGAAATAAATAAATAATAAGGGTCATATTTATTGAGCTTCAATTGTAAGAGAATCTAGCCAATTTTTGTAATGCTGTACTATAACATTGCGTGCACTCTACTCTTATGCTGGGCCCTTATACTCTTTCTTTAATTTGATCAATGGATTCACCTTGTCGGATCCAACTCAGATACTTTCATACTAATATTGGAAGTGTATTTTTGCAGATGTCCCACAGGGCTTTTAGCAACTGAATGCAAATTATAAAAACTTTAGCAACAATAATAATTGCCATATATATATATATATATATATATATATATATATATATATATATATATATATATATACAAAACAAAATAACATATAATATATACAAAAACGACGACTGAAAAATTTAGAAAGAAGTAAGGTTCATACAGTGTTAATTTCTTACAAAGACTGTGATGAATATTATACTCATGACACTAATAGATATAAATGGTGATAATGGCAATGGTGTTGGAAATTTTAGTAGTATTATTTTCTTTTCTTTTTTTATGTATGTTCTACTACTTAGCGTTTTCCAAACACCAGTTATAAGATAAGTACTTCCAAAATTATCTTTCTTTTATAAGGATCAATAAGAAGGCCAAGTTTTCTACTGTTTTTTAATATTATGCAGAGTGCACTTTCGGAGTCAACGCTCCATCCTCAGTGCCTGCTGACAAACACAACCTTGAGTTAATTTAACAATCATAGCATGGCCAAAAACAAAATAAAAAACAGTCACAAAAACAAACACAAAATAAAGAGTAAAAACAATAGAAAATCTAATAACTAGTCCACTTCTAAAAATTAAAGCCAAAACAATAGAAAATCTAATAACTAGTCAACTTCTAAAAATTAAAGCCAAAACAATAGAAAATCTAATAACTAGTCAACTAATAAAAATTAAAGCCAAAACAATAGAAAATCTAATAACTAGAGAAGTGACGGTCTTTGGAATTAGTTAATATTAGCAATGATATTGATGACCGGCTGGTTTTTCAGAAATCGACATATATACGTTCAATTAAGACATTTTAATTTTACGAATTCGGGGAAAAATTGAGTGTAATCCAATATACTTTAATTATGAGTAATTATTTTCCCGGCCTTCCTGGAAGTCCATATTTGTAAATTCAATAAATTCAGATATTTCGTTTCTTTTAAATTGCTTAATTATGACGGTGGTTACTAACTCTGTTCGAACGTCTAACACAACTATATCTACATTTGACCTGTGCATAATTCATTCGAATCCATAGCCTGAATATGATAACTGTTTTAAGGAATAATTTAATTTTATCATTGTATTTTTGTATTATTTATTTAAATTTCATACTCAATTAACAAAGCAGTTTGGTACACTCATGCTTTTGGTCACATATCTGTACGGTTTCTAAAAAATGAGAAACACTGACAGATTCGATCTCTTTATTATGTAAGTACCAGCTAAAGTATCCGTCTTCGCACGGGAAATCATAAGATGAATAATGATGACGGTATTTTTTTTGGCAAGGCTTTTATGTTCACAATATTTTTACAATACCCCATCTCCGTATTTATGTCATATACTTGAATATTTGAATGCTTGAATATTGAACTAAAGGGAACTTAAAAAAATTGTTGAAGATTAAGAAGAAACAAAATTATTTCCTGATCAACACGTCTGCACTGTTGAAAATATCGTGGTCAATATTAATCATAATCAAGGATTGCATTCATTCATAGTTATTAAGAACCATTACTGATGTAGCTCTGCTAGGCTGAATAATGAGTTTGAATGTTATTCAAAGTAAGACTATCTAAGTTTTAGCTTTTATAACACTTTACAGCTTTGTGGACAATCGGTGAACTATTGCTGAGTTTGTCAGACTAATTGTAAAGTGGTTACTATTCAATCCCAATTCATTGTTCAAAACATTGGTCACAAATATCATATTAGGGGATAACATTTTTTATTATAAACTAAGTAATATACACAATTTCTATCCCCAAAAGCAGCCCCAAACACATCAAGTAAAGCCATTATATTTATTTAATAACCAATCTTAAAAATATTAAATTGTATGCCCGAAGTAAGAAAATTAATACTCATAAAGTTTCAAATTCTCTGCTATGTTTTCATTTGGCAGGAAAAGAGTAGTATCCCTTTCCTCTCAACAACCTTTGGTGCCCAATATATGTTTAACTCCCTCATTGATTATTTCATTATAACTAATGTTATCTAAATACCAAACTAAACGACGTTGGTTATGTGCACGTTTGCCAAAAAAACAATAGAAACAGAAATATCGTGATATTTCATTTCAGACCTTTTTATATCCACCACTCCTGTTCTTATCTAAAAATTTTCATATAGCATATTATCAAGGAAGTTCTAATACTAACCCACATAGAGAGTTTCGTTAAGCTCGGTTCAGTCTTTTATGCTCTTTAAAATTGTGACTTCCACCTTAGTTTTTAGTGTAAATGGCGTTTAAACTTTGTTGTACGACAAAAGTGTATATAACAAACGTAACTCTAAATAACAAAATAAATAACTTTTGCTATGTGCATATATGCCGAAAAACCAATAGGAAACGAAATATCGCTATTTTTAATTTCTGGCCTACCTCATAACTCCCACTCTAATTCGTCTCAGACATTATTAGAATAGCCTTGCCTATGTATAGCCTACGTTGGGTTAATAGTAATGTAGATAACAAGTTTAATAAAATTCGGTTCAGCCAGTTTATGCGTGAAAAGGTAACATACAAAGAAATAAACAATCAGACGCCAAAGCCACATATTATAGCCAAAGCCACATAGTGTCTATGGCATGTGAAACGAAAAAGTATTGTGAAATTTCGAGAGAAAAATTAATTTACAGACAGACGTTACAATTATTATATATACGCGATTGCGGTAAAGTTTATGTGGGACAGACAGATAAAAAGACTGCTACAAGAGCCAATCAACGCATGGCTGATCTAAAACATAACAGAACTAAGACATCCGCCATAGCTACGCAAGTATTTGTTCTCACTAAATTAAATTTGACGAGACAAAAGTTCTACACAGAGAAGACCACGTCGGTAAAAGATTATTTCTGGAAGCACTAGAAATAAACAAGAGAACAAATACTATTAACGGCGTGGACAGTTCCATACTCTCTGAAACGTGGAAAGCCATATTAAAATAAAACTCCAAAACATGATTAAATGAAGTAGCAATTCAAATACAAATTTTTTGCCTGTCGAAGATGGACGCATTTCCATCGAAAATTTGCATACCAACAAACATTCCAACCGCTGGAGCAGATAGCCGAAGTCGTCTCAATGAAGATATATATATTTATATAAAATTTTTAAAGGACCTCATTTTCGTCATCACGTGGGTTGGATGGACATTTGAAGACATTCTTCGAAAATCGCGTCAAGAGTGCAAGCTCAGTAGCTGATTTTCGTTAAGGGAAATCCGCTAAAAGGGAACTCTCTTCTGAGGGCTATTGTCGCCAAGAATGTAGATCTTCTCGACGTCACTTCTGTCCCAGAAGCTCATCTTCATCAGGTGTTTCTAGATCAAATTGAACGTAAATTTTAAATCATGAAGAGATGTATTAATTACGCGAAACAACTTGGGAAATAAAGTAGTTTTTAATAAGTGAGCGTGGTTTTCATTGACCTTCAGCGCAACACAAAGTTTGATTTTTCCAACAGGTGCCATTTTATAATTCTTGAGAGTTCTACATAATGCTCATCTCTGGAAGTTTAAAAATGCATTTTGGAAACAAATGTAATAATGAGAATGAGTAATATTGATTGACCTCTATCATATCCTCATATATACATCACCCCCAGTCAATTTCGTATTGTAACAACAGCTTCTCATATAGATAGTTACTAATTGAATAGAATATCACCAATGAGAACTGTTTCAATGCATTTCATTGTTCCATGAATTCCAATTAATAAATACCTTCGGGCAGTACATCAATTTTTAACATTTCACTATCTGCATCACTAGAACCGTTTCTAAATTTCACTTTTTTTTTCTTTTAGAAAAATTCAAATTTTTAAAGATTCATACGTTAGGATAATTTTTTTTTCAAATTCATCATTTAGCAGATTTTCCTTAAGGGAAATCAGCTATTGAGGTCGTACTCATGACGCGAGTTTTGAAAAATTTCCTCAAATGTCCATGGATCCTACCCACGAGATGACGAAAATGAGGTCCGTTCAAAATTATATATAGTATACGGTTTAAGCTTTAATGTTAGGTTTCCGAAAGGAATCATTAGATTTCTGTAAAATATCAGTACTTCTGATAAGTATAAAGCTGAGGGGGTAATAACTTTTTCTTCATCAGAGTAATATATATTTTATCATTAACTGCAAAAACTGTCATAGTTGTAGAACGGTAAAAATAACGGCAAATAAGTTTTCTTCCTATTTGACCTACAGAATGTCATCGCCTAATATTAACCTTTTTTGATTTGTGCGTACATCTAACCTCTGAAAACAGATTTTTTTTTTAAAGGCAAAAGGCGCAAAACCATAAATCGGGCATTAAAACAATACACTGAAACAGATAATACCACAGGAGATATTCAATAATGGAGAACTACTAACAATACGCAACTAGATTATTTTTAAGTTATTCTTGATGTTACTTGTACTCTTGGGAAAGGAAAAGTGCTACAGTTTGTCATTGTTCAACGAAATATTACCCGACGCATTTAAATTTGTTTTATAATAAGATAAGCTGGACAAAATGTCTACATTGATGGATGGCATAACTTTTTGGGCCCGATACCGATATAATCGATGTAAAAGCTAAACGCTGTAATTGAATGTTGGTGGTTAAGGACCAGGCCCTTCGAGGATTGTAGTGCCCTTTTTTAAGTCATAATTATTATTATTATGTAATGTTTTTACATGTGAGATTTTGTTTTTAAATCACTATCGCCCATATAAAGCGAATAGGAGCAAGGGTGGACTTAATGCGGTTAAATGATTATATTCTGGGCTTTACTCATAAATATGGGCAAGTAATGAGCTGTTTTTTTTTTTTAGTTTTCATCGTCTATAACTTTTAAAACTTTTTACTAGGAAAAATTTTCACGTGGGTGAACATAAAAACTAAATAAAATTATTCAAGACCAGGCAGGAAAAGAATCACATGAATAATAAAACACGGGTGGTAGAGTGGGAAACTTTAGCCGTTTGTACTTTTCTTTCGCCTACGCCGTATCCTAAAGAGCTAACTTCACCTGGCTGTCTAAGTTGGAGATGGGTGGGAGCACGTCCGCCACTGCTGGGGAGAGAGGCTGGCTGAAGTTAGTGTGGAAGCCGTTGGTGGAAAATCTCCAGATGTTGGTTGGTTCGGCAAGACTGGGATTGGTTCGAGCAAGGCCTAATCTTCTCCAACTAGACCACTAAACACCGCCAATCCCAACTACCCTCTATCCAGATCAACTTCTCTTCTCATTAACCGCAAAGATTGTTGTTCGGTTAAGTAGCGAAAATGCTACAGGAATCCAGCCATCTCTCCCAGAAACAATTACATGGATAAATGGAAAAATTAGTGATGTAGTTATAAAAGGAACGCGACGTGTCTCACTAAATGATGGGATTCTTGGACTTGTATGGACAATGAGGGGTAGGGGTGGAGAGAGTAGCACTTCCAAGACTCACTGACCCCTGTAGATTGTAAGAAAATAGATTTAAAAAAAGTCTGCCAGGCAGGGGCTGCGTAACCTAAGCAGATTTCCCTCGTTTTAATAAAAGATAAACCTACATACCGCTAACAACAACACCGTAACATGTAACATGAGTAGAAGTGGGGGTTTACTGAAGGCTGAAAACTGAAAAATGCAAATATCTCGGTTAATATTCAAGATAGAGAATAAACGTATATAACAATATTTATAGTAATAATAATTTGCAATACGATTTATTTTATACACCTTTTTGATTCGACTTATAGTAACGGAGATATTTCGAATTTTGAAAATTCTGCCCTTCTAAACCCCCCTCCCCTGAAGGCTGAAAACAAGAGAAAGTGATAATAACTAGCTTAATATTTTAGTTAATAAAAAATGTAAGGAAAAATAATTATAAAGCATCAATATAATAAATAAAACCTTTATTTGTACATGAATAAGATCGTGATGATACAGTAATTTTGTTTAAAATAATGTTAGTACAAATTCAACTTAAAGTTGAGGTCTTTTGATTTTTCGTGTGTGAAGATCTGCTAATTTATTTCAGGTTTAATCCTGGCGCGATAGTGCTCTTCTCCAAGTCTCTTCCATTCTCTTCTGAGTTCAGCAACACTATGCCATGTTGCACCGCCACATACATATAGTCCTCATCTTTACGTCCCATGGAGTTGTTGGTTGAGCATCAATAGCTCAACAATATTGGTTCTATAACATTTTTCGATGCTACTTACAATAACAGACATATTTTTAATTTTAGAGTTCTCCCCCTTAAACCCCCCATTCCATTTCGGGTCCGATCTCAGCTTTAAACTAATATGATCTTTAGTGTGTTTCATTTACAGTTAAATATCGAGTATGGTTTAGCACAAATGAACATTTTCGAGTTAAGAATATAGAATCTTAAATGGTGACGTTTTCGCACAACGTATTTGCATGTACCTCACACAGTAAAAGTTCATTGAAAACAATATTTGGTATTTAAGCTTCCAATAATGTGGTCCATTATATAACAGCTTATTGTTAGTATGACATGAGTAGGAGTGGAGGTTAATATAAATAATTCATGATAGAGAAAATACGTATATAAAACATTGCTAGGAAATTGAATTTTCAATAAGATATGTTTTATACAATTTTTCGACCCGACATATAATAAAGGAGATATTTGTGGATTTTAAAAATTTTCCCCTCTAAACCCCTGTCCGATTTCAGCCGTTAACGAACTTGACCATTGTTTTTACATAAAACGCTTATATATCAGGTTTGGTAATGATAAGCAGAAATTACGATCACTAGAGCGGTAACAGACAAATATATATATGCCACTCACAAGCACGCATAACAAGTGATTGAAATAAATGGAAGCTTAAATCAGCGATTTCGATCTGATAATACATAATTATCTTTTGTGGTTCTAATATATGGGATGCGAATAAACTTTAACAAGAATTGCGATAATTTTGGACTTTTGTTTTCATCACTTCGTCATTCTCTACTGTGGGGAATGATCGTCACATACATGCTACTAGAATAATGAGTGATTTACCAATTGTCAAGTTTTAGTCTGCAGGTAATTCACTTCGTGTGACGTACAAAATATCCAATTTTTAGGACATTCTACTGATTCATTTTATTTATTTTTTCGTTATAGTTAAAGCTGAAGCTTCTATACGATTAAATAAATGGAATGACTTTACCTGATGGTCAAGGCTTTCAAATAAGGGGAAAGAGCTAATTTGAACAGGCAAATAACAAACGAAAGAGAAGCTCTCAAGGCTTATCACTGGCAATAAAGGAAGGATTGATATCTGATAAGTGTCTGTTTACTTTGCCCCACTCTACTTGTTGAGACCGCAGGAGGAATGGCTCCAAGCAAACTTCTCTTTTAATCAACTTTCCTAAACAGTTTGCCCCTACTTAATGTAAGGAGTTTGAACACTTTAAAGCCACCTATCTCCATTTAGTTGGATTCATTAAATTACTTGCTTGGTATAAAAGCGGAAAAGTTTTCATCTGATCAGAGGACGGGTAAGGGTGCTATTCGCTCTCAGAATTATTAGACGTACGCCACAAAGTCCATTACTATCTCATTTATTTGATTAAATGAGCAATATTTAAAAAATTAACCAAAATAATTATGGCCCACTAAGCATTATGAAAGAGGCTTAATGTTTGTTTATTCATTCAAATCCGCGGTTATATTTGGGGATTTCTAACCTTGAGTCGATAACCTTAGTACGGACAGAATCCTTTTTTGTCATATTACAAGTAAAACAGAGGTGGAATCCTCAAGACACTTCATCCGTCCCTTTAGAAGAAATTAGAAAGTCTATGCATGTTTAACTTCACCATTGCTTAGGGAGACATTTTTATCAGATTTCCCTTAAGGGAAATCAGCTATTGAGGTCGTACTCATGACGCGAGTTCCGAAATTTTTCTTCAATGTCCATCGATCCTACCTAGGAGATGACGAAAATGAGGTCCGTTCAAAACTGCGTGTGTGTGTGTGTGTGTGTGTGTGTGTGTGTGTGTGTATATTTGTCTGTTGCCGCTCTAGTGGTCGCAATTATTGTTTAATCGTTACCAAACTCGATATTTAGTCGATTTGTGTAAAAAGAAAGACCAAGTTCGTTAACTGCTGAAATCGGACCCGGGGAGGGAGGGTTTAGAAGGGGAGAATTTGGAGAATTTGAAATATGTCCGTTGCTATACGTCGGATCGAAAAAATGTATAGAAACAATCTTATAGACAATTACACGTACTAAAAATATTGTTATATAAATATTCCATATCTTGAATATTAACGGAGATATTTGCATTTTTCAGTTTTCAGCCTTCAGAAAACTATTCTACTCAATTACATTAACAATACTTGGTTATGTAATAAACCACAACATTCGAAGTTTAAATACCAAGTATTGTTTTCAAGAGACATTCATTATACTAGATACATGCAAATATATTCTAGTGACCCCCCCCTTCTTAAGTTTTTGGACTGCATAAATTTGATTGATTGAGATAAACATTACTGTAATTCATTATTAATTACAGTACTAGATATAGTAAATAGTTTTCAATTAAATTAATACGTTATATTAATATATATTAAAGGAATTGTTTTTCTTTCCGGTAAGAAGTTGGCTGTACTGTTTGTTTACATTTCAGATTCTTTATGTAAGGAGGTTTCTTATTATCGTTTGTATTAATTCACTTAATATTCACGGTGGTGTTTTGTTAGCAGTATGTAGATTTATCTATTTTAAACTTCACGAGGGAAATCTGCTTAGTTTACGCAGCGCATGCGTGACTGACTTTTGTATTTTGCGCTACCCATCGTTTGTAGTTTGTAATAGTAAATATGTATGATTTTTCCACTAAATAATATTGAGAAAACTACATTTTTTTTTAAACCGTTTTCTTCTATGCACTTGATTGATGAAAAGTCATTGTATAAATATTGGTTAATGTACGTTTCGAATAGCTGTGTTTGTCGTCGTTGCCGGACTCAAATCAGTATAGCTTGTTTTCCAGTATGACTCTACTGTTTACACATTTTTTTCGCCAGTTAACATGAGGCGGTGACCCCCTCCCTTGGACCGCGTTCAGCCTTTAATGAACTTGTCTTTGAAAGTCTTTTCATGAAAATCTTTATATATCGAGTTTAGTAACGGTCAAAAGAAAATTGCGACAACTAGAATGGTAAGGATAATTCGAGACAGTGGGTACGGTGGGTAATTCATTTGGCAATGAATATTATCTTCTCACTGGGGGTTATGCAAATGCTTGTTTTATGAGGGTGTAAATAAATGTGTGCAGATATGATAAAATAAATAAGTCTATTGAAAATAATACTTAATGATATATAATATACAATGAATATATTAATTAAAATTACAATATTGAATGCTGACTGCTGATTTTGAACACATGTTGGGTTATTGTGCCTGTTACCTCTTCTTCCTGCTGGTTATTCTTTCCCTTTTCTCCTTATTTCTTCCATCTCCGATTTCTCTCCATCCATGTCCTCTCCCCTACCACCTACCTTGGCTTGAATACTAGTTAATTAGCCATGTTGGTGGACCATGTTAGCACCATAAAAATACTCCCTTTATGAATGAAGTGTGTGCTCTATGAGAAATGTAGCTTGACTGAATGTATCTTTTATTTTATTATACCTTTTGTTCTATGCTACCAGCTGGGTGCTTTGCTGCTGGTAGTTCCCAGGGCTGGCACAGAGATGGCAGAACTATTCGGGGGCCTTTTGAAAGGTAGAGAATTGTATTGAAAAACCGGGTTTCTTTTCTTTATTTCATTGAAGATGTATATAGAAAAGAAACCCTTGGAACATAGACTTTTATGGATGACTCGAAGTTAAATGCAAAGACACCTACCAAGCTCCAAAATATGATAGACATAGTAAAGAATTATAGTTATTCTGTCGGCATGTCTTTTGGGTTAGAAAAATGTGCTGTCTTGCATATTCCACGATGTCACACAATGACTTCAAACAGTATAATAGTTTCTGATGAAATCTATATTCACGAACTAGAAAGGGCTGACTCATACAAATACCTTGGTTTTCAACAGCATCTGAAAATAGCAAAAAGGATGTATTGGGTTGTAACACATGAAGTGTCCGATTTTTTAAACCCTAATCTTTATAAAGGATTAAAACGTTGTGTGTTGATTCCAAGCAAAATATTTACCATCTATAATAAACATTTGTTAATCCTCTAGTCGCAAGCTATGTTTGTTTTTGTCCCAAGTAGGCTTACATATTTTAGTTTAATATCAATCGGGAACATGGAAACACTCGATTTCCGGATAATTTTCTTTTACGAGTATAAACTTGGTCATTCCACGGCCCAGTCAGCAAGGAATATTAATCATGCGTTTGGCGAAGGAAGTGCTGATGAAAGAACTATTCGTCGTTGGTTTTCAAAATTTTCTTCAGGAGATTCGACTTTAGAAAATCAGCCCTGTGGACGACCTCACTCATCAGTGGAGGACGAAGATCTTAAAAAAGCTGTTGAAGAAGACCCTCATAAAACAGTCAGAGAACTTGCGTCAGAGCTAGGCACAAGTCATAGGACGGTCTCCAGGCATCTAAAAACGATTGGAAAGGTGAAAAAGCTCGATTCCTGGGTCCCGCACGAGCTCAACGAACGTCAGCAGTTAAAACGCCAAGAGACGTGTGTTTCTTTGCTTGCTCGTCAACGCCCGACCAAATGTTTCAATACAGACAGTGAGTGTTTCAATAAAGGAGTTGGGCTATAAAGTCCTACCACACCCCCCATATTCCCCTGATCTATCTCGTACGGACTACCACTTTTTTCGGAGTTTGGACAACTTTTTGCGAGGAAACTTTTTTACAGATGATTTAGACATTAAAAATGCATTTTCTGAATTTCTTTCAACACGTGACACAAACTTTTTCAAAAGTGGGATAGAAAACTTGGTAAGTCGTTGGCAGAAGTGTATTGAAAATGATGGTAAATACTCTGAATGAATAATATTTCAGATTCGATCTCAATTTTTCAATTTTTTCCTGATTCTACAAACGGTCATTTCATATGTTACAACCCAATAAAAGGATGTACGTAACTGTCTCCCAGTACGGGTCGGTTTTGAAGATAAATGTTCAAAAAATACTTTGACGGTTTTTGCTTTGTACTAGTAAATATAATTAAAAATAGTACGTTTATGTATTTCAAATCCAAAAAATACGTCGTATATCATTGAAAAATGCACGGGGCTTTATGACCCCGTGCCGGCCTGGAGAGTGGTATTTGGGCTTTAGTCCGGCACGGGCTCATATAGCCCCGTGTTATTTCCCGTGCTTTTCCTGTGAACCGCTTGTTCTGTTATTTACATAGGCTTAGGTAAATAATAGAACGCGTCCCTTCCATTTCAGTTTACTTATTGCTGTCGTTTTGAAACATTAATCTGTATAATGTGCAAATCACGTGGCCGACAATTAGTGGATTTAGCTTTATTAAAAAAGTGTTTCGGGTGTTACGAAAAATTAAGAAAAACATTGTCCTCTAAAGAAGCAGACAAAAAAGTTAGAACGTATTTTGAAGTGTGCAACATGAAGTCACTTTGTCTACAATGCTTCAGCAACTGCCATAAATCTATGTCCTAACCATTGTGATAATGAAGAATTGTTAATTACATAGTAATTATTTGTTTATTCATATTATTTCTTTATTATGTTTATTTTCCAATTATTTGTTTAAACTAAACACCTAGTTCCTAGTTCGTTTTTCTCGTTTTCTAATTTTATCTTTATAAACTAATAAATTTTTATTTTAATGTGTCGTAATTGAAAGTTAATTCATATTCACCCATTTTAATGTATAACAAAAATTAAAATCCTTCGTTGATCGCCAAAATTATCATACAAAGGAGAAAAAAAGTTCCCGACAAGGTGAAAAATGTAAGGTAAATATTCATTTCTAAGTCACGTAACAAAAAAAATGATGAAAACACGGCCTGCGGCTGCCATATATTTTTTGATGTCCAAAGAGTAAAAAAATGTTTGAATATGGCAATTTAGTTCATTTTTCGAGTGGTAGTAGCGCATTAAAAGGGGACATAAGTACGGGGTCGATTGACCCCGTGCCGTCCTTGTGGATAGACCACATTTTTGAAGTCCGTCCTGAACGTGTTAACATCCGAAATTTTCAGGAAATTAACTTGAGACATTATATAAGAATGATAGCCACGACATTAAAGAAATTGTTAAACTTGATAAGGAGTTTACAGCCTTGAATTTGAAATGTAGTAACAATCCTGAAGTTAAAGAGGAATCCCATTTTCTTTCGGAAATGTAAAGAACTTCATGGTCATTACTATGGTCGCCTTTATGACTCGGGGATAGATTTGGCTTATTATGTCTGGAAAGGTGTTTTCAGAAACAGAAGGTTTCATTACAGCTATCCAAGACCAAGTGATTGTCACCCGATCATACAGACGTCATATCCTCAAAGAAAATAACATTTCAGACAAATGTATATTATGCAACAAAGCTTAAGAATCCATTAACACATTACGGCTGGATATGAAATACTTGCTGGATCCGAATACTTAAAAAGGCACAATAACGAAGCAGAAGTAAATCATCAAGCTCTAGCAGAGAAATTCGGCTTGGTAGACAGGAAGATCGTTATCGCTATAATTCCCAAAAATTATTGGTAAAATATAATGTAAAGATGTATTGGGATGAACCGATGATAACTGACCATACTGTGCACCATAACAAAACGGATATTCTCATTATTGACAAGATCAATAAGACTGCTGATATCATTGGCAATCCAGTAGCCAATGATGAGAATATTCAAAAACCCAATGCCAAACAATTAATAAAATATCAAGAATTAGCAATCGAGATTAAAGATGTTTACAAGCTTAAGTCTGCCAAGGTTACCAAAAATTAAAATCTGCCAAGAGATATAATAAAAGAAGCCCAGCATGGGGTTCTCCTTCGCACTGCTAGAATCGAGCCCAAGTTATTAAATTCACAATGACATGCACGTCACGATTACAATCTCCATATTGGTTGGATTTTCCCCAAATGCGGATTTGAGTGTTTTCTGAGAATAAACCTCCTCATAATAGTAATAAACCGACCTCATTTTCGTCATATTCTAGGCAGTATCGCTTTACATTAGATAATATTATTCAATAATCGTGTCATGAAAACAACCTCAATAGCTGATTTACCCTAAGATTTAAAAAAAATATTACCTATGAATTTAAAACTCATTCAGACAGACCTTAGTGATTCATTCATATAGGCTTCTCAAAATGTATCATATTAATAAAATTTATGAAAAATAATATTTATTCAATATTTTATTTAATGTGGTTGTTGGTTTAGAGATTGTTTTGTATTTTATTTTACTATTTTAATCACATCAATTTTGTTACTATTACGCATGCAATAAATAAAATGTCCGTCAGGCAGGGTCTGCGTAAACAAAGCCTTCTGGTCAGATAAAACATGTATACATCATTAACTTTGCAATAAAATCGGCAATTTGTCTAATCGACATATAATATCCTAAATAAGGTAGATATTTTTAATTTTTAAAATCAACCCCCACCCTACCACATTTCCGAATTCAGACTTTAACGGAATTGACCTTTAGTTTTACATAAAATGTATAATATCGAATTTGGAAACGGTCATACGTAAATTGTAAGCACTAGGACACAAACAGAGAAATGTATGTATATATATATATATATATATATATATATATATATATATGTATATTTGAACGTGCCTCAATTTCGTCACCTCTTGGGTAGAGTCTGTGGAAATTTAAAGAAATTTTCGAAAATCGCGTAATGAGTGGAAACGTTAATAGTAGATTTCCCTAATGGGAATCTGCTAAAACTGAATCTGCTCATTGGATAAACTAACCCGGAATATTAATAATATTAACGGGATAATATAATAGGGTTGTGACATAAGAGTCGACAGGAGGACTGAGTTCAAATACGTTGAGAGGAGAGGGTGCTAGGGTGATCTCTATAGTAAGGACGGTAAGCGGAGCACGTTCCTAAAAACTCCTTAGGACCCCATAGTATTGAATGTGTAAGTAAAACTGGTGTCAAATTGAAAACACACTTTCTGCTAGTCCTGTTATTGTTTTTTAGCTGGTCTCTATACCTAAAAACATTAACATTGCTTAGTAAATTTTCTGACATACTTTGTGTTTTCGGAAATTCGAAAATAGCCGTTTCGAAGCCTGCAATAATTTATACTATATTGATGTGATGTATATAAGAAACTTATTCTACGTTTTCATGCTAACTGTAAAATCTAAGGGGTTCTTGGGTTAATAAATGTTAAATACTTATTGTAAAACACATTTTAATTATCATTTCCATAAATAAAAAAGGTAATTTATCTAGATGAATAAACGATAACTATTTTCTGCCATTGGCAGTATTCAGTGTTTGATCGCAACAATTACAAAAATGATTGTGCTGTCTATTTAATGATTAATGTTGTAACTTGACCACATGAAGGGTCACTTCCCAATTTAAAATTCCAGTTTGTGTTCTTTCTGTGACAGGAAAATTCAATAACAAGTGAATTGTTTAAGTACTTAAATTCCTGAAAACATTGATTTTGGCCTTCACAATTAGTTGATATATTACTTTCAATTCTTCCAGGGATGTTGGGCGATATAGGAACTGGGGGGAATTGATAAACGAGGACTAATTTCCTCAACAAAACGTTTATTAGGTCAGCGCGCACAGTCAAAGCACCAAAACAAGAGCTGCTTGCAGTTTCCTAGAGCACTTTGTAACCACTGAAAATGTAGTAGGTGCTTTCTAAATGCGCTTTTCACTAATAAACGTTTTGTGGAGAAAAAGTATCTCGCTTATTTATCCAGATAAATTAATTCCCCTAAGAAGAATACCTCGAAGAAGTAAATGTAATATATGGACTAAATGTGAAATTTACAGCACATAATGTTTACAGCTACAAAAATCGATAAGGGATTGAACCTCAAATGCGAAATGCTGCAATTAAGAGTGGCAACGAAGGTGGGATCGATCGGACAAAGGGCGATTGACTTATACATTCTTTCCCAAAGTGGAAAAGAGACTCAACGCAAGTTGGTTCAAACTAGATTTTTTGTCAAACTCAGCTTCATTCGGGATACGGCGATCTGAATAAATACCTCAACAAGATCAAGAGAAGAGCAGATTCAATTTGCGGCTGCGGTGAAGAGGAAAATGTAGAGCATATTCTATTTCATTATCATCTCTATTATAACAAGAGAAGAAAATTAGCAGGAGAATATTCTTTGCTTGAATGGCCTCCCTCTACCTTGAACAAACTAGTAGGAACAGGAGGAGTATTATGCGCATTTAAATCATACGCTTCGGACGTATTTAAAACAAAAAACAATAGATAAAATATAATATAAATGTAAATTCAAATTATATAAAGTATGACAATTTCATGTAAATAGCAATTTAAGTATAGTATAAGATTTTATTGGAGTCCCGCTGTGCAAACCTAATTGTGAATGCAATTGTCAAAGTTTTGAGAAACTTTTCAAGTAACTATTCATTGGGAGAGATAATAATAAAGCAAATAATTATTCATCTAGGTTTATTAGGTCATCTACGATGCATCAATCCTGAAATGTCAGTATGGTAATAGACTTTAAAAGTTTTCAAGTTGCACTGAACATCGAACAAGTTTAATGACGTTCCATTAACGGAAATCAGCTATTGAGGCCGTACTCATGGCACGAATTTCGAAACATTTCTTCAAATGTCCATCGATCCTACCCAGGAGATGATGAAAATGAGGTCCGTTCAAAATTATATATATATTTGTCTGTTAACTCTCTAGCGGTTGCAAGTTTAGTTTGGTCGTTAACAAACTCGATATTTAATCGTTATATGTCAAAAGTAAGATTAAGTTTGTTAATGGCTGAAACCAGACCAGTGGGAGTGAGGGTTAAGTGGGGGGATTTTAGAAAATTCAGCACATATTCGTTACTGTTCGTTGGATTGTATAGAGCCAATCCTGTTGCAAATTAAATGTCCTATAAATATTGTTATATACATTTATTCGCTATCTTGAATATTAACCGAGTTATTTGTGTGTGTGTGAATAACGGACGAGATGAGATCGGCTATTGTCGGTTCTGGTCGTAGGATTCCGGCTCTCGTGAAATTGGTTTAGACTCCTGTAAGCTTTCAATTTTTGAGATATATGCAAATGCGTTCTGTTGATACCCCAGCCCCCTTCTTTAGTTCTTGGACTACTAAAATTTGAGTTATTAAAATATAAATTATTCTGATTCGTTATAAATTGCAGTACTAGATATAGTAAATAGTTTGCAATAAAATTAATCTGTTATATTCGGATATACATCAGTAATATTTTTTCTTTCCGGTGAGGAATACGCCTATCTATCTATTCAGCTCTGAGTGGTTGGCAGACCTATTTGTTCACAATTCAGAAGCAGTTTCCGTTAGGAGCTTATTAACAGAAAGATTTCTCATTACCGGTCGTATTTACTGTGGTGTTAAGTGTTAGCAGTATGCAGATTTCTCTATTATCAACTTCATGTGGGAAATTTGCTTAGTGTACGCAGCCCCTGCGTGACGGACGTTTTTTGTTCTGCAGGCCAGTGGACTGCTGTCGAATTCCATAAATTATTACGAAAATAGATTTTTCAAAATTACAAAATAATTTTAAGACTATTGTCTTTTTTGATACAATTTCTTGATACAAAACTATAAATAGAAGTATTTAATACTCAAAAAGCGAAATGAGTCTCCAGACTTATATGATAGGTTGTGCTTTTCAAGGGTAAAATTCAACCTCCCCTCTTCCCCCGGTCCAAATACCACGCAAGAGTTACTATTCAGACACTTTTCTAGTAGCGGAGGGGTTTGAAACAAGCATCCCCGTGCTACCGTGTTTATTGTGGAAGGACTTTAGAAAGTGGAACAATGGAGGAGATTTAGACGGCTGTGGAAGGTAGAAGGGGAGCTGGAGCGGAGTTAGGGGATGCACGCTTCTCCAATCATAAATCCATCCCACCTCCTGTCTAATCCCATAAACCTAACAGCATTTATCCAAGTCATTCTCCCGCCTTATCCATAATTCATCCCAGATACAGGAACCGAGTCGATTATATAGCTGAGCTATATATGCATATGAATCTTCTTAACGTCATTTCATCATAAAATCAACCCGGAGGAGTTGCTATAACAATAAATTAGAAATGATTTATGATGCTACTATAGAGTTACTAGAGTTTAACAAACGCCAGTTAAAATGTTCCATATAACAGTCTTAATCGTTAATTTTGTTTCTTTTTTTAGTTTGATTTTTCTGGATATCTTTCACGAAATCTTAAATACTCCAGACTAAATCTATGTTTGCCTGTTGTAGTATTATGCCAATAGAAGGATTAAGAGGATTTATGAATATAGCCAGGGTTTTATTTCTAATAGGTCTTTTAGAGAGACAATTTCTCATTACTCTTGAAAACAATGTCACGAAAATAAGCGAACTTGGAAAGTTCAACGCTTCAGGAATGTGATAGCCATGCAGTTGTAATTATTGGTAATCTACTTTGGGGAGTTGAGTAATTATTGAAGTCAGAGATTGAAATATTATTAAAATAATTGATTATGGCGAGCAGGCCATAATCACCAGACTGGTGATGGTTGACTTATATCACCAGAGCAAATTCAACTGTCAGCAGTCCGTAATCCTCGGGCTTAAAATGCCCTCAACAAAAATCATTGTATTCTGGCATTTGTTAGTGATATTTGTTTGGTTTGTTCCAGCTATGAAAATGGCAAGAGACAGCTCAAGCGGTTTCCTCTCGATTTATGTAAATGCTTTGTAATGTATACTGTCACGACCTCACGCTCTTTCGTTGGAAATTTAATTTGCAGGCCCGATGGGAAAAGTGGATAAACAGAGTGGTAGGGGTGATTTACGAAGGACAGCCAGTCACCGATTCAAATTCCACTGGGAAAATTAGTATTTAATGAGAGCGGGTAAGGGGCGGGGACGGGAACGGGCAGCGCTCGGCCTCATCAGCAACTACATTAGCCCGATTAGCGTTTTGAATGAATTATTCCGAGTTGACGCCTACCCCTCCACTACTACCTCTCTATTCGCATGCTTCTATAATTCACCAATCCTCTTACTATTATAAAATACTCACTTCAAGCATTTTTATGTATTGTAGTTCTGCCCTCATAGCATAATTCATTCACTCCAGTCGTCCCTACTTCACTCTCTCTCTGACTTCTTAGGTGCATCTACGCATTAATATATTGTCCCTTGCAAAGAAGAACCTGAATTTTAAAGTTCCAAGAAATCTATATGAAGGATTTATTCGTGTTCATAGTGAATATCAAGCAGACAATTTCCAACTGGCAAACCTGCAGAAATACCGTGAAACACTAATCAATCTGTGCTGTTGCGATTTCAGCTTATAACAAATATGATTTTTAGTGTTAACTGAAACGTCTAAATATCGAGCTTGGTATAGTTCAAATAAACATTTTCGAGTAAAGAACGTAAGATGTAAAGAATTTAAGACGTCATCTCATGACGTATTTGCAGGTGTCTCACAAAGTAATTGTACAATAAAAACCATATTTGGTATATTGGTAGATTGATTCTATACAATTTTTCAATCCGATGTATAAAAACGAAGATATTTCGAATTTTCTAAATTCTCACCCTCTACCAGCTTCCCACGGACCTCATTTTCGTCATCTCCTAGGAAGGATCGATGGACATTTGAAGATAAATTTCTAAAATCGCGTCATGAGTATAATCTCAATAGCTTATTTCCCCTAAAGTAAATCTGCAAAAAACATCACTATCATTCTGCAGGGCCTGTGTTAGTCATTTTCTAACGACCAAGATGGGGATATCAAATATTATTTTGTAAATGTAATATATCTTTTAATATTAACATTAATTCTCTGTTTGGACCATGTAAGGGTTATTACGTATGTATCAAGATGTTTTAGACAGGGTAATTAGAATAAGAATTGGAATAAATCGTTTTCAGTGTAGTATTTATATCGAAACGTAATTTCACGTTGTGAATGATGCTTTCTTTACAACTTAGCAAAGTCCATTCTCCAAATGAATATTTGTATTTTTAATCTTACAAGGAGAGTGCACGGCCTTCCCCTCACCGATTTGAACACAATTTTTTTTTGTGTTTAGTACCAAATGAAAAACCAATTATGTTAAAGCGAGTGAACGCACTTCTCAATTGTTCGTCTAAAAAAAATTGTTAAAGTTTGCCTGAAAGTCTTGAGTTGTTCCAAAGACACCTATCTCAACGAGTCCCCCATGGCTCAATGGTTCTCGCATTCCTTTTGTTACCGGAAATCTCAAGATCGGAACTCACCGAGAAGGACTATTTTTTTTTCCTGTAGCGCGTTTATTTAATATTAATAAATAAATAAAAAGTTTTTTTTTAAATTTTAAGCGTGTTCCATATATTTAAAGAAAATTGGAATGTTTTCTGTCAAAAATGTAATTCGTATAAGAAAATATTTATTATTATACAAGAAATATATTATTAATTAAGTAAACAACAATTATTAGTAATAACGCAGATATTTTAATATTATTTTTAAACGATTTTATCTATCTTTATCAATTTATTTAATATCTTATTTTACAATTAATAAAAATATTTAAAATTTTCTAGCTCTAGTCATAAAAATAGTCTTTTAACAGCAATATTCCTTTACACTTTAGAGGTTTTTCATTGTGCTTGGCCTTGGATCACTGACGTATACTTTTATCATCAAGTTAACAATTTCTGTCATTTTTGACAGAAAGCATTCGAATTTTCTTTAAATATATGGAACTCCCTAAAAATTAAAAAAAAAAACAATCCAGAAAAATAAATTGCTCTCAGCAAGTTTCGATCTTGAGGTTTCCGGTTACAAAATGAAATCGCTACCCCTGAGCCACAGGGACTCTTTCAAATAGGTGTCTTGGGTACAACTCAAGACTTGGACCCTCCGTCGGGCGCGTGATCTCTCAGATGCACGGTTTCTAGAGAAATATTTGCCACTCCTCCTAGCAGAGAGTGGTGTGTAGTGTAGTCGAGTTATGTGCTTTATAGGACCCCCCCCCCCCTGAAGATCAGTTGTGTCACTGTGTTCGGAGGCGTGTGTTTCACCTGTCATTCAATTTAATCTCCTAGATACCACGCGCCCGATCTCGTTAGTTTTTTTGAAATCTGTATTTCATAAATATATACATCAATTAACTTTCTCTTTATTGAATGGAATCATATAAACCTATTTTTCTATTATTTTGCTCATACGTGAGCTTTCAGAAGAACTTATTCGAAAAAATATTGTATGACGCAGTGACAACAGTAGACGTTTACCAACCGAACAAGGACGAAACTTGAAGAGTACAGAGACTCATAGGACCATACATTGAACTTACAGAACAGCATAAAAAAAGACCCTCCACTACAACGAGCTAAAGCAAATGATGTGAACCAAGCAAAATAAAAAGAAATGTAGGTTTCCTCATTATTTTTGTGAGATTTGCAAAAGCAAAATTTGTTTACAACATAGTTCCACGCCTTGTCCTAATTGTAATGCAGCTCTGCAAAAGAGATAATAATTAAACTGGTATTTTTAAAAGGATTGATACATTAAAATTTAGATGATTTTTAATAAGTCTTATCTGAAAGTAATTTCGTGCTACTTATTTTTGAATGAAGTTATATTTAGATATTTTGTTTATATTGTTCACAAACTTAAATGAATTATGAATAATTAAGACATGTGCATTTAAACTATTTCTTTTGGTATTTGTATGTTTTAATTATATTTTAAAAATTATCGTCCACGGTTTTAATAACAATGAATCTATAACCAACTTGGTTATATTATCTACCATGATTTTTTTTATTATAGTACGTGTCAATTTTGAAAATTATTTACTTCCTTCAAACAAATACTTCCTCAGACATGATTTCTAATTACACACTGTACATTTTAGTGCAAAATATATATTAAAAAACTGTATTTCCGTAATAACGGTGGAGGTTGTATCTCTGAGATACACGCGCCCGAAGGCGGAATATTCTTGACGCGCCCGACCGAGGGTTAAGGCAAACTTTAACAATTTTTTATAGACGAGCAATTGAGAAGTGAGTTCTCTCGTTTTAACAGAATTGGTTTTTCATTAGGTACGAAACACTAAAAAATGTTCCTGCAAATCGGTGGGGTGAAGGCCGTGCACTCCCCTTGTTAATGAATGAAGACTTTGGGTTACCATATGGGTTGAACTGTAGTCCTTAATATATTTGATAAGCGTAGAGTCCTAAATTTGGACCCCAGTCGTGTATTAGTAGCTTATTCAGTGATACTCTCATTAAAAAATATCTATAGCCTTACTCCTATAGCAGCCTGTGAGTAGCTCGCCTTGATTTGTCACTGAAAAAAAAAAATATATATATATATATATATTATGTCTCTTAACGCTCTAGTGGTTGCAATTTTTGTCTGATCTTCTGATCTTTACCAAATTCGATATTTAAACGTATTATTTAAAAATGAAGATAAAGTTTGTTAACGGCTAAAATCGGACCAGTGGTAAGGGTGAGAATTTCAAAAATTCCAACCTGGAATATGTGTGGTTCAGAGAGGGTGGAATTAGAAAATTCAAAATATCTTCGTTATTATGGGCCGGATCATAAAATGTTACACAGCTAATCTTGTTAAACTTTTGATTTTCTACAATTGTTATTTTATGCATTTGTTGGCAGCTCAAGTGTTAAGGGAGTTTTTTGTACTTTCTTGTTTTCTACTTATTGGGTTACCTCTACTACTACTTTACATACAAATTGAAAATACTTGGTAATATTCATATTACAAGTGTTATTTATGCCAGCCAGCACTTGGGAAATTTACTTAGTTTGCGCAGCTCCTGCGTGCAGGACTTTTATTTTAGAGCGTCCAACTTCCCTTGCAGCAACAGCACAGAATGCTTAGGGATTTAAGGTATTTCTGCGGGTTATATTTCTCTCAAAAATATTACTTAATTGCTAATAAATTAACAGGGCTTAGGATATAGCAATACCGTCAGGACAGTGTCAGAAGATATAATTACCACACGTGAGATATCCTTAATAGAATTACAAAATGTTTCGGGGGAGTTACGTGTAATATCACGGTTAAATGGTCACGTATCCATGGATACCGTGACATATTTATGGCGGAGCTTTTCATTCGATGGAATAAACAGTTTCTCAGTAAATATCTCTCCAGGCAAGGACAGTCAAAGGGTTTCTTTCCAGGTCTCATTCCTTTATGTAATGCTTACCTCAGCATCCGAGCTTTCCCTATAGTCACTCTTAAAGTATCTTTTACACGAAACATCTCAAAACTTCAATTTTTATCTTGACTCTACTTTCATTATAGATCAATAGAAGATTTATAAAAATGGTATCCGTTGCATCTTGAATTTAAAAATGTTATAATTTCCTTACAATTTCTTAATAAATTATTATATGTATATATATATATATATATATATATATATATATATATATATATATATATATATATGTGTGTGTGTGTGTGTGAGAGAGTACACACACACTCAAATATACTGTTATTGCGGATAACAATTTTATTGCGGATGACAAGGGTGTTGAAGAGTAGAATGTATTTTATTACTACATGATATTTTGCGATTCTGTTACATCAAATACGAGGAGTTTTGGAGACACTTGATAAAATGTTTAACTTTATGATAGAAATATACGTCAGTGATCCAATGTAAAGAATAATGAAAATATAGCTCTAACTTAGAAAACTGTTAAAGAATATTTTTATTTCTAGAGCTAGAAAATTTTAAATATCTTTATTTATTGTAAAATAGAATAATATCAAATACATTGGTAAAGATAGATAAAACTGTTTAAATACACACACACACACACACACACACACACACACACACACACACACACACACACAAATATCCTAGAAAACTCACCAAAATGTATATTTTCTGAAAGAAATCTGAACTTTTTTTTTTTTTCAATCGTCTTCTTCATAATTTCCAAGCCAACCTAATAGCTCGTAACACCAACGAAGAAGCAATTGGTATAGCTTCTTCATTGCTGTTCTATTCTGCTATCATTTTGTGGGTAAAAACTTCAAATGTATATTTTCATTAAATTCTCAAAACATATTAAATAATATAGAATGAAGTGATGAACATACATGGCAGAGTATAGGTGTTTTTAATGCCAAGGAAAGTGATATGAACGATAAGATTTCGATTTTAATTTCAGGTGATTTTAATTGCAAACCAAGCCTCTAGTACCGAATTAAAACAGAATAATATTTCTAATTATTCTTATTCTGGACCCAATATTTTTTTTATATATTCTTCAGATTTTATGGCATTGGTCACCAATAAAAAGACGGTTTTTTTTTCGACGCAGACTTTATTAAAACTGCCCTTTATCAAATATATTATATAAACTTTTTGTTTTATTACATATGAAACTAGGAAATATTTTGTTCTTTTTACAATGCTTTAGAAATCCAATTCTATTCATTAAATGTACTTTCTTGTAATTTATTCTTCAAGTTGGGAAGTTTCTTCAATCGTTCTTCGTCAAGATTCATAATTAGAATTTCAAAATAATATTCTTCGTCCCTCCGTTCATGTACAATGGAGAGCATTATTCTTCTTATTCTGGGCCCAATATTTTTTTATATATATTCTTTATATTTTATGGCAAGGGTCACCAATAAAAAACCGTTTATTTTCCGACGCAAACTTTATTGAAACTGCTCTTTACCAAATATATTATATTTATTATTATTAAATGTCAACTTTTATATTGGTGACCCTTGCCATAAAATATGAAGATTATTTCGAATGTACATTTCCCCATCATGAAGTCCAAAGCCAGACTTGAACTAGCATGTATGTATGTAGTTACTGCTTATAATAAGGATTGGTATTTGTGGTTTATTGACATAAAGTTTGCCCTGCACTCAATAATGTGAAACAATAAAACTAGATGAAAAAATATAATTAATGGACTCTCAAATGTATTTCTTACTCATTTGTGCATGTTGCGTTTAGAAATGAGAACTGGAAGTGGTCAAAAAATGTAGTTTTCCATATTCTCTTTTCCTAACAAGGAAGTACACGGCCTTCCTCCCACCGATTTGAACGAAAATTGTTTAGTACTTAGTGCCTGATTAAAAACCAATTCTGTTAAAGCGAGAGAACGCATTTCTCAAACGTTCGTCTAAAAAAAATTATTATTATTTTTTTAATTTTTAGTTTGTTCCATATATTTAAAGAAAATTCGAATGCTTTCTGTCAAAAATGTAATTGGTATAAAGAAATATTTAATATTATACAATAAATATATTATTCATTGAAAACTTAAGTGTATAACAATAAAATAAAAAATCCTGAAAAAAATAGTCGGTCCGGCGAGTTTCGAACTCGAGATTTCCGATTACAGAAAGGAAGCGCTATCTCCTGAGGAACGGGGGACTCTTTGAAATAGATACCTTGGGAACAACTCAAGACATTCAGGCAAACTTTAACAATTTTTTTTAGACGAACACTTGAGAAGTGCGTTCTCTCGCTTTGACAGAATTTTTTTTAATCAGGTACTAAACACTAAAATATTTTCATTCAAATTGGTGGGAGGAAGGCCGTGCACTCCCCTTGTAAGTTTCACTTCCTCCAACCCCCCCCCCCCCTCACCCACTCTACTTTTTGCCGTTAATGATCTTAATCTTTAGTTTTACATGAAACGCTTACATATTGAGTACGGTAACGATCGAACGAAAATTGAGACTGCTAGAGCGGTAACATACAAATATATATACTTAATTTGTGCGGACCTCTTTTTCTTAACCTCCTTAGTCGACGGACTTTTTGGACACTCGTCCAAAATTGGGTCATGAGTACAACCTCAATCGCTGATTGATTGCCGGTATGAGAAATCAGCTAAAAACATTAAATTATTAATTAAATATTGAACATTTACATAATTATGATAAACAATAAATGAGAAGTATAAACTATATGAACAGTAAAATGGTTTAATAGATGATAATTTAGCCTGATTTGCCAAATGGTAGAAGGGTTAAAAGGGTTAGAGCCTTAGCTTCACCATATAATCTTCTTTATTAGCAGGGGTATTACTGGGCTTATGGAGGTTGGGCACTCCCGTCTACCTACAATGCCGCAGCTAAAATACCATTTCTGACTAACTCCTAAAATCTCATGGATTTTCCTATATTTAATTCTAATTAGTGGTCGTTAAATGTAAGCAGACTCCTACTCCAAATGAAATGCTTCCCCGGCTTAACTAATTGACGCTAATGCTTCGAGTTAAGCTTTTACCATGGGCAGTAATTCTCATATCATTTGAAGAGGAGCATAAACCCTTTCCATAAACCACTGAAGTATTGTAATTATATTTGACTATATACTTTTACCACATTACACCCGTTTATCCATTTAAGACAAATAGCGACTGGAATGCGTAAAATAAACTTCTCCTGCGGTGGAATGCCAGATATCATTCATTATTTCACCATTAATTAAAAATCTACGTAAATACTACTTCATGTATGAGCCCGTCATAAAATACTTAGTGTCATAATCGCTTTAAGAGAAATCGTAATAGTAAAACTGAAAATTTTCTGATCGCAATAATTACACACTCACCCAAAGTAGAAAGAATCTATGTAAATATCTGAGGAACAAACAAACGTCTTGAATAATAAGATTAATGAATAACTTCATCGACAAGATTTTGTTATACAACGTACAATAATAGAGATGTTTATTCCATGACGTAACTCGCCTTCTTTAAATAGGTGTAAGCTTCTGTTTGTTTGTCATATTCTTTAACATAGAATATGAAATAAAAAAATAATATTTACTTGAAATAGTAAAAAGGGAAGGGGAAAAATAGAAAAAATATATTTACTAATCTCATACTATGAAGGAAAATAGTCTATGGCTTGAGGACCCATGAAAGCTACAATTTTAGCTAATGACTAAATACTTCAACCTTGTGAGATTATTGAATGAATGAAAAGTAACTTGACATTTCTTTTTATATAAAACGATTATATATCAAGTTTGGTAACGATAAGACAAAACTTGCGACCGCTAGAGCGGTAACAGACACTTATATAGATAGATAGATCTATATATGTATATATAGATATGTATATACAATTTTTATCGGACCTTATCTACTAGGTTGGATCTATGGGCATTTGAAGAAAAATTTCGAAAATCGCGTCATGAGTACGACCTCAATAGCTGATTTTCCTTAAGGGAAATCTGCTAAAAATGAGACAATACACCGAAAGAAATTTATAAAAGGTATTTTGCCTATAACCTTAAGGTAAATGGTTATAATCCAGGTCGACGGTGTTGATGGGAAAGTCCATCAATTAACACCTTTAATATGAACCACTAAAATTAATAATTAAACGTTTATTCAGTGGTCCGTAAAACAGCATCGTTTCATCAGGATGACCCCCGACTTCAGTCACCGACCAAAATAAACTTAATAGAACAGAGGTGTAAGCCCATCCTCATGCCCCAGTAATTATGGAATCACAGTTTATATTTTGATCTGACCAATAGCTTACGCTTGTAAGTAAACACTCAAGAAAAAGTATAGAAGTATTCCAATTGTAGAGATGAAAATTGGAATGAGTTGCAAAAGCTCAGGATTTTACAATAAATGTTGTTTTTTTTTTATGGTGTTGTAATTTATGAAACCCCAAACATATCTTAATAAATATTCGCTGTATTGGTGTGTATACTAAATTTGTACAGTTATGGCTTAAAAGGGCAAAGCTTAAAGGTTTAGTCTGTTTTTATAGCATTATATTTGTTTTTTTCTTATAAAAGTCTCATTGGGCATATAAACGATTCGTATCTCATTTTGTTTGATTCATACTCTTATTGAAGACATAGAAAGTCTTTGTATTTTCCATTGAATACAATGCCAACATCAGGGAATAAGTAATTGACGATCAATATGCAATGAGCGTTTATAATGAGCACCTCCCCCCCCCCCATAAAAATACTCATAATATTAAAATTGAAATCAAAAACTTTATTTGACATTTGATAATATAATTAACGTTATTTTGCTCAGCATAATTAGTGCATATTGTGTCCGACAAGGTTCCTAATGGGGGCTCAGGTCGGCCGGGCGAGTTAGGGCGTTGGTCTTAACCTCGCCTGGTAGACCTAGAGTGGCGGGTTCGATTCCCGCCCTGAACAGTAGAAATTTATTTAGTGACGGACTCATTAAATAAACTCCTTGGGCCCACCCTGACTAGAAAAGGGTGGTAACCTGTAGATAACCCGTCCCGATTAGCCTAGTAGCATAAAGTGGACGTAAATAATAATAAACAATAAAGGTTTCTAATAGCAATAACATTATTTTATTTTTGTTAATCCGCTCGTCTGGCACTAAAAGGTAAACGCGCAAAAAATGAACGAAGATTAGGTTTGTAAAACAAAGTAGTTTTTGAGGAAGATTGGCTTTGAACTGTAAGAGAAGTTGGGATGACACGTTGATCACGTCATCCCAAATTCTGTTCTCTATTTCGCCCGTATTTAGAATAACTTCTAACAATTCTATCCACAGGAAACACACCTTCAATTTTGAAAAAAGTTCAAATAATTGATAAAGAAACAAATAATGCGAAACGGAAAATAAAAGAGAATATTCACATAATGTAAAATAGAAAAAGGGCAGTAAACAAAAAAAAAAAAACAGAAATAAAATACCCCAATCATACATTCTATAACATTTTATCTCAAATTAATCGATTTTAAATTATGACGCGAAATAATCGAGTTCAAGATTGACGTGTAAATAATCGATTTGCAGTCAGCTGACTTAACCTACCTCGGGAACCTCTCAATTCAACTACCTCCTCGGTGAGGACAGTCGCAACGAATGTAAAAGGGAGACGAGCACTTCAGAATTGTAAGTAGCAATTTATGACTAGATTTAATAAATATATCATAGATGTAGGCACCTACTAATACATAACATAACAAAAGAATTTTAAGGGATGTGTTAAATTAATGTTAATAATATTTTTTATTTTTTAAAAGGCCCCTGAACAGGTGGAAAATAAGCCACTAAATATGTAGGGCAGTTTCAACAAAGTTTGCACCGAAAAAATGTTTTTTATTGGAGACCCTTACCATAAAATATGAAGAATATCTAAAGAGGACTTAAATATAAGAATATTAATTTCATATGCAGGAAAGAATATTTCAAAGTAGCTAAGGGTCGTTCATTTAGATTCAAATATATATTTAAATATTTTAAGATAGATAAAAAATTGATTTCAATTTTTTTTAAATATAGCACAAACTGTTTGAATCTTACAAAATACTAATAATAATATATCGCATTCCTTAAATGGGTGAATACTTCTGTTTGTTTGACATAATAACTAACTTGAAACATGAAAAAAAAAACATTTGTTCGTAAAATAAAAAAGAAAAGCCGTAAAAAGAGAAAAGATACATTTACCAATCTAATACAACGAAGTAGAAAGAAGTCTATGTATGTAATTCAGAATTTAAATTATTGACTTAATCAATCTTGTATTTGTTATAAATTACTGAAGATTGATACAATTTTTATTAATTGTGTTTATTATAATTGTTTTATATGTTGTAGGCCTATTAGCATAGCTATTTTAGCATAAAGTGGGTGTTAATAAATAACACAATGTAGGTCCTGAAGAATCCTGAAAACAAAAATGTGGCCTACGAAATAAATATTTTAACCTAATTGGTAGACTAATGGATAGCTTGGAAGTATACATTCCTAGTTATGAGATTATTATGGTCTTGAGCTGAATAATTATTCTTCGAGCCTATTTGTGTATTATATTTTTCCTTTCATTAGGTAGAGTGTAGCAAACATGGCAAAACATACAGAAACGGCTTACTCTGTATATCTCTATCCGGAGTTATAGGAAAACAATATTTGGTCCAGCCGTTGGGAGTGAAAGAAAGGAGGCATAGTAATGGGAAGGAAGGAGACGCGGAATGAATAGCTTCTGAAAGAAGGGAAGAGTAACACGCCGTGAATTCCAAATTGCCTAGGAACCACTTCTGAATAAAGCCCACCCCCTGATGCTCTCTCATCCATACGAGCGCCCTCCCTCGCTTCCTCCACGAGATCTCCCTTCTCAAGGCTGAAGTAATTCTGCGAGATATAGATAACTAACCAAATACTATTCGACCTCAAATTGTTTTCAAACTTCTTTGTTAAAGTTATGCTAATTTTTGAAAATTGTTGTTCGTCTATAAATATCTTCAGGTTTCGCGATAATCTAATGTTTTTCCTGGTGATCCATTCATTTCCCCCTTCGACTGTAACCCTGGAAAAGGCCTGTTAATTGGATCTAGGTACCGCACTCTAATATTCCCTGCAACTTCTTCATGTTGATTCCTTTGCTCTGTATTTCTTTATAAATTTTTAACATATAGTTAAGGGAAAGGGATGGAGGAATGTTCTAGAATAATTAATATAATAATAATAATATTCTGTATTTAGTTATATAACTATTACAGGGGTCTGGTGGCCTTAGGTAGAAGGATAAATAACATAGAACAAAATATAATACAAACAAAGTAATGTTCAACTAAATGAAATTCAAAACTTCAACATTTATAATTAGAACAAAGACTAAATTCTTCTATGAAAACTAAGTAAAATTAAAAATAATTAATCCACTCAAAGCTTCTATTGAAAAAGAACAAATGATCTTATCCTGAAAGCTCCAGTGATATAATAATACTTATTTGACAAGGCACATTTATCAATTGGCTTAAATAAAGACTGAAGCTGTTCTTCATTTCTTGCTGGAGGTTCATTGTGTACAAGATAGCGTGTATCAATGAATCATAGAGTGGACATTCGAGGATAATGTGATACAGGGCCTCTTGTTTATACTGGTTGCAGACTGCTCAGATGTGCTGAGTGTTTATCTTGTAGGCAACGCCATTCCGGAAGAGACGAATCTCATCACTCGACGATAGCCTCAGCTGGATTAGGGCTCTCTTCTTCTCTAAAGGCACATCAAGCTAGAGATACTCTTCGCCCAGACCAAGGGAACTCCAATTTCGGAATAGAGGGCTGTAGCAAGAATTTAGAACTCTTTCAATATCAATTGATAATAGGTGGTTTTTCCATTTCTCGATTATATCTTCCTTATTCTTGAGCAACCAAGACATCGTTCCTGTTGGAATACATCATTCAATCCCAGTCTACTCAAAAGGTCTTGCAGTAGAGAGAACGTTAGTTTTCTGTACTATCATCTCGTAGCCCTTTCTTACTAGTGAGCTATCATCAATAGTCTTAACGGTAAACCACCAGTTTAGAGTCCTCTTCAAGACAGATACCCTAATGCCTTGTCCGCCGAATTCCAATCTCAGAAATTGATTTGGAGTATTAACTGGTAAATGATAGAGTCCTTTTATAAACTTCAGCTGTAGACTTTCTATTTTATCATAGTGGCACAGTGACCAGAGTTTAAAAGAATATAAGTGCTGTAGCAGCAACAATCGAGTCGAGCAGCTTCACTGAAGTTTCCCAAGAGCCTGATTTTCCCTAGGCAAGAATTTCCTGGACTTTACCCAGTGCTCAGGTTCTTCGACTAGTAAAGAGTTCGGTGGCCTGTTTGAACTTACTGACACAGCTAAAAGGGACTCCTAAGTAAGTAATACTGTTCGTATACTCTATCGCCTCTCCATCCAGCAATAATGGATATTCTAGAATAGTTAAAATAACAATAAATAAAAGACAATAAAAAAATCAATAAAACGGAATAATAGAACAACTAAAAAAATAAAACAATTATAATGAAATTATTAATAACAACATAGCGAATGAAGATCAGATGAATTCTGTGAAGTTAATTTACTTAGCTAATTGGTCAAGTTCATTTTAAAATTTGGAGAACAAAGAAACTGACCGGTTCTACTGACGAAATATTGAGAGCCTCAATACTTCTTAAGCAGATCTTCAGATTTGAACTGACTATTGCCCATGTGACAGACTAACAATTCAATCTTTTAGACATCTCCTTAATGGATGTCTTTCACTGATTAACGCTAGACTATTTCTTAGGATGAGTATATAACCCTGGCCTTTGGATCAACCTGGTGAACTATTGTCTATGGAATTATTTACTTTACAATAAGCCTTTTTATACTACGTTCTGGGATAAAAATTCCCAACTTATCTCAGTTTAATATGTGGCTAAAATACGCATAAATAAGAAACTATAACGATAATTAAATTATTTTCCGGCTTTCTGTTCCAGGGTTAAGGACTCCAGTCGCATTATTGCTAATTTCTGACAGCTATACAGCTTTCTTCTTCAGGTTATCTCGTCGATTTTAGAAATTTAGAAAAGAGGCTCGTCTTGTAAAAAGTTGAGTTCCACAAAAATTGCGATATGAATGGCGTTGACAGTACTAACCTAACAGAAGTGCGAAGGACAATAATATTTAAATCTGGCTAAACGATAGAGTTGACTTAACAATCAAATGGTCGCGGGTGGTGGGGGCGTCAGAATTGAATATTAGTGGGTGCGAAGGGAGCAAGAGCATACCTCGTTTCCCCAAGCAACGCATTCAAAACAGTCTAAAATGTACGAGATCGCCTGAAGAAGACAGCCGTCGAAAATTAGCATCAAAATGGGAGAGCTCCTGGTCACTGGAGCAAAAAACCCGGAAATGATTGAATTATTGACTCTTCCCCTGTGATGTAGACTAAAGAGCAGAAAATATAACGAATACATGATGTAATTCTGCTTCTTAGCCCGGGATCAAAATGAATAATAATATCAATTAATATCTTTGTAGATAAATTGGAACATGATGAGACATTTGAAATAAAAACTAGCCAAGAAAATATTTTGTTTTTTACACACATATTTAGACAAAACGTTTGCAAATGACACTAATTCAGATATTTTACAAATAAAAAGTCCATTCTGCAGGGGATGTGTAATTTTGGCGGATTTCCTGCGTACTGTTTTGACTTACATTTGATCTCATCTTGCCATATATTCTCTATTTACAAATAAAAATCCGATGAGTAGCAGTAACCGCCACTCGTAGTAATTTCAAAATAACAATTCATGAAATTGTGGATTACATAAAATATTTAATTATATGTAAAGAATGGACACAGCAGACTCTCAGCCATTTAATCAATTTAGATTTAATCAATTAGCAGATTTATTCATAAGGGAAATCAGCTATTGAGGTCGTATTCATGACGCGATTTTTGAAACATTTCTTCAAATGTCCATCGATCCTATCAGGAGATGACGAAAATGAGGTCCGTTCAAAATTATATATATATTTGTCCGTTAACGCTCTAGCGGTCGCAATTTTAGTTTTATCGTTACCAAACTCGATATTTAACCGTTTTATGCAAAAAAACAGATCACGTTCGTTAATGGCTGAAATCGGACCAGTGGGAGGGGTGGGGGGGTTTAGAGGAGGGGATTTTCGAAATATCTCCGTTACCATACGTCTGATCAAAAATTTGTACAGAACCAATCTTCTTGCAAATTAAGTTTACAATAAATACTCTTCTATACATTTATTCTCTATGTTGAATATCAACCGAGATATTTGCATTTTTATTAATTGTAATGGACGAAATGAGATCGCCTAACTTCGGGTCTAGTCGTGAGTTTCCGTCAAAAGCTAGTTGGGCCGTTTCCGTAACTGTTCGACTCTCGTGAAATTTCTCTATTGTAAAACGTCACGTGGGAAATATGTTTAGTTTACGCTGCCACTGCGTGACGGACTTTTGACTAATTATCTATTCATTACTAATTACAGGACTAGCTTTAGTAAATTGTTTTCAATAAAGTTACTATTTTATATTCAGATATATTTCATTAATTGTTTGCCTTTCCGGTCTATCTATCTATTCAGCCCAACGAGGTTGGCTGGCCGGTTTGTTTACAATTGCCGCTTTCGGTTGTAGAGATTATTAACTTGTATTGTAAATTGACTGCAAGATTTCTCATTACCTTTTGTATTTATTCACTTAACATTCACGGTAGTGTTACCAGTATGTATATTTATCTATTGTAAACCTTCCCGTGGGAAATCTGCAGGCAACCAATAGCATATTGATTATTTTTAAATATGCAGGAATGACATTCGCCTTGAAATTTTTATATTTGATAACTGTATAAGAAACGTTTGTAAGTCTTGCAAAGAATTTACTTTCAAAAGAAAGGCATTGCTTCTTTCATTAATGGTCTCACCTGTATATTGTAATGGTTTTCTTTGATTGAGGTATTTATTACTCGTAAACAATCTGGAAATCTGAGAAGCAAAGAGATTTCCGCCATTCTTCGTATTTTGTAGGCTTATTGAAAAGTTATCTCGAAACTTTTCAGAAGTCTAAAGTATCTTTCCTCTTTGAATAACCCTTCTTAATTAAGAGAGCTATTTAAAACTAAATATTCTGCCATCTGCACAGCGACCCTCTTTCGTTCTTCATTTATATAATTCTTAATTTATGGAGTTTATTAATTACTGCCTAATGTATTATTTTATTTTCCTATCTAACCATTTTGTAAACCCCTCCCAGAAAATATTTTAAACGCCCATTTTAATATCCATAAAAATCAGTCACGGAGGGGCTGCGTTAACTAAGCAGATTTCCCACGTGTATTTGCACTTATCTCAAAACTTAAAACTTCAATGAGAACGATATTTGGTATTTAAGCTTCAAATAAAGTGCTTCATAACATAATAGAATATTGTTAATATCAGATGAGTAGGAGTGGGGCTTTACTGGAGACAGAAAACAAAAAAAATGCAAACATCTCAGATAATAATCAAGATAATGAAAAAATGTACGTAACAACATTTATAGAACGTTACGTTTGCAATAAGATTGGTTCTATATAATTTTTCGATCCAACGCATAATAATGGAGATATTAAGAATTTTACAAATTCTCCCCTTCTTATTTCCCTTAAGGGAAATCGGCTAAAAAGGTTTGGATAAATCTAAATTAAAACTTTCAAGCCTTAAATTATAAATTAGGTTAACTGTCCGATCAAGTAGAAACGTTCAAAAACTTGTGAACAGTCAAGCGTCTCTAAAAACGGCAAGGGCCTTATTTGAGAAGGTAATTTTTAGCTGATTTCCCCTCAGGGAAAACAACTATTGAGGTCGTGCTCATGACACGATTTTTCAAAACATTTCTTCAAATTTCCATCGATCCTATCAAGTAAATGACGAAGTCCGTTCAAACTTATATATATATATATATATATATATATATATATATATATATATTTCCTTCTTTTGAAATTCTTCCTCTCTTAACCCCCCCCTCCCCCTAGTCGGATTTTAGCTGTTAACGAACATGATCTTTCTTTTTGTATAATATGATTATATATCAAGTTAAGCAACGATAAGACAAAAATTGCAACCACTAGAGCGCTAAAAGTACAATAAAAGTTACCAAAAAAAGTAACAAATATTTATACACATTTTTGGACGGACCTCATTTTCTTCATTTCCTTGGTAGGATCGATGGACATTGGAAGAAAAATTTCGAAAATTGCGTCATGAGTACGACCTCAATAGCTGATTTCCCTCAAGAGAAATCTGCTAAAATTAGTGGAACCACCCATTTCTATGGCAATTGTTGGTAATGGTTTAATTGAGATTAAATTAATATATCACTTTTAATATCCCCAATGATCTGGCCTTCATTTTTAAAATGAATTTCTTAAAACAATATTTAAATATTTGAATTTATCTTACAGTTCAGTTTATTTCGCGACGATTAAATTATTTTATTGAAAATAAAAATTGAACTTATACTTACAGTTATTGATAAAGTAGTTTCACTGAATTTTTGTATTACATAATTACCGACAGTAACTCACTTTCAAAATATACTAATATTAAATATTAATTTCTATGATCGGAATTTACCTATTTTTTTATTTTGGCCTTATAACCTTGCTTTTATTGTGTTTATTGAAATAATTATCAGCAACGTTCATCTAAATTTAAGAATGTAAATAATGGAAAATTTCATCATTGCTTGACTTTTAGAATAATGAATTGTTATTAATCGTATGTAGGATAACATTAATTCGTCGGAGCCGACTGATAGAAGTTGTACTTCTGAAAACTATAGTGTGAATAAAAAGTAATATTCTTTTAACTAAAAGTACAGATTTTCTTCTTTGGGTAGGAATGACTTACATTCGAGATTTGAGGAAGACCACCTAACTCTATCGAAATAATTGATTATCTAATTCCATGAAAGGGCCGAATTTTCTTTCTGCGTCTCTCTTCTTTTATTTCTCCCAGACTAAATGCCGACTTCAATAATTTTTTGCTTGCAAGGAACGAAAGTACAATCAAGTCCTTCACAAATTAAGAGGTCAATTTACGGTACGCAAGGCCCTTTGTAATGTCACCACTTCAGCAAGTCTTTAATCAGGGCTTTATAAAGTATGCCTCCAGAAAAGTTTTCTGAAAATGAAGTAGAGCCTAAGTGGAGGTAAGACAAAACCCCCTGGAATATCTCAATGGCTTTTGTCTTGTGGCCTAATATATCCTCTAGATCTGGTTTATAACGTAGCAAGCCTTGATTGTTTGTGATTTCTATTCCTATTAAAAAAAAATCACATTATTTCTATTCCGTATATATACTTTAGAAGGTACCATTTTAATTACTCAGCACTAATAAAATAAAAGCGGGTCTGGTGGCCGTGCGACGTGCATAGATCTATCACTACCTTCAGTACGCTGACGGAAAAAATAGTTGTAGGTTCAGACCACGCCAAAAGAGAAAATCAGTACACGAGATCGCTACCAGAGTCCGCTTGTGTCGTGACGCTTGTGGGCCAGTGGGATTCTAGTGAGTACATATGCTTTGACAATCCCTCGGTATGATTAACGATTATTGCTCTCTTAGATCTTGATAAATGATAAGCTAACAATGATTTTGCTGACCATTTACCCCCCCCCCTCCCCCCCGAATTCATTGATACCCGTCAGTGTCCTGGACACAATTCATTCCAGAACATCCTTGGATGACGGGCGTTATATACATCGAATTCCTAAATAACATTCTGACCTCGGATCCCTCGAGTCTCACTTGGGGTAGCTACAGATCTCTACGGTCTATAATACAAAAAAAAAAAAAAAGAAATAAAAAAAAAAAAAAAAAAAAAAAAAAAAAGACAAGAAGATATTTCGTACAATAAATGAAAAAAAGTCCGTCACGCAGGGGCTGCGTAAACTAAGCAGATTTCCCACGTAAAGGTTTACAATAGAGAAATTTCACGAGAGCCGAGCAATCAAGGAAACTGCCGAACGAGCTTTTGGCGGGAAAGTCACTCTCATCCGTAAGCCGTAAATTTAATAAAAATGCAAATATCTCAGTTAATATTCAAGATAGAGAATAAATGTATATAACAATATTTATAGTAAATGTAATTTGCAATAAGATTGATTCTGTACAATTTTTCGATCCAACCGAAGACTAGAACCAAAGTTTGCTGATCTCACCTCGTCGTTACTTGCACACACTTGATAAAAATGCAAATATCTCGGATATTCAAGATACAGAATAAATGTATAACAATAATTATGTAACAATATTAATAGTAAATTTAATTTGCAATAAGATTGGTTCTATACAATTTTTCGATACGACGTATAGTAACGGAGATATTTCGAATTTTTGAAGATCTTCCCCTCTAAACCCCTCACTTATCCGATTTCAGCCGTTAACGAACTTGATCTTTCTTTTTACATAAAACGACTAAATATCGAGTTTGGTAACGATTAAACAAAAATTGCGACCGCTAGAGTGGTAACCGACAAATATATATATATATATATATATATATATATATATATATATATATATATATATACAGTTTTGAACCGACCTCATTCTCATTTTCATCATCTAGTAGGTAGGATCGATGAACATTTGAAGAAAAATTTCGAAAATTCCGCCATGAGTACAACCTCAATAGCTGATTTCCCTTAAGGGAAATCTGCTAAAAATTGTAGAGTGAAAACCACACGACTTCTCTGTACTGAAATGAAATAAAATAAAATCGGAGGATTCACTTCTTTTGCAAATCATTTTTCATTTGAAAGTTATGTACGATATCTCCGTTCCAATATTGAGTAAAAATAATATCGTATACATTGATTATAGATCTATTCCTGATGAAAAAAAAAACAGTATATAAAAGTTTTTGTACCTCTAATGGCCCGAAACAAGACAACATGGGGTTAGAGAAGGAGCGAATCGGAAAAATCTGGTGAAATCTGAAAACCAAAAATATGAATACTTCCTTCACTTCGTACATGAAAATAAAAAAATAATTAATAAGCAGATATATAAAGTATACTATATTCAAAACAAGAAAAAAATCGCTTCACGGGGCTACGTAGATTAATAATTTCCTCCGTGTTGGAATAATACACCGAATATATTTGGATATACAGGACTTGATGATAAGTGAAACACAGTCATTTCGTCTTAAACTTGGAACTACCTGAAATAAATAATTAATCACAATTATAAGCTTAATAATGACCTACATTACTTTATTCTAGTTATTAATCTAATGGACGTTGGACTTTCCTATTCTTTATTGGTACTTTGAAACTGGGATCATAACTTCATAGTGCTTAAGGGTTATAATTGAATACAGCTTCTTCAACTAGTAACTCCCAAATGATCATCTTATTGCTACACTTTTTTCTGTTCTTAAAAAAAAAATATTGAATGATATGCAAATTATTGATTCTTTTGCACAAAATGAAATCATTTATAAGCCAATATTATTATAATTTAAGGCTCTTCTAAGTCAAATTCAGTTTTCACCATTCAGGTATGCTTCTGCAAGATTAGTAATCTACATATTTCATTTCTAATAACACTTCGAATGGCGATAATGAATAAAATGTGTTCGTTGACCCTTAATTGCCCAGAAACTAAAAAAATGACTTGAAATGAAAACTTTTCTAAAAAACTCATTTTTTGCGTCCCTAATAAATAGAATATATAAGGTTTTACTTAATTTTTTTTTTCTGAAAAATATTACACGGTGTCTTTAAGTACACTTTGGCCAGTAACCCTATAACCTTAGTGTTGTCTCTGGTCAATCACTGTAAATCAATGGGAGTGTCTGTAAGTTATGTTAATAAACTGACATAGTTTCTGAAAGTGTAATTAAATAATTTATTATGTAATAAAAGAAACGTGTTGTAAATAAAAAATAAGTACATTGTAAACAAAATATAAATCCGTCAAAAATATCATTAAACCTTCCATTCATTCAAGAAAACAGGGCCTTTCACGGGTGTTACAAAGTCTCACATTACATTTTCGGCATAAAACAACCCTTTGATTTTGGTGATACAGTCTACACTTTCCTTTTGTAGTGAATACTTGCCAATGGTGCATCCCAACAAGTCTTGCTGCGGCTATGAGAGCTGCAGCAGTTCTAGGCTGCAATTGGTGGTCCTGGTTCCACTAGCCCTTTTAGCTCGCCGGTCCAGCAGAATATCCTCTGCAATGTGTATTCGAAATCGTTTTAAAGTCAATTTTTTTAGGGTGTTCTTTTTGTACAATAGCAATGTGTTATTAACCACCAAATCCAATTATTAGCTGAAAATGTTCATGTAATACTTGTGGGAGCGGTAACCTGTTCTATAAAGTGCAACGAATATGTCACTATGTCAACACTTTGTTATACCATTTAATCATGCTGATAAACTTTTTGTTATCAACGTATTCTTCATTACATCCTCTTCCCTCTTTCACCCTCAATATTGAAATGTTCCAATGCTTCATTCATTTCAATTTGAAAATTTCCTTCATCCATTTTGGGGCATCCATGTGTATTTTCTCATTCATTGTCACTTCATCAGATGTGATACTAAATTTTGGTAGCAAAGAGAAAAATCTTTTCATCTCGACTTTTATACGTATCTGTTAATTAAAATGTTAAAAGTAAGAAACAATATAAAATCATGCCCCTTGGGCAAATTTGTTGGTATTTGGCCAGGGTGAACTTAAGTACACCATCATTAAACTCCATGTTATAACTCTATTTCTCTCCAGAATGGAAAATGAAACACATAAGAACTTAAATACAATCCTTTACAACTAGTTCACCCATTTTGGTTCATATTTAAATCGAATAGCGTATATATTAATGAATTAGAAACTTCGCTGGCAACTAGTGTGAAGTAGGGTGGTAAAGAATGATGATTTTCTTCAGTATATTGCTAGTAATTAGCTCCAATAACAATAAATGGACTTTTGTCGCATATGCTCATGCTTGGGAGGTTACAGGGGTGTGGACTGTGGCCCAAAAAGGGTAAGAATAGAAGCGGTTGCTCTCTGGGAGAGTTAAATATGAACGGTGTCTTTGAATACACCTCTGCCAGTTAAGGGTTAATCGTTGAAATTTTATCAATCTCCAATGTATCACTCATAACGACGATGGGGGAGGATAATCGGATTTTTGATCAAAATCGACTAAGAGCAGAGAGGATGGAGGGGACAGAGGATGGCAGAAATAAAATATTGTAAATTTCTGCTTACCTATTAGTGGTACAAAACTTTTGTGTATATCCATTTTTGTGTATTATAATATGATTTTCAAATGATGTCTTGTGACATTTTTTGAGCCAATGCATTGGAAAGGAGATATCGCATATAACTAACAAATGAAATCATGCTAAATGAAGTGCATTAAAATATTTTGGTCATTTAATTGAATAGGATTAGCAATAGTAAAACAAAGTCATGTGGTGCTCGCATAAGTTTTGGCTTCTAAATTTTACATGTCCTGAATGGCACCGATTAAGGAAGTAGAAGAATACTCATCGAGAATTTAGAACATTTCGTTTTCAAGTTTTGAGGTCATAAAATTAAAATGGTTGGGTCAAATGCCTATACATATGCCATTGTACCGACCCAGGTTACAGGCTTAACGTATTATCTGTAATATTATAGAGGCATTGATAATTAATAAAATGCCTCTTGCTGTTGATGCCTTACTACTGTTGGAGCCCATAAAAGTCTTCAAAGCTCAGTTAACGCATTGCTAAATAAAATTGTCTAGCACCTTTACAAGAGTATTAAAAAGTAAAGTCATTACACACGTGTAATTTCTATACACGAGGAGAGAGTTGTTGGGAGTTAACATGTTTATTTTTATTTTGTTAATTGCATCAAAAGGTTTTACTTCAATTATACTCTCAAATCTACAGGCTCGTGGTATAAAATAACACAACCCCCTCCCCCCCACCTTTTCCTGCAGTCGATAATAATCAGAGAACAGTTCGTTTCGAGGAACGGTTTTTTTTTTTTCGTTGAATGTTTATTTATATCTGGCTCCAGTAGAATGCTTTAATTTTAATTATTTTATCTTTTGTTTTTTGGGAGTTCTTATTAAAAATCATTTATATACCCCATTTGACATGAATTAAATGAATACTGGCATTTGCCCCTTTTCCCGACTACATTTATTTTATCATTCTTGAATCCTCTTAAGCAGATTTCCTTTAGGGAAAATCAGCTATTAATTGTACTTATGACTCGATTTTGAGAACTTCTTACATCTACCTAGAAGATCACGAAAATGAAGTCCATTCAGGATTATAATATATATATAATTGTTTATTAACTCTAGCTACTCTCGGCGGTCGGAATTATCGATATTTAACCGTTTCACGTAATGCTAAAGGTCAAGTTCCTTAAGAGTTATGAGGGGGAAATTTCGGAAATTCCAAATATCTCCGCCATTACGAGTCGGATATAAAAAATGTAAATTGTTTGTTTAACAATTGATTTCGTTGCAAATGTAATTTACTACAACTTTGTAGACACTTTAAGCGAGATATTTGCATTTTTTAGTTTTCAGTCATTATAGTAAAACCCGGCTCCCACTCATCTCATATTAACAATCAGTTGATAAATCATAAAACGGCTTATTCCTAGCGTAAATATAAAATACATTTTTCATTTTATCACTACCGTTCGAAATACATGCTTATTATGTGTAACGTCATAGATTAATATTCCATGTTCATTGGCTTGGGTCAATGTCATACTCCATATTCGACAGTTTATCTCAACACGGAAGATCATATTGGTAAATGGCTGAAATCGGAACCCGAAGAGGGGTAATTTTAGAGGGCGAAAGAATTAAAAAATTCAAAATATCTCAGTTATTATGAGTTGAATCAAAAAATGTGATAGAACCAATCTTGTTTACACGCATAATGCTCTAATGTTCTCGCTCTGTAAATATTCTACTCAAATGTTAATAGAGTTACACATATTTTATTGTTTTCAGCCTTTAGTAAACCTGATCTGATTTTCAATTTAAGTATCTAAGCCGTCAACATCTCATGACCAGCTTACACTTCAACTCTTCTTTACATGGGCTTTTTTATACGGGAAATAAAGATAGTAGAGAGTGATTTTCCAATATTTCCCAAAGACACTGCTCATTCATTCTAAAACAAGATTCATTATGCTAACACTCCGTTAGCTGAAACTCCGTGCTAGTGAGTATCAGAAATGTCTTTTGTTATTTCCCACTGTATCTTCTTACTCTGAATAAAACTAAAGGCATGAATTATAGCTATGGGACAATCATAAGTTAGACATAGTTTTCGTGTTTTTGACTAAGTAATTTTATTATTATTTTACCTGATTGCTTTAACAGACTGTCTGTTTATTGACTCGAGCTCATGAAATCCCCTTCGGACCACGGCGATCCCTTTTGCTCCTCACTCAGTACTCTACAATAAAGAGTTACTTTAGCTATTTGCATGATATAATTTAAGCCGGAGAGCCGTCGAATATTTGCACAAGCTCTAACGCGTAAATCGCTGGGCCTGGTCATGACTCTTTCTCTGAAAAGAAACAGGCTTAAAATGTAAAAACATTTTTCTTTGCCATTATTACGTTTATAGCCGGCTTAATTTCTCGACATAATGGAATATGTGAGGTTATCTCTGAAAATTTACGACTACTCGTCCTGTTACTCTTACTCGTGTGATTCTTCTAGCCAGAAACTCTCGGGAAGTGGGTTTTTACATAACTGGATTTTTGGGTCTAGTTTGCTACATTTTATCCCTTTTATATATTTTAGTCCCCTTTTTCGTATATCTGGCATATTTGCCTCTGCGATAAATGAAGTATTATGTTCGCATAATAAATGTTTCGCATTTCGTTAGTACTTATAATAAATACTGGTCAGTCGTCTTTGAATTGAAAATCCCGCGCTTACTTGGATCACTAACCCGCCGCACAATGGAGATCACGTAGGCGGTGGCCAGGAGCGGAAACTGCAGCGCTAGCTGTTAGAAAGGAGAGCTCGTTTCTGTAACTGAGCGCCATTGTTGATTCTGACTTCATGTTAAGTGCACGTGCTGTGGTAGTTGGCTCCGCAAAAAGGGGAATAATTTTCATCTCCCGCAACGCTAGTGTCAAATAAGGATCACCGCATCGCAGATAAAGGTCACCGCAACCAGTTTTCACCAGCTAGAAGACAGAATCTCATTGGGAACACAAAACAACACAGGAACAACAATCCACTCCATGGAAAGTATATGTTTCCCGAAGGTACCTATTTCTTATTATAATGCTAGCATTATCTCCGTAAACAATTAAATGAGTACTTATAATATAGGACCGGTCGAATCATTCTTTTGTGTATATATATATTATTGGCTTGCCGCTAAAGTTACGAAACAAACAAAGGGCTAACCATTGGGGTCTACCTAGGTTGTACAGTCGTATTTTATAAAGTTAAATTTCCTTTGTTCTCTCAACATCTATATCAATAAATGTTAATGTTTGTTTCAATTAGATATAAGGTTAGCCCCTAAATTAGCATTCTTTTAAGGTTTAAGTTGTATAAAATTAGCTTCCTTACTATAAAGTTTATTATATGTTACTTACTCAATATATGCTTGATTCTTTGTAGAACGCAAATAGTGACTTGTATTATTCACCCTCATCTTTCCACAAGAAGAGTAAATACTTAGTTATAAACCAAGGTGAGGAAATGATCTCTTTAATACTTTTATTTCAGTTTAATGCTTTCTTATTATTACCACCTTTAAAAAGCTCCCGCCTTTACAAATACTGACTACAAATTCTTCTTACACTTCACCAAAATTGTACTTAACGAGTGGCATTCTCTTCAATGGTTTTCATTTTAATGCAGATTAAACATTCGTCAAGAGATAGTTATGTTAACTTGAAACATGTAAAAAAAAATAAGGAAATATGTTCTTCCGATTCGCTGAATTGTTCCAAAACGATGAAGCCTGTTAAAATAAAATTAAGGCCCACAGTTGTAGACCCGCAGCTGCTTCAACTGGGTGACACTTCACTAGGAATTGGCGAGGAGAAGTGGTACTAGTTAGATAGAACTTAACTCAGTTACTACTTTAGCAAGTACATTATTAGCAAGAATCTGGGCGTAGATGTATAAATAAATGACACGATTCCATTAGTGTGACATGAGGGCAGGCATAGCCCCTTTTGGCGTATACTTGCAGAGATGTTCTCGAGAAATACTGGTGTAGAAATAGGTCGGGAGGTTGTCAGCTAGAATAAAATGACTGTAGAGGAATAGAATTACTTGAGAGTTAATTTTCAGTAATTTAGAACATAGAGGTAAATTAACTAATGACTCAACGATAGAATTTAAACCATTGAGCTTATGCTTTTTCCATGCGATATAACTTGAACTGTTTTTTGAGTTAGAGCTGTGTTGTAATATAGCATACTTAACATAGTTATAAGCATTCAAGGAGGATATTATAAAGATAGCTAAATAATCTTCACGGAAAGAGACGAGGTGTATGTGTATAAGGATGCAGTTAGTGAAGTAGTAAGAACGTTAACTGTTAGTTCTAAACAAGATTAGCAAGTACCTACTTTGGAGGACTTAGGACCTTCCTTCACAGCCATTCTCCTAAGTTTGTCTCGTCACGAAGCGGGAGTAATCCTTTTATCTCGCTCGCCTAGCCCACCACTACTCTTGCCAGCCTTCTTAAGACACGCCATTCTTTTGCATTGAACATTTCTCGGGAAGTTGTATGAACACTTAGAAATTTACGCTCGACCCCTTTCCCCACACAATTATCACTTGAGAAAAGCTGAAATTGAATTGTATCTTCCGTGGAAACTAACTTTATCTTGTTGTGGATTGAGTAACAAAAATGTAAAATTAATTTCGCCTGGATAAACACATTTATTAAATTAATCAAATGTAAATGGTTGCTTACTGATCACATTACTACTTTCATGATCTTCATAAAAAAGCACTGAGTTCCATATTGCTGTTTATTACATCTTCCCATAACACACGTGAAGACGCGTATGTGTATTAAAACAGACAGGATATAAAAAATAAATAAAACGTTAAAAATGCTTATGTTTATTTTTTTATAAGGATTAATTGAAATATTTTATATAAATAATGAACCGCAAGCAATATTAACAATCTAGAAAAGCCTAGATATTAGGCTACTCAAGAACAAAAAAAACCAAAAGAAAGAGATAGAGGGTCAGCTCCGTCACCAGTGCCTGTAGGCAATATAAAAAAAAATGACATTCATTGGAAGGTCATCAAAGTAATTTAGAAGTAAAACTAAATAAAAATTACTTAGATATCAAACAGGGATAAAAAGAAAAATTAATTAAAGGTAATAGTGTACCAAAAAATAAAATCATATAATCAAAAGTGAGGAAGAAGTTTTAATTTCATCTCTTGATAGAAATCTTATGCTTTATCACAAAACGGGTATATAAAAGACAAAAAGCCTGAATGTTTATACTGGAAAAACAAGGGTGAAAATGCACTGTAGAGAAAATAAAAGAAACAAGGTTAACGACAGAGAGGAGATGTAAGAGTTGTCGAGAGATGTTGCGATTCGTGTTCTATGAAAAATGTTTCTCTTAAGATTTTAAGGAATTAATATTGTTAACATGCGCTGTTTTATATTTTACTACCACCCTCAAGAGTGGGGTTTGACTTCAACGGCCACACATATTTGTCATTATCTTTCTTCATATTGATTTTATCAACAAAATGTAAAGAACGGATTGTGTAGAGAATTCATTTCCCGGTCTACAGACTTTTTACATTTTCAATTTTTGACTTCCAATTCACGGTCACTGAATAGAGTTCATTAGTGTCGCAGGAGAGTGAATAGATTTTCAGGAGAAAACATGTTTATTTCAACCGACTAAGAAGGGTCGTAAAGATTAATAATTAATTACTTCCGACTTCGATAACATTTAATACATTCTTCTTTGTTGTTACTGCAGAATGTCTGAAAAAAAAACAAAAAACTATTTTTTTACTCCAAATGGTAAGATTGTTTGTACAATCTTTTTGTTTTGTCGGGAAACTTGATTTTAGCCCAATGACGATACTAAATTTGTCAATATTCGTCCAATAGAAATTTACACTGCATGCTTAGAACTATAGTATAACTGTAAATTGATGACAATAAATGGCTTAATTATTTCTTCCGCAGTTCCAATACTTATATTTCTATAAATAAATAAATATAAACTTATATTCGGACAACAGCAATTCCAAACATAAATTTCAGCTTAATTTATTAAACTATAAAACTAAATCTCTATTTCTAAACATAGGACCAAAACTATTTATGGGGTGAGCCTGTATTATATTATATGTGTGCCATGATAATAATAAATTGTCCTACACGCGCTCTCTTTATGTGGAACGAAAAATTTGAAATTTAGTGTTTCCATCAAACACCAACCTCTTTATCCATAACACCTTTTGAGGGCTAAGGAATTTTCTGAAGAAAGTTTATGTTCCGAGTTTCACTCCTTATCGCCCTTCATTTCAAACTTATATTGTTAGGGTACAAGCGCTTATACATACACATTTCACATATTAGAAAGTTTGAGCAAATGGTGTTTTTATCATGTAGGGCCATCAAAATAAAAAGTTATTTTGTTCCCTGGCCAAGGCAACATATACAAATAGCCCAAGTTATTCAATGCGAATTCACTAAGATGAATTTATTGGTAAATAGCATATGGTGTGTCTAGGTTTATGAAGTTCATTTTAGCAGATTTCCCTTAAGGGAAATAAGCTATTCGGGTCGTACTCATGACGCGATTTTCTGAAAAATGTCTTCAAATGAGGTCCGTTCAAAATTATATCTATATATATATATATATATATATATATATATATATATATAGATATATATATATATTTGTCTGTTAACTCTCTAGCGGTCGCAATTGTTGTTTGATCATTACCAAACTCGATATTTAAACGTTTTATCCTAAAAGACAGATCATGTTCGTTAATGGCTAAAATCGGACCAGTGGGTGGAGGGAGGGGGTTTAGAGGGGGATTTTCGAAAATTCGAAATATCTCCGTTACCATACGTCGGATCAAACAATTGTATAAAACCAATCTTATTGCAATTTAAATTTACTATAAATATTGTTCTGTACATTTATTCTCTATCTTGAATATTAACCGAGATATTTGCATTTCTATTAAATGTGGGCCGATAACGGACGAGTGAGTTTCCCGCCAAAAGCTAGTTCGGCCGTTACTGTTCGGCTCTCGTATGGAGATTTCTCTATTGTATAACTTCACGTAGGAAATCTGCTTAGTTTACGCAGCCCCTGCGGGACGGACTTTTATATGTATCTTAGTTTGCATAGGGGTGTGTGACCTCCCTGATGTAGATCACTTGTTTCACAACTGTCGTTGAATATATTCTTTCTTCTTTACTCACAGTTCTTTCACCCCTAACAAATAGTAATTAGAAGTTCTGATTGCTGCACGTGGGCAACATGTCCAATATTAGTTGAGGCTTCTATATGTAGAATTCAATATCAGTTATTGGCCACCCAGACAATATCGCACAGTGTATTCTGCTTTGGTAGAGCAGAGGACCAATAGTATCCATCATAGATATTTGCGAACCTCATAGCAAATATTAAGGGTCACTATTCCAACTATGAGAGTAACTAATAGAATTAATAGGGTTCACTGTTGTAAACGGCATATCCCACGCTGAGTTTGTGGTATTGTGATAACCGGTTCTCGGACGCACTTACAAAATCGTTCACATTGGTAATATTACAGGAAAAGCCCGTCACGCAGGGGCTGCGTATACTAAGCAGATTTCCCACGCGAAGGTTTACTATCGATAAATACATACAGGTAACACTACCGCGAATTCTCAGCAAATGTGCAATACAAGTTAATAGCCTCTATAACGGAAAGCGTCTGAATTGTAACCAAGCAGGCCAGCCAACCTCGTAGCGCTGCATAGATAGACTAGAAAGAGAAACAATTTATGAAATATATCTGAATATAACATATTAATTTTATTGAAAACAATTTCCTAAAGCTAGTGCTGTAATTTGTAATGAATCAGATTCAGTTTTATCTCTATCACCCAAATTTTAGTAATCCAAAAACAAAAGAAGGGGGGAATCAACAGAACGTATTTGCATATATCACACAAAGTAAAACTTCAATGAAAGTAATATTTGGTATTTAGACTTCGAATAATGTGCTTTATAATAAAACAAAGTACTGTTTATGTAACCCTAAGAGATGTGAGGATTTACTAATAACCCCCTGGGGGGGGGGCTAAAAATGTAAATATCTCGGTTAATATTCAAGATAGAAAATAAATATGTATAACAAAATATATATTACACTTTATTTGCAATAAGATTTATTCTATACAATTTTTCGATCTGACTTTTAGTAACGGATATTTTTCAAATTTTCATAATTCTCCCCCTCTAAACCCCCCCCCTCTCTCTGGTCCGATTTCAGCTGTTAACGAACTCGATCTTTCTTTTTACATAAAACGACTAAGTATCAAGTTTGGTAACGATCAAACAAAAATTGCGACCGCTACAGCGGTAACAGACATATATACATGCATACATACACACACATATATATATATATATATATATATATATATATATATATATATACAGTTCTCAAAAGGACCTCATTTTCGTCATCTACTAGGATCGATGGACATTTGAAGAAATATTTCGAAAATTCCGTTATGAGTACGACCTCAATAGATGGTTTCCCTTAAGGAAATCTGTTAATAAAAACTACCTACCAATAGTTAACTATTAAACATAACAGTTATATTTGGCACATGAATTAGTTTGTAGCGTTTTCTCATAGATGGAGCTACTAGAGGAGTTTTCCAATTGATGTCATGATTCCTTCAGGTAATCCAACTGTTATTGGGCTTTGTTTTTATTTTAAGACATTCAGTTCAATCGTAAATAACTAATTTTGACAAATATGCCTATCTTCGTACCGGATAATGTGTTTTTGCGGCGACTTCTTCTTCATTAATTTTACATGTTCGGTATGGCGTCACGTTCAATTTTACATTCTATACTTCATAATTTCTATTTGTTCAATGCATTAGTCGACTTTTAAGTGTACACACAAATTTAATATATCATTTAATCAGAGAGGTGTTGATACTAAACTACATACAGAGTTCTATTGAGTTCGTTAGTCATTAATGCCTTTTAAAATTGTTCACTCATGCTTTAGTTTTAGCAGATTTCCCTTAAGGGAAATCAGCTATTGAGGTCGTACTCATGATGCGAGTTTCGAAATATTTCTTCAAATGTCCATCGATCCTACCCAGGAGATGACAAAAATGAGGTCCGTTCAAAATTATATATATATATATATATATATATATATATATATATATATATATATATATATATATATATATATATTTGTCTGTTAACGCTCTAGCGGTCGCAATTTTTGTTTGATCGTAACCAAACTCGGAATTTAATCGTTTTATGTAAAAAGGAAGATCAAGTTCGTTAATGGCTGAAATCGGACCAGTAGGAGGGGGGGTTTAGAGGGGGGGATTTTTGAAAATTCAAAATATCTCCGTTATTATGCGTCGGATCGAAAAATTGTATAGAATAAATCTTATTGCAAATTAAATTTACTATAAATATTGTTTTATACATTTATTCTGTATCTTGAATATTAACCGAGATATTTGCATTTGTATTCTGCGTGTGGTCGCCAGTAGGCTATGTTCGAACTTTCCGCCGAGAGCTCTGGCGGCCGTTTCTATAACTATTCATCCCTCGTGAATAGGTTTAGAGGTTAGGTTAACTGTTTTTTGGGGCTAGAAACTACTGGGTTATTACGCCCTAAATAATGTTTTAGGTTTAGAGGTTTCTTACTACTACCGTTGTTATTAGGCAGATTTCTCTATTGTAAAACTTCACGTGGGAAATCTGCTTAGTTTACGCAGCCCCTGCGTGACGGACTTTTAATGCATATCTCGTTTATATGTATTATATGACGAAAGAGTATATAAAAAAAGTTATTCTAAATAACAAAATAAACAACTTTTGTTATTTGCATATTTGTCGAAAAACTAGTAGGAAACGAAAAACCATTACTTTTATTTTCCTTATAATCCCCTCCTGTTTGTCTCAGAGAATATTAATATAGCCTATAGTCTATGTCAGGTTAAGAGTAATATATGTACCAAGTTTCATAAAATTCGTTTCAGCCGTCTATGCGTGAAAAAGCAACAAACAAACAAACTGACACCAAAGCCACAAATTGCAGATATCGTGTCTATGGCATGTGAAACGAAAAAGTATCATTAAATTTTGAGAAAAGAAATCAATGTAAGACAGATGTTAGTTGTGTAATCGAACATGTTTACCATCCGTATAATAGAGGAATGTCCATTTTAAAGTCAAAACTAAGAAACTTTTACATGCTGTAAAAGACCTCATTCGAAACAATGAACATATTTATGTTTCTTATTGTTACATAGATTATATTTGTTGTACGAGCAATATAAGCTACATAACAAATAAAATCCTATATAGAGTTTCAAAATTATAATTTTTTGAATATGAAATTGTATTATTTCAGCTGAATAGCTGAAATCGGCCTGGGAATATTGATAACTAGTGTAGGACCTTGAAATATCTCGAAGGAATTGGAAACTTAAAATATCTTCTTTAATATGAATCTCTTTTTACAACTATTGTCCTAATCAAAATTTCTCTAACTTGAATACTCACCGAGTTTTTTTTTAAATTTATCTTGGTTTCAGTCTTTGTAAAGCCTTATTTCTTCTCATCCGAATTTAACTTCAAGTACCTGAGTAACTACATATCTCCAGCCCATTTTAAATTTTAGTTCTTTACTTCACAGGTTTATTACATGGAGATAAATTGATAATAGTTTCTGAGAAAAGATCACCTTTTTAGATTCTAGCAATTATGAAACATGCTAGGTTTGCGCAGCACCTCTATTTATTGGATGGGTTTTTATATATCCACAAGTTGAATGCCAACATATTCAAATTTAATCCGTATAGAGATATATTTTTTTTACCTTAGTAGAGATACTCAATCCAATTGATGTAATGCTTTTTCACATATTTATTTTTTTCTTCTTTTTCCTGTAATTTTAGGCATTATGTGCAGGAAAGGGGCGAAATTGATGTAAGTCATCAAATTTCAATAGGGATCGAAGGACTATTAAAAGTCCCCTCCCTAGTGTACTATTACCTAAACAGTTATTCTCAACCCGAATTCGAAGCTTTTACGATAAGTAATGAATTATTTGTATATTACAAGTGTCCTCATGAAAAAAATATCACCCAAAAGTTATTTATTGATTGACTGTTGACAATATCCAGGCTTCAATATAAAATGAAATAAAACTAAATGAACGCAAACATTTCTCCTGTCGTCGAACATCATGAATACACGGTCAATACCCGAAGACCTTAATAGTTCTAATTTCTCCTGTCACTCATCACAAGTCTTGAATGACCAAATAATAATTAAAGAGAAGATTGTATATATTGCAGTTACAATATGTGTGCAGTGGGCATTACATATAAAGAAAATACTGTTTACTAACATTCTTCGTCCATAGTTTATTTTGCCAATATTTTATTTTATTAAGTGAACAACATTATTACAAATTAGCAGATTTCCCCTAAGGCAAATCAGCTATTGAGGTCGTACTCATGACACGATTTTCTAAAATTGTCTTGAAATGTCCATCGATCCTACCCAGGAGATGACGAAAATGAGGTCCGTTCAAAATTATAATAATAAAGATCAAGATAAGCTATTATATTATGAACCACTATATTCAAAGCTTAAATAACAAATATTTCTTCATTGAACTACTCTCCGTATTCGATTTATTTTATTACAATATACCGCATCTACTGTCATTAGTGGTAGGTGGATCTATATTTCTTTGGACATTCAAGTTTCAGTTAAAAATGCAAAAAGCCTATTTATGTCGCCTTCATCGACTCCAAGGAGTTCTCTTAAGTTCGGTTTGAGGTTCAAAGGTCTTCTTGGTAGATCGTATTTTTTACAATTAAGGGGAAGATGTGAGACAGTAAGCTGAACATTACAACAATCGCAAGTTGGTGGGAATAAGCCTTTCAATAAATAACTTTGTGTTAATTTTGTGTGTCCAATTTGGATACGGGCAAGAACCACCTCTTCTTTTCGAATTTATTTACTTGCAGTATTCCAACGCTCTGCAATTTCTTTGATTTGTCGCAGTTTATTGCCATGTTTTTTCGACCAGTCTGACTTCCACCTTTGAAATATGAGCTTTTGAAATCCATACTCAATATTTAACTTTCGATTCAATACTTATGATCATATTGTTTATTGACTAAAATCGGAACCAGAATAAAGGAGTCTAGGAGGAATTCGATAATTCAATATATCTCCGTTTATTATTGTTCTTCATCGAAAAATGGTATAGAAACGATCTTGTTAAACTATTGATCCTCTAAACTATTGATGTTCTACAATTGATGTATTATACATTCTTTTCTTAACTCAACTATTAAGCGAGTTATTCGTGCTTTCTTGTTTTCAGCCTGCAGTGAACCCCCACTTCTACTCATTGGAGTTTTACTTATAAATAGAGAATACATAGTGAGATGATATGACCAGTTTGTCAGCACTTGCCACTGTTCAGTTTACCTAGCCCCTGCGTGACGGACTTTTTATTAACAGATTTCCCTTAAGGGAAATCAGCTATTGAGGTCGTACTCATGACGCGATTTTCGAAATTTTTCTTCAAATGTCCATCGATCCTACCTAGGTGATGACGAAAATGAGGTCCGTTCAAATCAATATATATATATATATATATATATATATATATATATATATATATATATATATATATATTTGTCTGTTACCACTCTAGCGGTCGCAATTATTGTTTAATCGTTACCAAACTCAATATTTAGTCGTTTTATGTAAAAAGAAAGATCAAGTTCGTTAACGGCCCAAATCGGACCAGGGGGAGGGGGGTTTAAAGGGGGAGAATTTTGAAAATTCTAAATATCTCCGTTACTATACATCGGATCGAAGAAATGTTTAGAATCAATCTTATAGAAAATTTAATGTGCTATAAATATTGTTATATTCATGTACTCACTATCTTGAATATTAACCGAGTTATTCGCATTTTTCAGTTTTCAGCTTTTTGTAAACCCCCACTTCTACTCATGTTACATAAACAATACTCGGTTATGAAGAAAAAGACATCATTCGTAGCTTAAATACCAAATATTGTTTTCAAGAGACATTTATTAAACGAGATACATGCAAATATGTTCTGGTGCCCCCGCCCCCGCCGTCTTAAATTCTTGGACTAGTAAAATTTAAGTGATTGAGATAAAAATTATTCTGATTCATTGTAAATTACAGTACTAGATATAGTAAATAGTTTTATAGTAAATAGTTTTCACTCAAATTAATACGTTATATTCAGATATATTACAGTAATTGTTTTTCTTTCCGGTAAGAAGTTGACAGAACTGTTTGTTTACATTTCAGATGCTTCTCGTGGGAAGTTTCTTGTTATCGTTTGTATTTATTCTCTTAATATTCATGGTGGTGTTGTTTTATCGGTATGTAGATTTATCTATTGTTAAACTTCACGCGGGAAATCTGCTTAGTTTACGCAGCCCCTTTATGATACCACCCACAAAGATACATAATTTGTTACCAGGCCAAAATCAGATAGTTTGAAGTGTGTAAAATATCATGGTGACATCCACAATGTAAAAAAAATATATCTATTAATACGAAAAAATACGTACTGTAATATCGAAAAACTGCAATGAAATATACTGTGTTTTTATACAGAAACATGCCATTGAAGCTACAACTTCTTCGTGGACGGTCAGATATATGCATTTAGACTTTCCCTTCAGAGCATTAAACATACTAGGTTTTTTTGAGTCTTCAAATACAGTAGAGTCGGTCTAGATTCATTGGAGTAATACTACCTCTTGTGGAGATGATTCCCACGATTGAAGGCCCTACTTCTCAGTGTTATATTGATCCCTTCACTAAAAGCCTTTATACAGGAAGTGATTCAAGCCCTATTTTTGGGTAGTGCCCTTCAAAGCTATATTTCTGTGTAATATTAGAATGTAGCCACAAACAATTTTTTTTTCACGAATAATATTGACCTGATATCTTGTATCAGATAAAATAGTGGAATGATTCACGCGAAACACTACCTTTCCATTCACAAACAATTTTTACTGAATCCATGGGTAACAAAAGACAGAATGTCAATAGAACAGAAAGGCTCTTTTTTTTTTAGAAAAAAAGAAGTACGTTGTGTTGTTGCAAATGTTTGCTGGGGTCTGTTTAGTCGGTTAGGGAAAGCAAACGGTTTTTTCCCCCCTCGCTCTTCCCTAATGGTGGGTTCGGCCATATCGTCTCCACTCACAGATGAATATTTCCCATATTTCATCATCCTAACAGAATCATGACAACTCAACTCTTACTAAGTGAACTGCTTTAGTAAAATGAAGTATAAGAATTATTCATATTATATGTATACAACGTTGTTTATGTCCCCTGGCGATAACGATAATGGAAAAGGTTTGTAATTGAATTTTGTATATCATAACTTCTATTCAGAATACGAGTTAGAGATATTGCAACAATTATTTTATGGGGCACGTGCATGTATTGTGAGATGAAAGAATTGGAGAGTAATCCAAAATGGATTTGTATTACAGGTTTTTGGGGTAATCTGTGAGAATGGGAGATTCACGTGTAGGAGCCCTGACGTCATCAACATTTAGGCCCTGGCGTCGTCAGCATTTTGACCCTGACGATTGCATTTCATGCAGGCTTGAACAAGATTGGTTTTTTGGAAGAAGCTAATAATTCAGCATGGTTTTCGTCTGAATATTTGGCGAAACATACTCACTCGCTCATGTCTTGGGTCTTTAATTACTCGAATCAAGTCCATGTTCTTCTAAAAAGACAGCTTCCAGTTCATCCATCATCATCTTTCCAAATAACACTATATGCCTGAAAAGAACCAGATGTACAACAAATATTATTTAATACCTAACATTACCGAACTCTTACGTTATTACACGACTCGTATATCAGATTTGTATTTAACAAAATGTATTATTAGTCTTGAATGTATAGTCTCTCATTACTTCTGTAATTGCTTCTTGGGGATACGGTATTCAGATTACAGTCAGTGTTAAGCTAAGTATCGACTTGAGACAAAATCTCGAGAGAATGTCTCAAGATTGGTCTCAGGTTCTTGTCCATTTAAGATCTCTTGCGATCTCGAGACTGGACCGGGATATTTGACGGAGACTTTAGTCTCGAGACTGGTCCGGGAGATTCGATGGAGACTTTAGTCTCGAGACTGGTCCGGGATATTCGACGGAGACTTTAGTCTCGAGACTGGTCCGGGAGATTCGACGGAGACTTTAGTCTCGAGACTGGTCCGGGAGATTCGACGGAGACTTTAGTCTCGAGACTGGTCCGGGAGATTCGACGGAGACTTTAGTCTCGAGACTGGTCCGGGAGATTCGACGGAGACTTTAGTCTCGAGACTGGTCCGGGAGATTCGACGGAGACTTTAGTCTCGAGACTGGTCCGGGAGATTCGACGGAGACTTAAGTCTCGAGACTGGTCCGGTAGATTCGACGGAGACTTTAGTCTCGAGACTGGTCCGGGAGATTCGACGGAGACTTTAGTCTCGAGACTGGTCCGGGAGATTCGACGGAGACTTTAGTCTCGAGACTGGTCCGGGAGATTCGACGGAGACTTTAGTCTCGAGACTGGTCCGGGAGATTCGACGGAGACTTTAGTCTCGAGACTGGTCCGGGAGATTCGACGGAGACTTTAGTCTCGAGACTGGTCCGGGAGATTCGACGGAGACTTTAGTCTCGAGAGTGGTCCGGGAGATTCGACGGAGACGTTAGTCTCGAGACTGGTCCGGGAGATTCGACGGAGACTTTAGTCTCGAGACTGGTCCGGGAGATTCGACGGAGACTTTAGTCTCGAGACTGGTCCGGGAGATTCGACGGAGACTTTAGTCTCGAGACTGGTCCGGGAGATTCGACGGAGACATTAGTCTCGAGACTGGTCCGGGAGATTCGACGGAGACTTTAGTCTCGAGACTGGTCCGGGAGATTCGACGGAGACTTTAGTCTCGAGAATGGTCCGGGAGATTCGACGAAGACTTTAGTCTCGAGATTGGTGCGGGAGATTCGACGAAGACTTTAGTCTCGAGATTGGTGCGGGAGATTCGACGAAGACTTTAGTCTCGAGATTGGTGCGGGAGATTCGACGAAGACTTTAGTCTCGAGATTGGTGCGGGAGATTCGACGAAGACTTTAGTCTCGAGACTGGTCCGGGAGATTCGACGGAGGACTTTAGTCTCGAGACTTGGTCCGGGAGATTCGACGGAGACTTTAGTCTCGAGACTGGTCCGGGAGATTCGACGGAGACTTTAGTCTCGAGACTGGTCCGGGAGATTCGACGGAGACTTTAGTCTCGAGACTGGTCCGGGAGATTCGACGGAGACTTTAGTCTCGAGACTGGTCCGGGAGATTCGACGGAGACTTTAGTCTCGAGACTGGTCCGGGAGATTCGAAGGAGACTTTAGTCTCAGAATCGAGACTGGGTCCGGGAGATCCGACGGAGACTTTAGTCTCGAGACGGGTCCGGGAGATTCGACGGAGACTTTAGTCTCGAGACTGGTCCGGGAGATTCGACGGAGACTTTAGTCTCGAGACTGGTCCGGGAGATTCGACGGAGACTTTAGTCTCGAGACTGGTCCGGGAGATTCGACGGAGACTTTAGTCTCGAGACCACATCTTACAGTATTCTGTGTGACCCAAAGATAGAGTTATATTACAGTTTGATTTTTTGTGGTTATTAGCATTTTTGTTTTGCAAAATGGATTCGCGTCAGGCCCTAGCTTTTTAATTGCATATAAGATTGTACAAAAACGGAAAATTAAAAAAAAAAAAAAAGTGCTTAGTAAGTAAATGGGTGGATCGTCGAATTAATTTGGGATCCGGTTCAACTCTCATTAATGAGTTACGGTTGGAGGATGCACATCAGTTTCAAAATTTTATTCGGATGTCTGCAGTGCAATTCGAACAACTTTTTGATCTCTTCATTTTTTTCATCTGTAATACTTCATGTGAAACCTGAAAAGCGATTCAAATATTTATAATGTTATATTTATTTATAAATAGTAATAATAACATAGTAATATTAATAATATAAAAATAAATATTTACCTGATTTCTTTAGGTTTTGTATTTTATGAGCAACACAATTGAATTTGTTCACCATTTCTTCATATGCACTAATTTTCAAATCTCGATTCCTGTATAATTTGTGTTTAATATTCCACAAAAATTGCTTTTCTTCGTAAAGATTAACCAAATTGAAAATTTCTTCGTCTGTCCACTGCCGTACACCCATTTTACCAAATTTAATAAACACAAAAGAATAAATTAAAAAAAAAAAAAAACAGCCTCTTTGATAGGAATCTCCTAAGCAAGTCTCAGACTGAGGTCTCAGCTGTTCCAACATTGACGGAAGACTTGAAACTAGAGGCCGAGAGCAGGCCGCTCTCACACCCATATACATTTGAGAGTCAAGTTCGAGACTCCTCTCGAAACTATTTTGTCTCAAGTGGACACTTACCTTTAGGCATATTCATAATCGTACTTACGATTAATATTATTTTCACAGGCTTTCGACTTGTGATTAAGATTACAATTATAATCACTAACCGTGGAGGCATGATTAATCTGGCAATTATAGTCATATTCACAAGGGGGATTACAATTACTCTCATAATCCGAAAGGTTTTTTGTGATTACGACTGTAATAATATTAAGCACTAAATATTTTGCTTTCTTGGGCCAGGATAGTAACATGAGTGCAACTGTTATTTGTCAAATTGAGTTCAGCAAGAAGGAATCGAATATATATATCCAATTCTTATAGTCGGTATTCCATAAGTTCCATAATTGTATTCTATATGTTTAACTGTATTCAGAAGAATTTGAGAATAACAATTTGTAGTTATATTTTGATTTCATAATAGTTGTCAGCTATTGATACCACATAACATTAATGAATAGAATCATTTTTATTCGCAGTAAATATACGTATTGATAAAGATACTGTATTTTGTTGAGAAAAAGTACAAGCTTCTGGTGAGAAGAATATTTTACAATTTTTATAAATAAATATAAACGTCCCTAAAAATGAAAAAAAAGTTTAATAATTCTAAGTATTTTTATTTCAACAAAATACTTTAATCTATCGGTATATATACTACAAAGACAAAAAATCACAACTCATAAAAATAATATCTGATGTTCATAATTAATAATCAACAATTATAAATTTATATGTTTATATTGATAATGTTACGGCTATTCACTTTGATTACGACTATTTTTCACAGATTATTACTGATAAGAAAATATTGCTGTTCGCAGGGCTAAAATAATCGTATTTTGAGACCTTCACTGATGGAATAGTGCCCTGTCATATAATGAATAAAGCATAAATTTACCATTATCAAAGTGCTTAATTTAATGAGTAGCGAGAGGAATGTCGATAGGACATTCCAGAAATATATGAGCGAGCGTTTCAGGTCTCCGTAAGTTACAAACAGCATAGTTAAATTCCGTGATAATCAAATTGGAATTTTCCTTAAGATAAAGGATTAATTCGCGAATTAGCTCTCTCTAGATATTCTGTGCTTCAAGAGGACTTTTTTATGATCCATAGCTACTTCTGGTCTGGCTTAGTCTTCTCCTAGACCTAAAGATCATAGTTGACAGTAAATATGTTTGTACTTGGGCTTAAGAATACCTCCTACTATCACAGAAATGGGAAGGATAAATAATCTCTCCAAAATATTCTTTTGCCTAAGTTTGCTTATATATATATATATATATATATATATATATATATATATATATATATATACCCATACATTCACACACACACAGTCGCACATGCATTGCATACATATATTTATCAAAGTGATTTATTATTTATATGATATGTATAATCGATATGTAACCTCGATCCAATGTTCAACGTTTAGGCAGAAGACCAAAAGATGAAAAAAAAATTCTTTCACTTGTTTATTTCTCACACCAATTGTTTTACGTCTCAATCACTTGTCGCCTCATCAAGAGTAAATATATATTAGAATGGCTCGACCTAGGTGGTCGCGTTACAAATGACAAGACAAATAACCAGACTATATGAATAAATTAAAACTGATGAATCAAATAAAGTGTTGGAACCAACAGTGTAGCTAGTACTACTCTAGACTGCTTGAAGATGCCAACTGTGCTCCACCATCAGCCAGTGGCGACAGTCTTCACCGACAGATATGACAACAGTAAAACTGATGAGCTGTACGAAAAAAATGGTTGAAGAATGAAAAATGACTACAGCAGAAGTATAGTCATAATGAAGTATAATCGAGTAAGATTAGGCAAATAATTGACTAACCATGTCCAAAAGGCAATGGAACGCAAGATGACTATCATCATACAGTAATATAATAAACATTAAGCGTGATGTTAAAAAATGGGAAACACTATTGCAAAGAATGTGCAGGAATGAAGTTTTACTTACTCGGTTAAGAATTGTTCACGGGAGACTCACATACATTTCTCCAAAAATATTTTTTATCGAACCATGTAAACTTGCCATTCATATTCAACAGCCAACAGCCAAAGATTTGTTAGTGCACAGGTCTATGAACGACAAAGACAGATGAATGAACTACTTCAAATCGTTTCTGCTCTAAATCTTGAAACATGTTTATAAATATCTTCAAAATATGTTAGATAACTATGAGCATCGATTTTTACTATAAACTTTTTCTGTCTGCTAATGTTCCATTGTATAAAATGTAGAGTAATTATAAATAAATAAATCTAATTGACTTGCTGTTTATTAAAATATTCAATACATATAAAATGTAATTATTTTATCTTAATTTTGTTATATCTTCATAATTTATATATGGACAATAGGAAGTTAGATCCACAAAATAGGGGTTTATTTTACATACAATTATCTGATTTTTTTTTTGTGAATCAAGGCTGTGTGTAGATATATATCATGGAGACGGCTAACAGTAAAAATAATGGAAGTGTATTCTACTTCATTGAAGGTAATCTAATAGAGGATTGTTGGGTGTCGGCTATTGAATGGTATTTTAATTCATCATATAAAGAATTTTATTTGGAGTGCTTACAGTTTCGGGCACCATTGGTTCCCTTCTTCAGAGCTGAACAATGAACAAACAAAAGAAGAAATATGTGAACAATTGTGGGGGAAAAACATAATATTCTCTGTTAAAAGTACAGTGGTCGTAAAAATACAAAGATATTATTTCACGTGAGAATTGACAGGTGGCTATGATTAAAAAAGGGGGGGGGTGGATGTAAGAACTATATCAGAAAATAAATAAATTGAAAAATTAGATAAGGTACATACCAGTTTCATATAGAGGAGGAGCTGGGAGCACAAACTGCATTGGGTGGAGACTACATTGTACAGGTATATGAAGGATAAGCCAGAAGCAGGTAGGGATGGGAAGGGGTTGGTGGAAAAACCAATAGGATGGAAGGTCAATGAGCCTGCAGTATTTTAAATATGTGTGCATATGTAGGTGATATTTTTTGTTTGTCTGTTTTGTAATTTATGCTATTGGGGTCTATGTTAATGTGATGGTTTCAGCTGTTAATGTTATTGTGAAACCATTCATTAGCAGACACCCAGCAGTCCTCTACTAGCTTGCTATATCCAACGGATGACAATACAACTAATGTTCGTTGGAGGTACTTTATGCACATAGTTTGGAACGCAAAAAATATATTTATGTACCTTGGCAAAGAACATGGGAAACTTTGACGATGAGGTTCTCAAATGCAATAGAAGCATTAGCTGATTTAATAATTTGACGGGAGACTTTTTACACCCTAATGCATCTTTAGAGGCGTTTGTTTGCATCTTGAATGAATGGGACATTTCAAATCACATTACATTGGAAGTTTCTTTGCAGTACTTGTAGACGGAACTACATAGAAAAGGCTATCGGCATATTCAAGATCCCTAGCCAATTTGTTCTTTTATTAAAATAAATAATCAATCAGTTTTATTGTTAGCCGTTTTTATAATTCAGAGTAGTAGAAGATAGTTGGGTTTCGGCCTCATAAAGTTATCTTAAATCTTCTTATAGAGGATTTTTATTTGTTGATAGTTTCGGGCAACGTTGGTTCCCTTCTTCAGAGCTGAACAATGAAACGAAAAATATAAATATACAATAATGGAATAAACGGAGAATATTATTATCTTTTGAGTGTACAATGGCCGTAAATTTTAGGTTATAATGAATATAATATAATTGTACACTCAAAAGATAATAATATGCTCCGTTTATTCCATTATTGTATATTTATCGTTTCATTGTTCAGCTCTGAAGGGGGGAACCAACGGTTGCCCGAAACTGTCAGCAAATAAAAATCCCCTATAAGAAGAATTGAGATAACTTTATTAGCCGAAACCCAACTATCTTCTACTACTTTGTAAAATAAATAATGTACAAAAAACCACCTGCATTTAATAAATGAAGTATTAAGAGTGAAGGTGTTTTGACCTTATTATCCTTCCGTTGGTGATGGACCTCCATCAGCCAGCCCAAATCCCGAGTACAAAAAACCTTTCTAAGCAAAGAAATGAGCTTGGAATTAATCCACACCATGCCTTACATGTACGGCGTACACGGAAAATGTATTACATGTTTTACGAAGAAGGTAGCTAAAGTGGAACAATAAATCCAATATAAATTAGGAAAGAGGGAGAGGAAAACAGTGAAGGCCGCCGTTATTTATTGTAAATTTACTTCCCTTTAAGCCAATATCAGCAAAGGCTCAGTGGTATTGTATCGGGCATTGTGTATAGAGACCGATATCGCGAGCGGAGTGAGAGACGCTATAGAAAAATTCATACAATATATTTCCTTTTGTTGGTTGAGGTTAAGGAAGGATTAATGGGAGAGAGTTTTGGAGGGCCTAAATGACGGCATGTGTAGGAGCTGCCGAGGGGGGTGGTGTGCTTTGTCTCTAGGACAATAGGACGGGGCGGATCTAGCCAGAAGCCCGGGATTTTATATTCCCGCCCTAGTATCCTATCTACTTTACCCTCATCCACTAACAGCTTTCTAAACTCATAGCCAAGATTTAATGAAATCTCTATACCAAATATTAATCTGCGAGGAAGAAAACAATAGCAATTCAAAAAATGTCCGAGGCTGCGTAAACTAAGCAGATTTCCTATGTGAATTTTAATAATATTAACCCACATACTGCTAACACTACACCACCGTGAATATTAGGTGAATAAATACAAACGGTAATAAAACATATTTCTTCTTCCTGCAGGAAAGCGTAAACAAATATGTCTGCCAACGGCTTTCAGTTATTGTTTTTCTTTCCTACACAATAACGGAAACATATCAGAATATAACATATTAATTTAATAGAAAACTATGTATTATATCTATTAATGTAATTTATAATGAATTAGAATAAATTTTATCTCAATCAATCAAATTTTACTAGTCCAAGAATTTACGACAGGGGGGGGGGTCACAAGAACATATTTGTATATATCTCGTATAATAAAGGTCTCTGGAGAATCAATATTTGGTATTTAAGCTTAGAATAATGTGGTTTATTATATTGTTTACGTAACACTAGTAGGAGTGGGGGTTTACTGAAGGCTGAAAACTGGAAAATGCAAATATATCGGTTAATATTCAAGATAGTGAATAAATGTATATAACAATATTTATAGTACATTTAATTTGCAATAAGATTTATTCTATATACTTCTTCGATTCGACTTATAGTAACGAAGATATTTTGAATTTTTAAAATTCTCCCCCACTAACCCCCCCTCCCGTGGTGTTTATATATATATATATATATATATATATATATATATATATATATATATATATATATAGTTTTGAACGGACCTCATTTTCGTCATCTACTGGGTAGGATCGATGAACATTCGAAGAAAAATTTCGAAAATTGCGTCATGAGTACGACCTCAATAGCTAATTCCCCTTATGGGAAATCTGCTAAAATGTCTGTGGAATAAATAATGTCTATGGCATAGAACAAGACTAACTTTTGTTTAACCATTTGCGTCATTTATTTATGAAAAAGCCTCTTCCGATAAGTACCTAACATCTCGCTACCTTGTATAAGTTGGCCATCTCTCTCTTCCTTATAGTGCCACAAATAATATAATTTCTGATCAACCGGTTTATTTTTGAGCCATTCTTCATAGCAAAGATGATATCTGGATCCCATAGAAATACATTAGTCAATCTTGATGATAGCCCCTAACATATCGATCTTAGGGTTCTGATGCGTTAATGCTACTGTTCCATCTTCAATGAAACACACAAAAGAAACCCCGTTTCTCAAACAATTCTCTACCATTCAAGAGGCCCCCGTATGGTGCTGCCCTCTTTGTGCCAGTCCTGGGAACTACCAGGAGCAAGCACCCAGCTGGTAGCATAGAACAAAAGCTGTTGAATAAAAAAAAGGAGACTAGCAGTCAGGCTACTTTTCATAAAAGAAGTATTTTTTGTTGTTAATATGGTCAACCAACATGGCAAATTAACTAGTAATCAAGCCAAGGCAGGTGGTAGGGGAGAGGACATGGATGGAGGGAGAGGTCAGAGATGGAAGAAATAAGGAGAAAAAGGGAAAGAATAACCAGCAGAAAGAAAAGTAGCCAGGCACAATAACCCAACATATTTTCAACATCAGCATTCAATTTGTATTTTTTAATCTATATATTCATTGTAAATTATATATATGATTAAGTAAAATTTTCAATAAACTTATTAGTTTTATCATATCTAACCACATTTATACAGTCCACTCTCATAAATGAAGCATTTGCATAAACCTCCCCAGTGAGTAGGTAATATTCTGCATTACCCCATCACATTTGACAGCAACAGTGCCAAATATAAGCGTCGATCTAATCACAAGTTTGCAAATTTTTATTCTTTGGCTTCCTGAAAAGATTTTTAAAGCGCATAGCATTCCACATGGCGGGAAAGAATCAAGCTCTAGCGATATTCCTAACTTTAATGTCTACTTCCGAGTTATTGCTTGCTCTAATCCTGGTTTTTTCCGAGGCGTCATATTTATTTTATGCTCCAGGTTATTCGCTACATGTGAGAAGACATTCACCATTCAACCACTGCTGCGATTTTTCAACCACCATATCGCCACCCGTGTGGTCGAATTACTAGCAACAAGCAGGCTATATATTATATTACCGAGATTTATTCTTATTTTTCGGTTGCCCAGTACCAAGACGAGTGTGCAGAGTAAAAGCTATAATCGGTCTCCTCCTCCTTTTCAGAGTCATCCTAATTAATCTTCTTAACATTATAGTCATTTCCGATTAGAGCAAAAGAACCAGCAATGTTTGTCTCTCATTGTATTTGTACAGATCACCGTGGGTAAAATCCATTCTAAAAATTCTCTAATACACTGTCGTTGCTCCTATATATACATATGAAAACAATAACCACTTCTGTTTATTCTGCAGGCCATATTTATTTATCAATATTTTTTATTTATTTATTGCTTACAAGGATTTTCCTTATAGCTAGGAGTAGGCCTTATATAATGAGGTTAGTTTTTCTACGTAAGTAGCTTTTATATATATATATATATATATATATATATATATATATATATATATATATATATATATATATGCATACATACATATTTTTACAAACTAGGTATTGATTATATCTGACTAGAATTTACATTAACATTTCTAGAAAAATTTAAACTTATAAGTGTTTTATGTTATATATGTATTATCTTACCTTATTATATTATATATATTATAATATTATTTATATAATATTGTCTAATATTAAAACATTATATTTTCAACAAAATAGTTTTATTAAACTTATCATTATCTTACTAATACATAGGTATAACAGTACTAAATAAAAGAAAAACAGTTAAGAGAAGCAGAGAAATTTGACAATGTTAACTCAGATAAGATTCGCGAAGTTTGAAACTATTTTTTAATATGTAAAAATGCTAATATATACTTCTGAAGTGGCAGTATTTAGAATATTATGAAGTTGTGAATTATCAGCTGGCTGTTTGATGACTGGTTAGGGGTATGAAGCATTATAGGGGCATGAAGCATTATATGATAAATGTCCTCATTCATATTTAAATTACGCAATGTGGAAATTTCCTTTGGGTTAATATTATAGTATACATTTTTCATTGAAAACTTTATATAATAATTGCTTGACGTTCTTAGCCCTGCAATGGTTTTTACAATTTGGAATGGCAAACCAACAGTTAAAAATTCCTGAGGTGAACCGGGAGTTGTGAAAATTGCCTTTTGTAACTGACTCTAATTTGATATTTGGAGTTTTTCAAGGTCTATAGAAAGTAATTTACTTTGGTATGCTTCTACTGTTGTGCTAATGTGTAATTTAATAAAGTTTTTGTCTTGAGTAAGCCAGATGTCAGTGAAATTTAAAGAGTTTATTAGGTTTTTAATTTGAGATGCCCAATTAAATCTGCTTATATTTGTTAGACCCTAATCTAATAATATGAGCCTATTATAGTAGATCCTAAGGAATCTTTCTCTGCCCATTGATAATATTTTACACAACCATAATATGGGTTGATACAAAATCAGAGCCTGTTTCTATTCTAATGATGTAGTTAGGAGTGTTTCTAATAAGCTGAAATAAATGTTTGTAAACGTTTGTTTCTGCTTGCTCGAGGTAATTGAGGTATCTAAGGCTCCAAACTGGAGCTCCATATACCAATACCGACCTATCTATAGAATTTAACAGTTTTTTGGTTGAATCCCAACTGTAGAATTTTGACCCCAATAGTATTTTAAATACTACGGATATAGCCGTTTCAAATTTTGTAATGGAAAATAATGTTTCTTCAAGGAATAATAGAGGAAAACATTACACACAGATAAATAAACGTTTTTACCTGTTCTAACTTTTCACCTGTATAAAAAAAAAAAAAAAAAAAAAAAAAAAAAATTTTTTAATTTTTGGATTTCCCCTTATGGAATTTCATAATTTTTCATTTTGCAGAGTTGAATTCTAAGGAATTTCTAAGGTTATATTCCTCCAGAGCAGCTAACCTTTTCTGTAGGTCCCTTGGGTTATCTGACATTAAATCGTATGCATATAACAGAACTATTACGTCATTATAAGCATTTATACTCAAGCCAGGTAAATCTCTACTTCTAAGAAACATTTCGAAGTCTGAGAGAAAGCAAGCAAACAAAAAGGGGCTTTGGATCTCACCCTGAAAAAGGCACTCAGTGATATTTATTGTCGAAGTATGTTCATTTTTATATATGTATATTTATCAATATACCCTATACTCTCTTCCTTGATAATCATGAATTTTTACAGTCAAATTGGACAAGTTTAAATTGTGGTGAATTTTAGAGTCAGTGCTACACCATCAGCATCTCGTCAACAAGGTAAATCGGCTGCCAAAATCTCTAAGAATAAAACAATCTCGAAAAAGAAACTTAATATCTCTAGACAAATGCTGTCAATATCTATCAACTGCTTTTGAAGTGACATTGGATATATATAAACGTTATTAGCAATTAATATTAGTAAAGTATGCAGAAATGAGTAAAACTTATAATGAGAAGGAATGTTAGATGCTAATGAGATAAGAATAAAGGATGAGGGAAGAGAGAATGATGAGTGAGTGAAGGGAATTTAATGTGAAGTACGATTAATGTGCAGCTTAGAAAAGAGCTGAAGGCAAATTTGTAAAGAAAGGACTGAAAGTGAGTAAGAATAAGGATTGATGGGTGAGTGAAGTGGAGAGTTGAAAATATGTTTCCTTCCTACGGTTCTATAGATTTAAATAAACATAGTAGGGGTGGAAATTGGATAGGGATGCTTCAGGTGTTGTTATATTGGACGAATTATTAATGAAAAAACTTCCACGTCGACTATATCTCATTTTTGTTCCAATATGTTGCCATTCACTTTATTCAGCCATTTCATTTCATTTCTGATACACATTACATTTTTTCTACTCATTTTTAAGACCATTTACAAAAAAACAACACCTGCATTATGATGATTTACAAACATTTTAACTTTTCGTGCCTTTGTAAAATCTAGACTATGTTTTAAATTCATGTCAATACTCCTCAAGCATTTACTTTAATTTTTACTTTTCTCTAATTGATACTTGTTTTACTGAGAGAGCTGTTTCAATGACTAGCACCATGGTGGTTCCGACGTGAGATTGTGAATTAATCACGAAAATGAATAGTGAATTAAGTGCTCCCTTCCACAGCGCCATTAAATTTGTATAGTTTTAATTTCATTTTCCTGAATTCTGGATTTCGTTGATCATTTTTATATGTTTTAGTATATAATGTACATTTTGTTTAATATTAGTATAATTATTCTTCGTGCATAAAATGCACGTATTTTAACCTTCAATTGCAGTGTGGTTGGCAATAGTCCTTTTAGAGTCGCTATTATTAAATGAACTCATCGTAACACCCATTACGCCCACTACTGAAATTTGAATCTGTTTACACTTTAAATTTGGAGTGAATTATTTTTCATCAACACGACATTTCCCCATTTTTTGGTACTGAAAAGTTAATTAGTGCCTGGCTTTAAGAATATAAGACTCCAATATCAATATAATTTTACGCCATTCAACGAATATTAAATGATTTATTTAATATATTATTATATATATATTATTATTATATATATTTTAAATGATAAAAATCTGATTCAATGAAGTGTGAATTTACCGAACGCCGTTTTTCTGAATCCCCAAAAAAATGTTAAACATTTTAAACATAAATCTTTGAGATAGAAATATTCGAATGTATTTAGAAGAAGTATATAAACGCTTAAGCTGTCTGCATGGAAGGGTGAGATGTAACTGGTCATGCCCTTAGGAGTTTTCGGTTGTTCTGAGGTGTAACTTGCTCCTGACTTCTACCTAAGTTGCTAACTTTTCCAAACTTCCCCCAAATAAATAAAAGCAATTGAGAACTTCAAGATGGTTCCTTCCTCTTTTTCCTTATTTGAAGTAGTACATTTCGTGTGGTATTAATATTTTAAACTACTTTAAGTACTACTCGAGATAACGAGAAATTATATCATAGTTGGTCAGTAATTGATTTCATTGAATATATAAGCTCATCTAAATTCACATTTATGGGTAATATTCCATGTTTCACATACGTATCATACACTAATTAAACTTTTGAATGAAAATAATAAGACCATCGGTTACGTATGAAAAAAGATTTGCAGTTTGGTACATTTATTTTACATAAAAGATTATAGAGATCTTCAAGCCTTGGATCTTATCAATTCGGTTCTTCGGATTTATTTTGAAGGCACAGAGTTTAATTCTTTCGATAGGACTAATCTTTGCTAAACACCGAAGGTAATTATCTCACCATACATTTTTTATAGTAAGGCATAGATTCAGATCATACATAGGGACAATTTTACAGTCCCTTAAACCCTTTGCGTTGGTCCTCCCCTGCAATATTTACGGGGATACCTTTTTTATTTTCTTGTTTTTCTATTGTAGAACCCACGTTTATAAAAGAAGACATTGATATGCATATCAGTAAACCATATTAACATTTTTATGGTTTCTGAAAGTATTTTTTGAATTATATAGTATTATTCTACCAGATGGATTCACCTTCAATATTGGTTATTGTTTGCCATTTGGTGATATTATATTGTATTATAGCCATTGTTCTTAGTATAAAGAGCTTTTTCCCTGTCTGGTAATTAAGTTTTTCGGATATTAACTTTCAATTGTGCTACTCCATGGATTATAAGGCCAGCCCATATTATTGGAAAGTCTTTGAAGTATTAGATTCTCATATTGATAAATTCACCTTGTTTAGATGATGTCTATTATAATAAGTCTTCTTTATTTCAAAATATAGAAGGGCTAATGAAACTATAAAAAATTTCCCTACACTTTTGTACTATTTTCAGCTCATTTTGGTTACATAACTCTCCCATATCTTCTGTATATTTCGTGCTTCATAACCATTTTCCATTTTCCGCATTAATACTTACCTGTGTATTATATAAGAGCTTTCTTTAGGCCCATTTTCTTCCTCAATAGCTATCTCTCTTTCAGAGTCTCAGCAAGGGTTCTTTCTCACAATCGTGTTAATCTCTTGCACTTCTAGTCCCAAGTATTCTTATTAAACCATTTATTCTCCAGTACTATTATTTTCCATACAGTCTTCACAATTTCATATAATTACAAGCAAGATATCTCTGTCAGACAAGGTATACCTAAGTGTTATTCGTACATCTCTTAGAAAAAACTACCTGCACAGCAGCTCGTCTCTTGACAATAATGTTCGTCCCAAGTATGGAACATGGATAATCTTTATAATTAGTTGTCAACTTAGTTTCTTATTCGGTTATATTGGATTATTGAGGCATTTCATTAAGTAATGCCAATTTAAGTATAGTTATACGCCACGGTGGATTGTCTGCTGATAAAAATTTATATTCATCTTTTCTGTACAATTATTTTATCTCAAAACTGACTGTATGAGAATTACTTCTGCCTAGTGCAACAATGGCATGGACTTGAAAACATGTCGCATCTTAAGTCAACGGACAAAAAGAAATTCTTAATCCATGTTTAAAAATTAAATTATTTATTAACGTTCACTTTTTAACTAAGGCTAATTAGGACGGGTTATCTACATATTACCACCCTTTTCTAGCCAGGGTGGGACTAAGGATTTTATTAGGCAGGAATCGAACTCGCCACTCTAGATATACCAAGTTCAGATTAAGGTCAACGCTTTAACTCACATGGCTAACCTCAGCCCCCTAATCCATGTTTAAGACTCTTCAAACATGGAGAGTGCTAAATTATAAGGTTATATAATAAAACACCTTGTCTTAACATTTTGTATCAGATACTTCTTTAAAAAAATATGCTCCTTAGTGTTTTCAAAATGCGATTTACAAATATATCTTGAATTAGCCCCCAACGAAATTTATCAAATTATAACCTGAAAAAAGGTCTATTCGAAATATTAAGTATAAGTACAATCACCCATGTACATATATGTATATCGTATGTGTGTTTACGTCTCATTACAGATCTTCATATTTCTAAGTATCATGTGAAAGTGAAGCTCGTGGTAATACGATGATAGATAGCCTTACTCTGTACAAATATATGAAGATTATTATGTGTGGCTAGTTGGTGAATTAGGAAATTTTCTGTCATAACTTTATTTTATTGAAAGACTCATTAACTACTTTACGTAAAGAATTGTTACATCTTCAGTTTAATTGGGAGAGATTATATTGACGAAATCTAGTGTATAGAAATACTGGGTGATTGACAGAGAAAAGGTAAAGTAATTATTGAAGGGGCCCTATTCCTCTGGATAGGCATAGGGAAGATGTGAGCCGTGATAGGAACTGGTTGCGTGCCAAATTATTCGTAACTACATCAGTGATTTTCATATGAAAAGAGGTGAAGTAGTAAGGGCTAAATATAAGCTTCTCAGATTCAAGATGATGTTGAGTTGCATATGGTTGTGGTGGATAGAGAAAAATTATTGTTGTCTTGAGTAAGTCTATTTAGTGACCGAATCATTTTTGCTTGTGGTGCTGCCGTTTTAAGCTGTCGTTAAATATTTTCATATTTATATTATATTATTGTCCTACATTATAATTTGTTGAAAATGTTGTTATGTATCATGTAGAGTAATACGCGGTCTATATACTGGGGTCTATGTGAGTCCTTTGGTAGCAGTCAGTTAGTATATGCCTTTTTGAAGAAGGCCATTTACGAAGTATGCTTCAGTTCTCGAATTTTGTTGTCAGTTGTGGCAAACTAATATTTCTGCCATGAATTGAGTATCATATGTTTTGCTTGAGATTGAATATCTTGGTGTGTACAATATGTGATGATGTAAGTTCTTTTTTGAGTAGCTGATTTGCGAGTTCGTCTACTTGTGTCCTTTGTCTAATGTTTTTATGTCCGGGTAACCAGTACATAGTTATTCTTTTGTTTAATGTCTAGATTTTGTGTGATATGTTCGTGACGAGTGGATGGGAACTATATATGTTTTTTAATGAATGTAAAGAGCTAAGAGAGTCTGTGCAAATTATGATGTCCGTGTCTGTAGATTCAGGTATGATGTCTTTTGCATGTTTCAGGGCTTCAAGCTCAGCTGTATATATGCTTGTCTCATGTGACAACTTTTTTTGAAAGTTAGCTGAGCTAACAATTGCAGCTGCCCCTAGTCCTTGTTCCGTTTTGGATCCGTCCGTGTAATTAAATAGGCCTTGTTTCTTGTCTGTTAGTAGAGAAGTAAAGCTCTGGTGGGATTAACAGTTAGGAAATAATGATCTGTATGTGTACGTATGATAAAATAAAAATACTTTCTGTGATGGTGAATTGTACCTATTGTGTTTCGCAAGTAAGAAGAATTGAGCTGAAACCAGTGGCTAGATAATTTTCTATCGCTAAACCTTGAAATGCTTTATAAAAATGTCCTTTAAAACTGAGATGACAACTACTAGACAAAGAGGTAAGTTATCGATGGAGTTAAGAGGAGTACTAGCGCATAAGGAAGTGCCATCAATTGAGACTAAAATGCGGGGGAGGGAACTTTCAAGTTTCGGAGTTTGGACATAAGGTCAAAGGAATTCTTAATATCATAGGGATTGTTGTGGCTGAGGGCTTGGATGGCTGTTAGAAGGAACTTTCTGAGCTTGGATGAAGTGGCATCAATGTTAGAGATTCTTGGTCGAAGAAGGTACCCGTCTTTGTGAATTTCGAGGCACCGTAAGCATGGGGCGCAGGGGTTACGACCCCATAATGTATTGTTGGTTTGTTTGACGGAAGTCGAACAAGATTTTTTTTAATGTGTTCAGAGTTTTATTGCTGGTATAAGCAATGACCTTGTTTATTAGCCGATATCCATTTTTTATTTCTGTATTATAGCTAGTACATAACTTCTGACACGTAGCCTATGGCATCCCAGATACATAATGCTGATTCTCAATTATTGATGAGGATGATTTTAATAGTCTGCAGATTGGAGTAAAAAATTACCCAATGCCTTCCTTACTACACATCTTAAATAGAATAAAATAAAGAAAACGTTTTCCTGCACTTCACTAAAATATCCAATGCATAGGATATAATATAAGAATAATTTATTATTCTTTTTATGACGAACAAAAGTTTCAAATTTGTAATTTTTCATTTCCACCATCTGAAAACCCCACGCAGTTGATTTTGATCAGAAGAAGATGTACATGGTTGACATTACCAAAGTCGTATTAAGATATTTCACCCTTCTTAGGCAAGTCAATTTTGATTTATGGGACATACGTACACAAGTACAAAGGTCATTTCGAATCGCCACCTGGATTTCTCAAGATCATATATTCCTATATTATATACAGTATTGTATTTTAAATTTTAGTTATTTATGAGTAAAAAAAACTCAATCTTGGGTTATTGAAATTGTATTCTATGATGCAATTAATTATATTGACTCCTCGAAAATAATTTTAACGATTAGTTTGACAACGATCACAGCGTTACTTCTTATTTATCACAGTTGTTGTTTGTAGTTTTGAGGATAGATAATATAGAGAGCAGAAAGAGCTTATCGCTAAAATATATTGAAAGTTGCAACAAAACTTTGTTTTGATTTGTTACCCTTACCATCAGTGAGAATATGAATTATATATATTTTGTTATGTATTTGCGTCAAATGCTAAATTTCTGAAAGAAAAAAATCACCAAAATTTAGTTGAAACTACCCGAATAACAATAGTTTTCGAGATGGATAAACCGTATTGCCAATTCTTTATTCCAATATCAACACTTATTAATATTTGGTCATACCTAAAGCTGGTTTAATTAGTTTCATATTTGGTCTTCTCATCTCTATCTTTAAGGAATAAGATAGACAAAGTTGCCCTGTATACTAACTTGGGTCTTGATTTTTCTGGCTCAGCAGTTTTCTGAAAAAAAAAATGTAGTTTTATTGAAAACTACTTGCAACTAATTATTAAGGAACTTAATTTTTGAATTCGATGTATTGGAAGTTATTATTAATTCTGTTCTCTAGGAAAACATTTCGGCAGAAATAAAGATATTACGTCCTCCATCGCTCTAATTCTATTCTTGGGCTTGTCCAGTTACAGAGAATATCTATTCAAAATTAAGTAAATATCATGCACAAAAAAGAAGGGATTCAAATAATTAAAGTGTTTCACTCCATAGACAGCTGTTACTGCTCCTTTTGATTTAATTGGTATTGAAAATCAATAGGAGATAATAAAATATATTAATTTGATACACGTTTAACGGAAACGAAATCTTATTGGATTTAAAACGAAAGTAATTTAAGCACTATTACTATAAAAAAATAAAATCTTAACTTAAATATTTCTGATTACTTTAAATGTAAATAAATAACTAATAGCGAGGCAATTGTTTTCCATATTTTTAACTTCATAACTGAGTAGTTCTCCAAAAAATTGCCGTAAAATGCCTTCTTTTTTTATAAATAAGGCTGGAATTCGTTTCTCATGCGAGCGAATAAAATTGGGCTAAAAATGGACCCGAAATCAATTAAATCATTCATTAGGCTAAAAAAAAGAATAAGGAAAATTCATGGAGAATGAAATCGGATATTGTGGGTCAGCTTTCAAATTTTAAAGCAGACTATTTATTATTCGAATGTTAGGAAGGAGTTTTATGTTTTAATAAGTGTAAAATGTATAGAACTTTAATAAAACGAAAGTATACATACTGAAAATTTTATATTCTTTAATATTACATGATTAAATAATGAACCATGCCATAACTACAGAAGTAGTAGGTCAAAATATAGACGAATATTGAAATTTGTGTTGATGATATTAATTTGAACGTTCAAAAGTTTCAAAATTATTAAATAACTCGTTGGATGGAACTATTTTAGGTGGAACGGTTATAAATGTTTATGTATAAAATTAATAAACTGTGCTTTGTATTTTCTCCATCATTTTATATTTATGTTTATAATATCAAATGAAATACAGTAAATATCTTGGTAATGAGGATTATTCTTTATTTCAACAATTTTTCTCGTTAATATCGACTTATTCTTTAAAAAAATGGTAAAAAAATATGTAGAGTGTATTTAATACTCTATGTAAGTTCATACATTGCCAATTATCAACTAAAAATCGTGTATTTCTAGATTATTGAAATAGGAATGCTTTTGGCGAATTCAGAATCAGAAATTTGGTGGATTTTAATTTTAGAATGAGATTCATTTAGATTTATGCAGTATTCGAAAATATTTAAGCTTTGCCCCTCCATCTAAAATTCTGACAAAGATTTAATTATTATAAAATATTAGGGCAGGAAAAATGAGATAAAAATAAACATTAACCTAAAATATAGAACAACAGCGTACCATTTATTTTATTTTATATAGAACTCTTTGATAACATGTGATATATATATATATATATATTCTTTTTTAAATTTTAGACCTTAAAGATCTTTAGCCGCCTTCGAGCTGGCTCAAGGGATTCAAGAACGGATTTTTTATATAGTGATTGTTCAACTCGATGTACAACAACCGTAAACCGAGGAGGGCTTGGAATAAGTTGTCTCCGGTAGACTACTGGCCTCAATATATATCCACGGGGTGGGCAGTGATCATATCACCCACGGCAAGTTTGCTAGTTGACGGGATCCAGGAGAATCAATGCACTACGTCGTAACTAACGGGGTGTCAGACTGCTTGTATATATAACAAATCAATGTCAAATAACAAACAGATAAAACCTAATAATTGGTGAGATGTAATTGCATGAAATATGAATTTTCATGATTTCTGATGAAATGGCAATTAAATTAAATGGGTAAAAATAATATTGAGTAAAATATTTAAGAATGCTATTTACCACCTCATGCAGACAGCTCTACATGCGTAAAACAAATAATTTCATATGCTCTTCATAGTTTCATGGCACGGGTCAAAAAAACATTTTTTCCGGGCAAACTTTATTCATACTACCGAACATGTTTCGTGGCTTATTTACCACCTCAGGGGCAATCCCTTTTCAAATATAAATAATAATAATCGGGAACCTCACTATCACACACCTTCCCAGTCAGCAAGGGTCAGTCGCACGGGGAACGAGCACTTTAGAAATGTAAGTGGCAATCTGTATTTAGGTTTAATAAATATATCATGTAAGTGGGCACTTATTAATTATCTAGCAACGAATTATCATAGGGTTTTATTAAATTAATGTTATTATTTTTTGAAAAGGGATAGCGTCTGAAGAGGTGGTATATAAACATATAGGGCAGTATGAATAAAGTTTGAGCCGAAAAAATGTTTTTTATTGATGACCCTTGCCATGCAACTATGTAGAACATATAAAAATATTGAGTCCAAAATAAAAAGAAAAAATAATTTCATTCCAGGTACAATTGCACTATTCTAAGTGTTTATATCATTCACATACAATCTAGGATTTACAAAGTGGAGCATATAAATGTAATAGTATGCCAGATATTAGACTTGGTTATTCAGCTTCAAATAAAATTAATAAAATGTATTCAAGTCTAAAAGATGTTGCGATCTGGCTGCGGCGATAAGCAGTGGAAGCTGAAAGAGATGAAAAAATTTTTTTTTAATTATATTTGTATCTATTGATAAATATTTATCATGTATTTAATTATGTTAATGAAATATTTTATACAAATTGACTGAGATGTCGAACGAAATGAGTTTGCTCAAGGTGAAGTGTTAATGAATGTTGGAGTACTGTTACGTGAAACCGTCTATATAAATCATTATGATAATGGAAGCTGGGAAGTGATTCCATATGGCATAATTTACTCAAAGTGCTCTAGTTATTTACATGCTACAGGCCATTTATTCTAATGAGCTAGTCCAGTAACTTTATTAGCTGAATTCTGTAGCTCAATATATATTCCCACTGGAAAGACTCCATAAAATATTTATTCTACCCTTCAACATTGTCATAAAATAGGAAGGGGGGGGAGAAAAATAGAAAATGATGGAAATGTTTTTAAGAATAATAAATTTAGTTACGAAAGCCGGAATTCGAAATTTGAGATTCGACTTCTAATTGCCATCTGAGACATAGGTTATGAAGAAGAAAAGAATCACTGAACGGAAAAAGAGGAAGTATAGCGAAAGATGAGGTATAATATACAAAAGGAAGGTGTTTGGGAAATATACCTTTAGCATTCACGTACATTAAATGGCGAGGATCTGCATTAGCTTTAAGAAATATGCTTTTTCTTTCTTCTCTTGCTTCACCTGCCAACTTTTTTTTGCAACTATCATTACATATATAAAAAACTGAAACTAATTTGTAATGGGCTATGTAATATAGCCTGGAAATATAATAATAAAATACGAAAATATTTTAGTAGAATTAAAGATAAAGTAACAGAATCAAAATCTAAATATAAAAAATATGAAATAAGCTGTAACACCTGCAATGGAATTTATTATTGGTGAATCCTCGCAGTTGGTGAATAAAAGGTTAAAGAACACGTAAAAAGTATTGGCAATAATGAAAATAAAACTGCTTTGGGTCATTTTATTTTCAAGAAACACACCTGCCATTTTGAATAGTTCAAATAATTAATAAAGAAATAAATAATACTAAACGAAAAATAAAAGAGAATATTTACATAATAAAAAACTGAAAGAAGGCAGTAAACAAAAAAAAACAGAAATTAAATACCTCAATCGTATATTCTATAACATTTTATCTTAAATTAATCGATTTTAAATTGTGACGCAAAATAATCGAGTTCAAGATTGACGTGTAAATAATCCATTTATAGTCAGCTCACTTAACCTACTTTGGGAACCTCAGTATCAACTAGAAATGTATCTATAATTAGACTTAATGAATATATCATAGATGTAAGCAACTATTAATACAATATCTAGCAAAAGAAATAGATTAATTCTAAGAATACTTTTTAAATTAAACATTTTTGGCATTATTACGTTTGCATTACGTTGTTTTAAATATCGTACATTTTTTTTTTTAATATGAGGATCATTTCTCCGTAGACTTGTTTCAAAGATAATTTTGTTGACTACAACTTTTATCTCGCCACGTTTTTCAATAAAATATGCCGTTTCTGAAATAAAGATTCGTGCAACTGTACGGCTAAAGGATACGCCAAATCAAAACATTCCCTGATATAAACTAGTTTTAGAATTTGATTTTCTACAAGAATCCGTCATAAAAAGTGTGGCATTCCATTGGAAATTCCAAAGATATGGTCGCTGGAGAAGTAGTGGAGAAGATTAGGAGGCTCAATATGGACTGAAAGGATTCTTCAGGGGTCCAAATTATGGTACAGCAAGTCACAGCCTTGTATTAAAATAATTGGAGATTTTAAGGGGGGGCACGTATATATATATATATATATATATATATATATATATATATATATATATATATAATTGTAACCTCTGTCTGTACATTAATTTTTTTCTCGAAATTTCACGATAACTTTTCGTTTCACATGTCATAGACACCATAACTGCAGTATGTTTCTTTGGTATATTGGGTATAGGAATAAGTTTTAATTGTTTTTCCATACACAGTATTGATGGCATCACATACATTTCATCTAACCTTTCGAGACATAAATTTAAAAGGTGGTGTGTATGTATGCTGCTAAACACGGTTTCAGACTTTTGTTTGGAGTCAAACAGCAGCTATTCATATCACATCGAAATACAGCGTTCGTGGGAAGTTCTCCTCTACAATCCTTCGAAGAAAAAACAAATAATCTGCAAGTTGTCTCTGATGAAGCGTGGTTGCTATAAACATTGCCAAGCAAATGGCCCATTTCCGCAGCACTTTTCTTCGAAGGATTGTAGAGGAGAACTTCCCGCGAACGCTGTATTTCGATGTGATATGAATAGCTGCTGTTTGACTCCAAACAAAAGTCTGAAACTGTGTTTAGCAGCATACATACACACCACCTTTTAAATTCATGTATCGAAAGGTTAGATGAAATGTATGTGATGCCATCAATGCTGTGTAAAAAAAAACAATTAAAACCTATTCCCATACCCAATATGTTTGTTTGTATGTTTATTTGTTTATGTGTTTGTTCCTTTGTTACCTTTTCACGCATAAACGGCTTAACCGAATTTTATGAAACTTGATATTACTACTAACCCAGCTTAGACTTTAGGATATATTAATAATCTCTGGGATGAACAGGAGTGGGTGTTATAAGGGAGGCCTGAAAATAAAAATAGCGATATTTTGTTTCCTATGGCTTTCTGGGCACATATACTCATAACAAAAGTTATTTATTTTGTTATTTAGAGTAACTTTTGTTATATTCATTTTTGTCGTATATCGAAGTATAAATGAGTTATACACTAAGAACTAAATTGCGACCGCTAGATTGTTAACATACATATATATAGTTGTGACCGGGCCTCATTTTCGTCATCTCCTAGGTAGAATCGATAGAAATTTGTCGAAAATCGCGTTATGAGTATGACCTCAATAGCTGATTTCCCTTAAAGGAAAGCTGCTAATAGAATATGATGACACGCCGTTTGTGTATCTTCCTTCTAGTTGGAAATCTGCTTAGTTTATGCAAGACCAGCGTGAAGGACTTTTTTATTAGCCTTGCGAACTGTGTTTGGCGAGTACTTGGGTGTGACTTATAAATGAGCTTAGAGGATATAGCATGAGCGTCGGGAAGGAGGAGGGATATTGGGCCCGTGATGGATGGTCTGTCTCCTCTTCCCCCATGACCCCTCTACACTACTCCAGTCCTCCGTCGTTCCATCTTCTCCACAAATTGTTGCAAGATATAAAAACAGTTCACTCCTCGTTGAAAGTCGCCAAGTTGTCCAGCAATTTACAGTCCGTTAGCCATGCCTCCCAATGGGGCTCCTTTGAATATAGAAAGGATGTTTCATGATGTCGTAAAGCGTTTAATACTCACGCATAAAAATAACCTCTGCAGCGAAATACCTACTTCTTTCTAGTTTAATAATTGCTAATTTTATTATAATAATCTCAACAACAAAATGTCCGGAGGTACTGCAACAACTTAGCAGATTTCTCTCGTGAAGTTTTGCAATAGATAAACCTACATATTGGTAACACACCACAGTGAATATTAAGTGAATAAATAATAACAGTAATGAGAAATCTTCCAGTCAGTTTTAATAACCTCCCAACGGAAAGTGTCTGAATAGTAAACAAACAGGTCAGCCAACATCTTTAAAACAATAAATAGAAAAGTAAAACAGATAGATAGAAATATTTTTCACCAGAATTACTGAAATATATCTGAATATAACATATTAATTTGATTGAAACCTATTTACTATATCTAGTACTGTAATTTATAATGGATCAGAATAATTTTTATCTCAATTACTGGAATTTTAGTAGTCCTAGAACTTTAGACTGGTGGAGAGGGATGAACAGAACATATAATAAAAGTCGATATTATAAAAAAAATAAAAGAAGTTAATAAAGATATATAAGCTTCAAATAAAGTGATTTATTATATAACAGAGTATTGTGATGTTCGTAGAAGTGGGGGTTTGCTGAAGGCTGAAAATGGCAAATTTCGCGGTTAATATTAAAGATAGAGAATAAGTGTAATATATATATATATATATATATATATATATATATATATATATATATATATATATATATATATATATATATATAAAATTGTAACCTATGTCTGTACATTGATTTTTTTCGCGAATTTTCACGATACCTTTTCGTTTCACATGTGGTGTCTATGATATAACTGCATTTTGTTTCTTTCGTGTTTGTTTGTTACCTTTTCACGCATAAACGGCTGAACCGAATTTTATGAAACTTGGTATGTATATTACTACTAACCCATCTTACACTTTAGGCTATGTTAATATTCTCTGAGACGAACAGGAGGGGGGTTATAGGGGAGGCCTGAAATTAAAAATAGCGATATTTCGTTTCCTATTCCATTTTCGGTAATTATGCACATAACAAAAGTTGTTTATTTTGTTATTTGGAGTAACTGTTGTTATATACACTTTTGTCGTATACCTAAGTATAAATGAGTTATACGTTAAAACCTACTGCAGAAGTCAACCATTTTATTTGGCACAAAAACTTAACCGAACTAAACCAAACTCGGTACGTGAATTAGCACTAACCTTGCTTATACTAACATACCTAGCCATACTAACATTTCTAGGGACGTGCAAGAGTGGGTGGGGGTTATAAGGGAGGCCTGAAATTAAAAATAGTGAAATTTCGTTTCCTATTGGGGTTTCGGCTAATATGCACATAACTAAAGTTGTTTACTTATTTATTTAGAGAAACTTATGTTATATACATTATCGTCGTATTCCGAAGTATAAAGGCGTTATACGCTAAACATTATTGCCGGAGTCAACAATTTTATTTGGCACAAAAGACTCAACCGAACTAAATAAAACTTTCGGTATGTATATTAGCACTAACGCCTTCCTTTTAATAAGCCATACTAACATTTCTAGGGACGGGCAGGAGTAGGGGTTATAAGGGAGGCCTGAAATTAAAAATAGAGATATTTCGTTTCCTATTGGGGCTTCGGCAAATATGCACATAACAAAAGTTGTTTATTTTGTTATTTAGAGAAATTTGCTCAAGAATTTTTTTCAATATGAACTACCATGTACCTCACCTGGAAAAATCAATTCAAATCTACGTTAATAGTTTCTCCTTAATAATTCAAATCTATGCATAATGCACAGGAAACGGTAAATATGACAATATGGAGGCCAGTGAAGTCTTACATAAAAAATTAATTTTATTATTAACAAATCCACAGAAACGACGGGTATTAACCCTGAACACTGGGAGGGGTAAATGTCAAAATATTGTGCAAAGTAAAGTTTTGCCAAAAAAAATACCATCACCATTCAGCCTCAAATTCTCGGGCGAAGCCGGGTATCCGAGCTAGTATATTTATATATATATATATATATATATATATATATATATATATATATATGTGTGTGGAGTGCATAATTTTAAAACTAAGTAATCTATTTACAACATACCGTGTCAGCTTTACCTGAAAAAAAATTCTATCGGTGTAGAAAATACGTAGGGAATATCGAGATTGAAGTGAAGGTTGTAGCATATTGACCTTCCACCCATTTCCCAAAGTCGTATTGGATTAAAGGTCACGCTTTTAATCGCTCACTTCAATAGAATAGACAGAGACCAATTCAACGGGAAAAAAAGGTGGCAGTCTTTGTTGGCATCCATATGCCGGCTACTTCTTATAACAAAAATATTATTAAAATTTAATAACCATTCGGTGAAAGAAACTACTCAAGCTTATAGCTGTTGTGGATCAAAGTACTGGATTTAACAACTGTGGACCATAAAGGTGTTTTCTTCTAGCTACAATTTTCTTTATTGAAGTTTAAATGTTGACGAAGAGATATCACCCACTTTGCGACAATATTTGTAAATTAAAAACATTCCTTATAAACTCAGTTGAATGTTTTTCACAAATTTATTAAAATCTTTATAAAGGCCAAAGATCTCGAGTTTTTGGTACATCCGCTTGATGGGGAAAGTTCATTCGAAACAGATTTAGGTCAGATGTCATCGACCAATTGTCCCATCCTGACCATTCAAATATAACAAGTAAAAATAACGACGAGAATTTAGAAAATGCCACTGATGTCGATCTGCTATCATTATCATCATTATTATTTGGAGGGTTGGTAATACACTCGAGATATGCTCTAGCTGACGGGTTATGACATTGAGGAGGACTGAACAGGGTGGTGATTGTGCTTACATTCTTTTAGCTGATTTCCCAAAAGCCAAATCAGCTATAGAGGTCGTACTCATGACGCGATTTTCAAAACATTTCTTCAAATGTCCATTGATTTTACCCAGGAGAAGACGAAAATGACATCCTTTCAAAAATATATATATATCTGTATATATATATATATATATATATATATATATATATATATATATATATATACACACAAATATATATATATATACACAAATATATATATATATATATATTTGTGTTGACGTTTTCGACGAGGTTATATTTATATATGGTGTTGTTATTCTTTTTGGAGTTTTGATCAATGTTGGTGAAAAAATCTGCTGAAAAGGACTAGGGTGGCACTAGGACAACCCTAGTCCTAAGTTCAATAGTTTTAACGTATCTTTAGTCTTGTCATGAAGAAGAGAAAATAAAGATGCTCGAAATATCGGCATAAACTAAGATTTTTTCACCAACATTGACCAAAACTCTAAAAACAATAACAACATATATATATATATATATATATATATATATATATATATATATATATATATTAACTCTCTAGCCGTCGCAATTTTTGTTTGAGCGTTGCCAAACTTGATATTTAAAGGTATTATGTAAAAAGAAAGATCAAGTTCGTTAATGGCTAAAATCGTAATAGCGGTAGGGGGATTTAGAGGGAGATTTCCGAAAAGTCCAAATATATCCGTTACTAAACTTCGGATCGAAAAATTATATAAGACAACTCTTATTGAAAATGAAATGTACTGTTAATATTGTTGTATACATGTATTCTCTATCTTGAATATTAACCGAGATATTTGCTTTTTTCAGTTCAGCAAACCTCCACTTCTACTCATGTCATATTAACAATAAGCCGTTATATCTTGAGTAATGAGACTGAAAGATTTCTCATTACCGTTTGTATTTATTCACTTAACATTCACGGTAGTGTTACCTGTATGTATATTTATCTATTTTAAACCTTTGCGTAGGAAATCTGCTTAGTTTATGCACCCCCTGCGAGAGGAATTTCTAACATTCAACCCTTTGTCTACGGGTCATTTAGATAATAAGTGCCATAATGTAAAATGTTTTATGTATATAGTAGCCGTGTTACCTGTCCTTGATGGATTGGGACTAAAATCCCATTGGGACTAAAATCTCATTGGTTCAAATAAATCTTATATCCCATCAAAATATAACGCGGCACTGATTTTATGTGAGTTGAATGTACTTGGAATGCAATGTAAAAGAATATATAATTGATCAGTGCGTATAATATTTGTGTGGATGAAGCTCAAGCAGACTTATTTCTTTTATTAATGAAGGAACGAACTTGTAGAGCAATATGATATAATCCATTCCTGTTCACAGCATCCTTCAACAGAAATTAGTTGGGGAAGGCTGAAAAATGTGTCTACAAAGATTTCTCTTGTACAGGATGGGGATTAAAGGATGAATTGTGAAAGAACAAATAAAGATAATCTCAAAACGTTTTTATTTCCCAAAACTACATTCAATGGCATTTTATTCTCATTTGGTTTTGAAAATTAGTTCATTCAGGTGACGACCTTGGCGAGCGATGAAATAAGCAGACTTATTTCTTTTATTAATGCAGGAACGAACTTGTAGAGCAATATGATATAACCCATTCCTGTTCACAGCATCCTTCAACAGAAATTAGTTGGGGAAGGCTGAAAAATGTGTCTACAAAGATTTCTCTTGTACAGGGTGGGGATTGAAGGATGAATTGTGAAAGAACAAATAAAGATAATCTCAAAACGTTTTTATTTCCCAAAACTACATTCGATGCCATTTTATTCTCATTAGGTTTTGAAAATTAGTTCATTCAGGTGACGACCTTGGCGAGCGATGAAATAAGCAGACTTATTTCTTTTATTAATGCAGGAACGAACTTGTAGAGCAATATGATATAACCCATTCCTGTTCACAGCATCCTTCAACAGAAATTAGTTGGGGAAGACTGAAAAATGTGTCTACAAAGATTTCTCTTGTACAGGGTGGGGATTGAAGGATGAATTGTGAAAGAACAAATAAAGATAATCTCAAAACGTTTTTATTTCCCAAAACTACATTCAATGGCATTTTATTCTCATTTGGTTTTGAAAATTAGTTCATCCAGGTGACGACCTTGGCGAGCGATGCATATGTTGAGTCGTTCAAAAACGTTTCCGAAAACTCTTCTCAGCATATCTTCTGATATTCCAGCGAGGACATCTCTAATTACCTCCTTAAGGGCTTCCAAGGTCCTTGGTCGAACTTTGTAAACCTCAGCTTTGAGATAACCCTAAAGAAAAAAATCGCATGGGCTCAAATCCAGGGAGCGAGGGGGCCATGGAACATCGGCACGTAAGGAAATCAGGCGGCCGGGAAACAGTCTTTGCCCTCTGTGTTGCCACCACACTATCATTGTTTTTAAAGAACGTTTCAACGACAAAGCCTCTATGCTCACCAGACCACTGCATGACAACTACTGAAATGAAAATGACATCGTTTCCCCGACCTAACGCCACTATCCCCACTCCGCTAACCCACCTGCGCGCTCTACAGTGAGTGTTTGAAACTAGGGACTCCATTCTGGCCCACCCTGTATATATCAAAAATGTGTTCAAATGTGTTGTGTGAATTAGTCAAAGGATGGGCACATGCTTACCTAAAGGAATCCTTTAGTTCAGTAGTAAATGTGTGAAAGCTGTTAAGAAAACGAATGAGACTCAAGCAAAAGCGTCCAAAGGAATACAATGAGTTAATTGCACAATCTCAGGAAAGGAAGAGTGCTAATTGTTTGGAAGTACGGAAAGTCACTAATAATATAGAAATGGCGAGGTCCAGAGGTACGCCCGACATTGAGATTATTCAGAGGATTGTGCTCTGTCAGAAGCAAGGAAACCTTCTGATAGGATCTGAGATAAGTGAGCCCGTTTTTCAAATATTGCCAAAATTGTGAGTCCAATATGAAAGAAGTAAATCAAAGCTGCTTACATCCGGAGAGTAAGCAATGCCACCCGATAAAGACAGAATTGCTGGAATAACTGTGATACGTGAAAATATTAAGTCTACGGGCCCCAAAGGAAATCCTCTCGGGACTCCAGAAAGATAATAGGTAAGAGATATTTTACGTGACTTGGTTGCACGGAGCAATGAAAAGCTAAAAGCTTAGTCGGAAGAAGTGAATAATACCTCCATGAATAAAATGTCACCAGGTATAACTGTGATAATTTGAGAGATTTTCTGCGTTTCCTCAAATCTTGTTTGTCGTTATATGATGGAAGGTAATAGAAAGGAATGAAATGGCTGTGAAAGAACTCTTCAATAACTTCTACAGGACGTCCTCTTCATTGAGTTCACATTGTCGGCACACAGACTTTAACATGCTTACGACGTCCTTAGAGGCATCACTGGAAAGGATCTTTTTAATGTAAAATGTCCGTCAAGAATGAGTTGCGTAAACTAATCTTTGAGCTGTGGTGGTTACTGACGGCAGATAACAAGAAAGTACGAATAACTCAAATAATATTTGAATTACGGAAAAATGCGTGGAGCCACAATTGTAAACCATTTATAGTTTAACAATAATGGGTCTATAACATTTTACGATCCGCATTATAATAACGGAGATATTTTGAATTTTTGAATCCCCCACCCTCACTATTCAAAGTCCGATTTCAGACAATAACAAATACGATCTTTAGTGTAGACAGAAAATGTTAAATATAGAGTATAGTAACGATCAAATAAACATATTCCAGTTAGAAAGTAAAATAATTATTTATGACGTCATCGCACATTGAATTTGCATGTATCTCTCATAATAAACGCGTCTCGAAAACAACATTTAGAGTAAATTTAATAAAGCTTAGAATGAATTGGTTCATGATATAACAGCTATTTGTATGTGTGTGTATATATATATATATATATATATATATGTCGTTGTTTGTGTGTGTCTGTACGGCCTCAACAGCATATTTCCTTTAAGAGAAATATGTTAAAATCTTTAGTCTCCTAAAAACCGTTAAAAAGCGAGTATGTTGTTTATCAAATAAAAATCATGTAGTTTAAAACTTTAAATCTCAATCGAAAACGAAAATATTTGCACATTTCTCATAGTAAAAGTTAAATGAAAACATTAATTGGTTTTTAAGCTTTGGATAAAGAGGTTCAAGTTATAATAACTTTCTGTAGATTTCCGTTAGGGATTTCACTTTTATTGAGGTTGGTCTCGTGACACGATGTTTGAAAAACTTCACCAATTGGCCATCGATCCTACCCAGGAGATGAAGAAAAAGAGGTCCCTCCAAAATTAATTATACATACATATATATATATATATATATATATATATATATATATATAGATATATATATATATATCAGAGTCAGTGGAGGATAGAGGGAAGAATGTCGAAATATCTCAGTTTTTGAAAGGTTTTTCTCTTCCCTCTTTTCTAAATTGTACGACGAGTTTTTTACTTGTCATAAAATCTATTTTTCATTGGTTAATGACGAGTAATTACACTGTCTTTAATTATTTGATTAGAAAATCAGGAAACAATTTAATAAACTAGTTTATTTGTAAAATAAAACAATTATTCAAAGAAATGAAGATTTTAAGAAATAATTTAATCTATTTTAATGAAACAAACTACCATGCAAGTTATTAACCATTCGTCGAGCGCGTAATCTCTCAGATAGACAGTTTCTAGAGTAATATCTGCCAGCCCTACTAGAAGAGAGTGGTTGAGTAGGGCTTTGAGTTATGTGGTTTAGAGGACATCTCCTTAAGATCAATTGTGTCCCTGCATTCGATGGAGTTGTGTGTTTCACCTGCCATTCAGTTTAATCTCCTAGATACCACACGCCCGAACTCGCAAGTTTTTTTGTAATCTGAATATCATAAATATATACATCAATTAAGTTTCTCTTTATTAAATGGAATCATATAAACCTGTTTTTCTATTATTTTGCTAATGCATGAGCTTTCAAAAGAACTTGTACAGGAAAATATTGTACGACGCAGTGACAACAGTACACGTTTTCCAACCGAACTAAGGACGAAAATTGAAGAGTACAGAGTCTCATTGGACCATACATTGAACTCAAGTACAAGAACGGCATAAAAAAAAGTCCCTCCGCTGCAACGAACAAAAGAAAATGATGTGAACCAAGCAAAACTGAAATCAAACGTAGGTTTACTAATTGCTCTTGTGAGATTTACAAAAACAAAATTTGTTTACAACTTAGTTCTATGCGTTGTCCTAATTGTATTGCAGCTCTAAAAAAGAAATAATAATAAACTGATATTTTTAAAAGGATTGGTACATTAAAATTTAGATGATTTTTACTAAGTCTTATCTAAAAGTGATTTCGTGCTACTTATTTTTGAAGGATGTTATGTTTAAATAACTTGTTTATATTGTTCACAAACTGAAGTGAATTATGTATAGTTAAGACATGTGCATTTAAACAATTTCTTGTGATATCAGTATTTTTTAATTATATTTTAAAAATTGTCGTCCACGGTTTTAATAATAATGAATCTATAACCAACTTGATTATTTTATCTACCAAGATTTTTTTTATTATAATACTTGTCAATTTTGAATATTATTTACATATTTCAAAAAAATACTTCCACTGTTATGGTTTCCAATCACACACTGAACATTTTAGTGCAAAATATAAATTAAAAAAAGTGTATTTCCGTAAAAACGGTTGAGGATGATCTCTGAGATACAAGCGCCAGGAGGCGGAATATTCTTGTGCGCGCCCGACCTAGGGTTGATAAAACTGCTAGTTTTACAATTAGTTATTACTCATTACTTTCCAATTCAACTAAAGAGATATTTATGAGATAAAGCAATACAATTTTTCGGACCTTATAAAATAACCTTAGTTATTTTAGAGCCAGATGAACAAATTCTTAAAAGCACTCAGAATTTAGGTCTACTTATATTTAAGCAGTCAAAGAACACACAGTTGGAGAATTGAAAGCTATAGTATTGAACAGATGGCAAGGTGGATTAGGAACCTCTTTCAGCCCCATCCTGCTTGTGAATAGGCCTCTTCTCTCAACTCTGCCCTCACAGACCTCGCAGGAAATTAACTCTAGTGCCTACAGCTTCAGAAAAGGAAGATAGATGGGAGCGGCGGAATTGCAGAAACACACACACACACTTACTGCCTTCATCGGGAGCTTTTTCACTCTGCCTGATTTTAGCGGATTTCCCTTAAGGGAAATCAGCTATTGAGGTCGTACTCATGACGCGATTTTCAAAAAATGTCTTCAAATGTCCATCAATCCTACCCAGGAGATGACGAGAATGAGGTCCGTTCAAAATTATGTATATATATATATATATATATATATATATATATATATATATATATAGAGAGAGAGAGAGAGAGAGAGAGAGAGAGAATTGATTTGATTTGATTTATTTATTTAATAACCTGATAAATTTAGGACTTAAAAGTCCTCTCTTACAATGCGCAGGAAAAATAAAATTTACAATTCGTATTTACAACCTCAATGCCAAGGCAAGATTAAATAGTTTACTCAAAACAAAAGCAAATATAAAAAAAATTAAAAATAAAATAACCAAAGGAATGTCTCTCTTTAAATGAATACATAACTTTGAAATACATACATTCATAACTTTGAAATACATTTAAGTTCCTATCTTCTCTATGGCACTTTTGGTTGTTGTTACAGTCTTGCTTAAATCGATATGTGATCCATACTTATTGAATATCCTGGAGGATGTTTTTATGTAGGACCTATTATATACAGTGGTTCGGTGTTTCGGGATACATAGTAGGTTCTTTGAGTGTCTTGTTGCTCTATTGTGAAAGTTACTTCGGAAATATAATTCTTTGTAGATACGAGGGCTGCCGATTCTTCAGAATCTTGCATGTCAGGAGTAGCAAAGCCTTATCTCGTCTTTCTCTTATTCTGTCCTAACCCAACCTATTATAAAAGTCCGATATATGCTATGCCTTTGGGCATTAAAAATGAACCGTACTGCTGCATTCAGGGCTCGCTGCAATCTGTCCATCAGAGTGCTTGCCTTATCGCTCATTGCCAGAGATGCATAGTTAAGGTGAGGTAAAACCAAACTTCTTACTAGTGTCTTTTTGATGGAAATAGGCACCACAAAATTAATTCTTCTTATTTGACCTAGGGTTCTATATATTTTGGCGTATCCGTCATTGTAAACCCTATGTTGCACACCTTGTTCTCTAGATCAAAGTATTCATTCCCAATTTTTAATTTCAGCAAGCTATCACGCTCAATTTTCTTATGCTGTTAACAATAGCCAATTATAATTGCCTTAAATTTTGGCTATTTATCGAAACATCGTGATTGGCACACCATGAGTGGAGTCGGCTTAGGTCGTCATTAAGTCTAATGATAGAAGCATTACGTTCCTTTACGTCTGATTCTATATAGATTTGGAGGTCATCTACCGAGAGAGAGAGAGAGAGAGAGAGTGAGAGAGAGAGAGAGAGAGAGAGAGAGAGAGTTTGGACTTATGTAATCGACAAAAAAAATTATTTTTTGCCAATTACTAGGTAGGATGGAATAACATATGAAGAAATATCATGAAAGTTATAAAGTGTACTAGATTGGTTGTTTTTAAAACATACAATCAAGTGTGAATTGATGACCAGGTTGTATAATTTAATAATAAAAGCATTTTCATAAAGATATTTATTTATTTATTTCGTGAGATGGTAAGCATCTCATGCAATATTCTGTCCACGTCCCAGCATAAAAACTGTCATAATTGTTTGAATGAGCAGCGGAGTATTGCAAATTTTATAATTTGTGATTATTTTCAATTGCTTCATTAATTTGGATATTTTCAAACAAATGTGAGGTTTGAGACTGATGAAAACCCTCGTCGGGCGATAAACATCCTTCTTTATGTTGTTAATGACCATCTATTTCCCTCCTTCTCTGTTTGCAAGTCCTTTTAAAACATTTTCGTAACACTAATATCGGCCAAAAATGATGTTTTTCCATTTCTCTGAGGTTTTTCTTTTCTTATTAATTAAATGGGCATTATAAAATGTCTTGTTCTTTAAAAACCTAATTAAATTTAACTAGGGAAAAATGCTAGACCCTAAAAACCTCAACATCATATTCATTATTTAGAAGTAGATAAGTTTAAACTAATTTTACCTCTTTTTTGATGAACATTGACCAAAGACAGACCTTTTCTAACTAAAAAACTGGATAACCGATTATTCCTTAAAATGTACAATCCAAAAATGTGAAATATAATTTATTTTAATTATTTATTCTTAAATCACTTGTGGCTAATGGTTCAGTTTTAACCAATTGCCTACTTGTTATATTATATTAAATGTTATTGGGTAATGAGTGTGTGTCTGAATATAATTTATATTATTGGCCTAGTTGCTTTTAATGGTATAAAAGTTAATCTTATAAATCCAAAAGTTGGAAGAAAAGGTGTTACTTTGAGCTCATCTAATGTCTTCTTCTTTTAACAACTTCCACGGCTATTTCGCTCGGCTATTCAGTTTCAGAGTTTCCATAACTCCTTGTTGCCTCTCGCTGTAATCAATTATTTTACTTGAGTTCTTCTCAGGAACACTATACTTAGTCTAATAACATTTAGCCAAGTCAAGTTTCCTTGATTTTTGTCAGGCAAACCATCCACATGGTACAGCCATTGTGGTTTTAATGGGAGAGAAATCGTCTAATTTCTAATGTAATTATTCATGGTAACCATGGACTTTCATGGTAAATTGCGAGAGCTGATAGAGTTTTATAAAATTAATATAGAATGATTCCGTTACGTCAATGCGTCTTAATCCCCTACAAAAGAAGACTCATTTGCCAACCACTAAAGCGACCAATTCACACAGAAACAAGAATCCTTGAATGCTAAGTGCTACTTTTTGTACTGAACTCAATTTTCTTGAGAGTTGAGAGAGCTGTATAACATCTATTACACATTTACTCAGTTTTTTACAAATATTTCCTGTTCATTGCAGGATATTATTGGTGGGAAATGAATGTCTATACAAGTTTAATACATTTTGAATAAAATTCAGATAGAGTTGCTGTGTATAAACTATGATAAAACCATAGTTAATGCATTCGAAAGAGGAGCCAGACTCTGAAATGGAAAGTTTTTTTTAATCAATAATAATCCTCAACAGAAGGCGAGTCTTAAATCATTTAGAAATTGTTTATATATATATATATATATATATATATATATATATATATATACAGATACTAGCTATAATTATAGCTGAGCTACTCGTCGTTATTGGGTTGATATAGAAATGGCTTCCTGTAAAAATAGAAAAACTGGATTAGCACATGCATTAACTATTTCGTTATCATCATCACATATTATAAATGTCCTTTAACATGTAAATAAAAGCACTTGTTATACCCGTAGAGTAAAAAGTGGTGAGAGAAAATGAAGCATTAATGGCTGGCTGAAATAAAAATGGATTCCCCTCGAAATATAAACATTGGATTAATGTAAGCAGTGAAAGATCCCTTCATTTACATCAGATGTAGAAAATGTTTTCGCTAAACAGTCATAATACTGTTTTTAGCATGAAATGGCTATTGGAGGAAAATGGAGGAATTTATGCTGGTTCATTGTGTGAAATAAATATTGTTTCTTGAATGAAAAACGTCCGTCACGAAGGAGCTGCGTAAACTAAGCAGATTTCTCTCGTGAAGTTTTGCAATAGATAAATGTACATGCTGGTAATACTTAACGCCGCCTTGAACATTAGGGGAATAATTACAAAAGGTAATGATAAATCTTTCAGTCAATTTCAATAACCACCCAAAGGAAAGCGTCTGAATTGAAAATAAACAGGTCTGCCTACCTCCCAGGGCTGAACAGATAGATAGAAATATTCTTCAGCGGAATGAAAAACAATTACTGAAATATATCTGAATATAAATATTAATTTTATTGAAAACTATTTGCAATATCTAGTACTGTAATTTATAATGAATCAGAATAACTTTCATCTCAATCTCTCAAATGTAAGTAGTCCAAGAACTTTAAAATGGGGGGAGGGGATCAACAGAATATAATTGTTCGTTTAATAAAGGTCTCTTGGAAAAAGTATTTGGTATTTCAGCTTCAAATAAAGTGGTTTATTATATAACAGAGTAATGGTTATGTGATGTGAGTAGAAGTGGAGGTTCGCTAAAGGCTGAAAATGGCAAATATCTCAGTTAATATTAAAAATAGAGAATAAGTGTATATAACAATATTTATAGTACCTTTATATGCAATAAGATTGATTCTATATAATTTTTCGATCCGATGTATAGTAACGGATAAATTTTGATTTTTTAAATTTCTCCCCCTGTACACCATATAATCGTGTATGTAACTAATCTTAATGGAAATTTAATTTTATATAAATGTTGTTCTATACATATTTTCAGCATCATGAATATTAACCGAGATATTTGGTTTTTTTAGTTTTCATCCTTCAAACCCCCACTCCTACTCTTGTCATATTAACAATAAGGTGTTATATCATGAACCACTTCATTCCAAAGGTTATATAGCAAATATTGTGCTCATTGAACTTTTAAGTTTTGAGATAAATGCAAATACTTGATGCACGCGGAAATCTGCTTAGTTAACGCAGCTGATGCTTGATTTTTTTGTTACTTTCTCTGTGAATATTAGGAGTAATTTAATCAAGACGGAATCCGAGATTAAACACTGAATTTACAGAGGTTGATATACAATTAGTGGATTTTATATGTACATAGGGCTTTATAGTGTCGTATTAATAACACTTTAGCTTCGGTTATAGGAGGTGTGAATTGCTCCACCTCGTCGTTGAATATACTGTTAAAACATTGAATTGGTTAATAGGATCGGGTGAGGTGGAAAGGGGAAGGGATTGAGTAGTATTGAATCTATTGTAGTATTGACTGGGCTGCCCCGCAGTGGGATAATTTATGGAACATGGCACGGCTGTCAAGCTCGTATCATTGTCACTCGCCGGCTTCTGATCAATTATCCAAGCCGAGTGTCAGCTTCTAGTCACCCTCCCTCACCCCGGCTACAACCAATAGATATTTTCATCCGATTATTGGCAAAGGGTTAACTGTTCAGGGCTATACTCCATACCCAGAGTTTGACTCTGCAGATAAGGTCGGGTCAATTGTCATTGCATTAATAGTACAAATGAATGAAAAATATACCTATGTGCGTTCCAGTGAATTTCTTTTGAAAAATTGAACCAGTAATAAATAATTAAAATCCAATAATAATTAAATACAATAATACCTCTGGAATATGATGGATGGTAGAGGCACCAATTGGTAAGGATCAATAAAAAGGCCTTGTCCTCTACTGTTGTGTTTAATTTTATGCAAAGTGCGCTTTCGGAGTCAGTGCTCCATCGTCAGTGCCTGCTGACAAACATAAACCTTAAGTCAATCTAACAATCATAGCATGACCAACAGTGTAAAAAAGTCACAAAACAAAAACAAAAAATAAAGAATAAAAACAATCAATCCAAAATAAATCCAGGATAAAAACAATAGAAAATTTAATAAATAATCAACTAATAAAATTAAAAAAGTTAAAAACGATAAGCACATGTCAAAGATAAAACCTTAACATCTATAAACTATAAATAAAATTTAAAAAAACAAAACAAATTACAGATAGGAAAACTATATTAACGTATCACAGTGGAGGAAAGACCAGAGGAAATGTAAAGCAAAAACAATTAAAAAATAAATGAACCACTATATACTAATAATAGAGAGGAGATGCAGGAGGTACCTGACTACAGCAGTGCAGCCTGGACAACAACCGCCGGGCGACTGAGTCTCTGTCCCCGTAGAGACGACAAGACCCCGTTATTGTCATGTCGAAGCTTAGCTGCCTCTTCCTTTTTATTAATATTTCCTTCTCCCTTCTCCATTCTGTACAGCCTTATATGTAGCCCTTAAGCCGTGTTTAATCTCTTCCCTTTATTTTCCTCATAGAGCAGTTCGTATTTATGTTGGACATATCATATTTATGGTGGACATATCATGCATGACCCTCTTTCTTGGCGTGTGTGGAAAACTCAATGTCACGTGTGATGTGCTCATTAAGACGCGTCCTTATCTTTCTACCACTCTGCCCCACATAAGAGGCATCACATCCCGTGCACGAGATCCTATACACGCCAGATCTATCCGAGGGTCCACATAGTCCTTAACTTGGGGAAAACAAGTTTTCAAGGACCGCTTGCTCCTGTAAGCTGTAGCCATTCCAATTTTCATCAACTTGGACAATATCTTCTCTGATACAGGTCCCAAGTACGGGATGGACATAGAGAACGACTTATTTTTCGGCCGCTATTCCTCCGTGGCATTCTCCAGCCGCATGGCTAACTTCCTCTTCAATCTGCGTTGGATAAGCCTGTCCACCAACTGTTCCTCATATGTGTTTGCTTTCCCAATATGCTTAATGCAGACCAATTCCTTGGCGTAATTTTCTTGCGCTAGTGGGATGCTAATCAGCCTCTCCACTAGGCACAAAAATACCACGGCCATACACACATACACACACACACACACACACACACACATATATATATATATATATATATATATATATATATATATATATATATATATATATATATATATACTACTATTTTTCCCCCCTTTTCGTCACTCAGTATCTGTTGCAGATCAGATGTTTGGAGAGGTCATATGTGTTGTAGGTTGTATGATAAAACAAGATGTTAATATATGGTTTATTGTTAAAAGTAGAAAGAGTGTATTCTATTACAAATAATTTAATTGTAAACATAACAGTATCCCTCTAACGTTGGAGTTTATTTAAATTTTGTATGCTCCATCCTATGAATACTACATGGTTTTCAATAATTACACAATAATAGTTCGTATAAAATAATTATAAATGTTATAAAAACAATAAAAATAGAAAAAAAATTAAAAAAACATATGTTAACATTACATATGTATATGAACAGTAGCTGTAGATCTACAAAATGTTGTCCAATTCTTTTATAAATGCATTACATCCCTTGATGTATATGTGTAATAGTTTTGGTTTGTCCGTCGCCCAAGGTCCGTTTTGTAAGGTAATGTACTTGATGAGTTTTTTTCTTGTTCCTCAAGTAATGTACAGTCATACGTCTGTTCAGTCACATTGCCACATTTGCATGTATTTGAGTTTGTTAGTTTAAATTTGTACAAATAACTTTGTGTATGTTCATGTCCTGATATAAATTGTATTTTTTTAGAATTGCTAAGTTTTATTTTTTATCTCTGGTATATAGTTGATATGTACTTATTCAATTACCGTCCTTTAAGAGTGTTTGTCCTTCGTTCGTCCCATTTTTTATAAGATTCTTGTATCAAAAGAGTTTATTTATAGGTTTTATATATATAAATATATATATATATACACATATACGTGTGTGTGTGTTTATGCTTACTTAACGAGCACGGACTGACAATAGCTTATTCTATTCAGTGAGTAGGAAGTCTTCACTAATATTTCGGTTATCCAGTTAGTTCCGTGAGACTGCTCCTTCTCTTCGTTGTACCATGCAATGTCTTACTGGATTTTTCGATGTTTATTCTCAAGATGTGAACTAAACAGTAGCATCTGCCTTTTAAGCAGCTGCCCCCTCAAGGGAAATAATCTATAGAAATTGTACTCATAACGAGATTTACGAAAGAAAAAAAAAAACTACTCAAATACTCATTGAACCAACATAAGAGATGACGATAATAAGTTCCGTTCAAAATTATATATACATGATTTCAAGAACACTTTATTATACGATATACAAATTCATTGTGTGATGACGCCATTAATTAAGATTTTACGTTCCTGTCTCGAAAACATTTATTTCGTATGGTATATACTCAATATTTAACTTTTTCATTAAACACTAAAGGTCATATTTGCTAATGGACACGAATTGTAAGGGGGTGGGATAGAGAAGAGGGCCTCTGGAAATTCATCTCTGTTTTAGCAGATATCCCTTAAGGGAAATCAGCTATTGAGGTCGTACTCATGACGCGAGTTTTGAAAAATTTCCTCAAATGTCCATCGATCCTACCCAGGAGATGACGAAAATGAGGTCCGTTCAAAATTATATATATATATATATATATATATATATATATATATATATTTGTCTGTTAACGCTCTAGCGGTCGCAATTTTTGTTTCATCGTTACCAAACTTCATATTTAAGCGTTTTATGTAAAAAAAAAGATCAAGTTCGTTAATGGCTGAAATTGGACCTGTGGGACGGGGGGTTTAGAGGGGGATTTTTATAAATTCGAAATATCTCCGTTTTTATGTGTCGGATCGAAAAAGTGTATAAAATCAATCTTATTGCAAATTAGAGTTACTATAAATATTGTTCTATACATTTATTCTGTATCTTGAATATTAACCGAGATATTTGCATTTGTATTGTGAGTGTGATCGGCAAGTCGTTCGGAATTAACCGCCAAGAGATGTGTGTGTGTTTAGAGATATTTAATTATTAGAACCATAATTACACTGATTAGCTTAACATATTTAGTTACTGAAAATGCTCTTCAAAGTATTATTCTATATATACTCTTATGAGCTTCAAATAATTCAGAAAATATAAGAAACTTCTGAAGAGATATTAAATCCATGTTTTAATAAAGTTTACTATACTAAATTAAACTTTTATTGTCGATATAAAAACACCAATGGTTCATGATTTGTTATAATTGAAACACGATATGATTAAAAAATTTGTAACATCTGCGAGTGTAAGAGATACGGGTTTATTCAATTCATTTGACGAATTCGTTTCCATTTCCACTTTAATTAAACCCCGAAAATTTTATCATTTATTTTCATTGGAAATAACCAAAATATATTTGTTTCATTCCAGGTGAGTATTCATGTATGAAACCAGATTCTCATTTCAAGGTTTACTGGAATTAATATGCAGGTATGTTATTACAGTCTTTACAAAACAACAAGAATTCCAAACTTATACGGAAAAAAATATGCATGATTTTAAAACGTAGATTCTATAATATAAAAACGTCAGCTCGTATAAAATAGTTTAAATATTTTTCTTTTACCATCTCACATCTATTTTAAATCTCATGAGGATAATTTAGCACTATTTTTTTTAAGCTGTACTGCTGATCCAAAGGAGCTTAACTCAGAAACATTCATAGAGTTATAACGAATCATTAAATATACCTTTACTCGAAGGAACGGAAAGTTTATAGATTTCGGTGAATCGATTTTTTTTTTTACAATAAATGCTTAGACACTGCTTCGTGGTTAATTGATATACTCCGTTTAACAGTTTCTTCGCTTCCCTTGGTGAAGCATAAAATCAAAATACTTTAAGGCTGGCTTGGACTTTTAGTGACAAGTGATGTTATAACTTGAATTAATGTGATTTCAAATATTTGAGTCATTCTGCTTATTTCATAATCACGAATTTTCATATGAATTAAGACAGAGAAATCGCTGCGTTAAGGGCTGTTAGTATATTAAATTTACCTGTCTCACAGTTAGTCTAAATTCCGAAACCTAATCAAATCCTCCAAAATGAAAGATTTATTTGGAGAATTCAGACTAGTGGGAATAAGGAGAATCATTGCTCTATCACAAGCTAAAAGTTAAAGATGAGCTACCTTAAACTCTGTGTCTGTTTTAAAGTGAACATTGTCTTGAGAGCTAACAGTGCATTGAAAATTACGTTTCATTAGAAATTCAATAACATTCGTTTGAAGAATCCTATTTTCAAAATGGAAATGATTACAAAAACGACGTGAAATTGTTTTTACACTAGCACGACTTAAATTGTATATTTATCATAGAGAATATCAAAATTCAACAATGTAAAATAACAACAAAATTATAGAAAAATAGCAAAAAAACTATACCAACAAAAAAAAGTCCGTCACGCAGGGGCTGCGTAAACTAAGCAGATTTGCCACGTGAAGTTTTACAATAGAGAAATCTGCCTAATAACAATGGTAGTAGTAAGAAACCTCTAAACCTAAAACATTATTTAGGGCGTAATAACCCAGTAGTTTCTAGCCCCAAAAAACAGTTAACCTAACCTCTAAACCTATTCACGAGGGATGAATAGTTATAGAAACGGCCGCCAGAGCTCTCGGCGGAAAGTCCGAACATAGCCTACTGGCGACCACACGCAGAATACAAATGCAAATATCTCGGTTAATATTCAAGATACAGAATAAATGTATAGAACAATATTTATAGTAAATTTAATTTTCAATAAGATTTAGTATATACGATTTTTCGATCCGACGCATAATAACGGAGATATTTTGAATTTTCAAAAATCCCCCTATAAACCCCCCCCCCTCCTACTGGTCCGATTTCAGCCGTTAACGAACTTGATCTTCCTTTTTACATAAAACAATTAAATTCCGAGTTTGGTAACGATCAAACAAAAATTGCGACCGCTAGAGCGTTAACAGACAAATATATATATATATATATATATATATATATATATATATAATTTTGAACGGACCTCATTTTCGTCATCTCCTGGGTAGGATCGATGGACATTTGAAGAAATTTTTCGAAACTCGCATCATGAGTACGACCTCAATAGCTGATTTCCCTTAAGGGAAATCTGCTAAAAAAGAGAACACGATAAATAGACATTAAATACAAGTAATAAAAACAACAAATAAACCTGACACAGACTAGTATTATAGACAACAATTTAAAATGGCTTTATAAAAGATAATTAAAAAAAATAAAAATTAAAATATTCCTATATACTAGTATATTTATATTATCCAAAATTATATTAAATTTCTCACTAAGGCCAAATAAAAAAGAAGAGAAGTTAAGTTTATTATAACAAATTTATTTTTTTAAGGTGAATTAGTGTATTGTCGATATGCTCCTGTCTGTAAGAAGTTCGTTCATGTTATCTGGCATCTCTAAGTAATCAATGTTCCTGCAGTTAGTATGTGTTTAATGGTTCTGCATAGAGGTCTTTCTGTTTTCATCAGGAGGTGTGAGTGCGTTAAATGTGAGTGTCCTCTCCTAAATCTCGTTAGTACAACTTCGTCTCGTCTACTGTCACGTCTGCTGCATGGTTACTCGCTTATACATGCCTTTATTTCTCGCAGATGATTCTCTGATGTTCCATGCCAACATTTTTGCCATTCGTTTAATGTTGTCTGTAGTATTAGTAAATGTAAGTCTGGTAAGGTCAGTAAGTTAAAGTCAGAAGATTGTCTCTGGGTAGCATGTTTTCCAACGTCGTCTGTACGTCATATGTTTCCATGTCCTTGGACCCACATCACTGTCACTTTTGTCTCTAATTTTGAAATTCGTTCTAGCCCCTGTTGATATTCGAATTCCAGCGGTGTGTATAACCTCCAATACTTTGAGCATGCAAGCCATACATGCTATACAGCCATAATCTAATATAGACCTGGTAAAGGCCCTAAAAAAGCGTATCATTGTACACCTGTGTAAATTCAATAATTTCTTGCATTTATTAACGATATCTTTGATATGGGATGCCCATGTCAAGTTCTTATCAAACGTCATACCTTAACACTTTATTGTTTTGCTATAAAATATTTTGTTGGAATCCAGTAATAAATTTGGCGGAATAATGTTACGTTTTCTGGAGAATATTACACATTTTGGTTTTTCTTTAGAAAATTGAAACCCAGTTCTATTGCACCAAATCTGCAAGGAATTTGTCATATCCTGAAGATTCTCTTCCACGATATTCATGTCTTTGGAAGAAAAATAAAGTAATATATTGTCAAAAGTGTTAATCCCGATGTTGAAGAGTGTGGTAAATACACCTCCGTGAGGCTTTCCGTTTTCTTGCAGAAATTCATCAGAGAGCACATATCCAACCCTTACTCGGAAACGCTGGTTTGTTAGATATTGGGAGGCATACCTAAGAATGTTTCCTCGAATATTTCAGTCATACAGTTGTGACAGAATAAGTCTCCACCAGATTCTATCAAACTCTTTTTCTAGGTCAATAGATTCAGCGTTCATGGACTCCTTTAAAACCAAGGTATTCAGAATATCACCTTCTAGTCTTGTAATATGGCGCAATGTATTGTGTTTTGGCGTAAATCCACTTTGGAACGGTGAAAGTAGTTTATTAGTTTCTAAATACTATAGAAGTCTTTTATTTACAATTCGTTCCAGGAGTTTACAAAGACCGCATGTTAGTGAGATTGAAGGGGTATTTCTTGTCTTTTCCAGGCTTTAGAATAGGGATTATAAGTAATATATAATTTTGAGGATATGCTCCTAACTTGAAAATGTAATTGTTAAATCATAGTAAAAGAAATGTTGTCAGGTCCTGCAGAAGTGTTTTTAACACCTGAAAGTGAAGGAAAGTTTTTAATAAACAAAACAATGAAAGATATTTTCAATAGGCTCAAGGTAACTTCTGATTAGAACATTTCCATTATCAGGAAACTGCCAGAGAATGAAATCAAGAGAAACTGTAGATTCATTGTTCCCACTTGAAGTGAACATTACAACCGGAACGGAGTGTCATCCAATTACTGATGATGATTTCAAAATTAACGGATTCCGATTGAGATTAATATTGCGATTAATTTGTTTTACTATTTTTTTATATTCAATTTATTTAAAAATAATAACTAAGTTTCGTTTTGTCACATACTTCCTTCTACTAATTCTTTAGAATAATCAAGAACTTTTTTCAAGTGTTTTCATTAATCTTTTGTAATATAAAAGCAAAAATAACAAAATAACTCTGCTTATTAAAATAGTAATTATATTAATTAGTTCATTAAATTAACTTAGTATGTTATAATTTTTAAAAAATTGAACATTTTTCAGAAATGTGTTGAACATAATTGGGTCCGCCATTTAGTATGCAATTTTTCTTCAAACCGGAATTCATTTTGAGGTTTTGCTTAAGGGTCCCTTAAGGGAAATTAGCTATTGAGGTTGTACTCATGAGGCGATTTTCTAAAACTATTTTCCAATGTCCATCGATCCTACCCAGGAGATGATCGCAATGAGGTCGTTCAAAACTATATATATATATATATATATATATATATGTGTGAGTGTGTGTGTGTGTGTGTGTGTGTGTGTGTGCCTTTTGATGCTCTAGCGGTCGCAATCTTTGTATAATCTTTACCAAATTCAATATTAAAACGTTTTGTGTAAAATTAAAGATCGGATTCGTTAATGGCTAAAATCCAACCAGTAGGAATGGGGGGGATTGGTGGAAGGAATTTCAAAAGTTCATAATATCTCCGTTATTATGGGTCGGATTGAAATTTGTATAGAACTAATTTTATTGCAAATGTAATGTTCTATAAATGATTTTATGTTCATTTTTTCACTATCTTGATTATTTACCAAGATATTTGCATTTTTTAGTTTTCGACCTTTAGCAAGCCCCCACTCCTACTCATGCCGTATTAACAATAAGATGTTATATAATGAAGGGCATTATATGAAGCCTAAATCATTGAAGTTTTACACTTTGAGATCGAAAGTGTAGAAATACGATACGCAAGTGGGAAAACTGTTTAGATAACGCAGCCCCTGCCTGACGGACTTTAATAATTATGTAAAAGTTTTCGTTTTATGTCAACGGAAACTACACTGATTTCAACGATTCTTTAAACTGCTATTTGCTAAATAGTTTATTTGTTTGTTACTTTAGAGATAACAGGAAAATAGTTCTCAGTGGTACAGCTGAAACTAATGCTGGACTGACGATGGTATTTTATTAGACTAACAATACTATCTTGTAGTAAAAAGTCCGTCACGCAGGGGCTGCGTAAGCTAAGCAGATTTCCCACGTGAATCTATACAAATGAATCTATACGAGAGCCGTCTCTCTATACGTTCGTTATCGGCCCACATTTAATAAAAATACAAATATCTCGGTTAATATTCAAGATAGAGAATAAATGTATAGAACAATATTTATAGAAAATTTAATTTGCAATAAGATTGGTTCTATACAATTTTTTGATCCGACGTATGGTAACGGAGATATTTTGAATTTTCAAAAAGCCTCCCCTCTAAACCCCCCCCCCTCCCCCTGGTCCGATTTTAGCCGTTAACGAACTTCATCTTTCTTTAAACATAAAACGACTAAATATCGAGTTTGGTAACGATTAAACAATAATTGCGACCGCCAGAGCGGTAACAGACAAATATATATATATATATATATATATATATATATATATATATATATATATATATATATATACAGTTTTGAACGGACCTCATTTTCGTCATCTCCTGGGTAGGATTGATGGACATTTAAAACATTGAAGCGGACTTGATAGATCTCCTCGATAGACCAGTGAAAGGGGAGGGGGGAGGTGGAACAGGGCAGAATTTCGAAAATTCTAAATATATTGGAAGAAGAGAAACGTAGTGTGGCATACCAACACGTGGGAAATCTGCTTAGTTTACGCCACCCCTACGTGACGGACTTTTATTATTTAGGATTTTGCCCCTGACGTTTGATGGAGTGATCTAGGTATAGGGAAATCATTCAAAAAAAAGTCCGTCACGCAGTGGCTGCATAAACTAAACAGATTTCCCGCGTGAAGTTTAACAATAGATAAATCTACATACGAGTAACACAACACCACGGTGAATATTAAGTGAATAAATACAAACGATAATAAGAAACCTCCCGACGGAAAGCATCTGAAATGAAATCAAATAGGTCTGCCCGATTCTTAAAGGAAAGAAAAACAATTACTGTAATATATCTGAATATAACGTATTAATTTGATTGAAAACTATTTACTACATCTAGTATTGTAAGTTACAATTAATTATATTTTACATGACCGAGTATTGTTTATGTAACATGAGTAGAAGTGGGGGTTTGCTGAATGCAAAAAACTGAAAACTGCAAATATCTCGGTTAATAATCAAGATAGAGAATACATGTATATAACAGTATTTTAGCAAATATAATTTAACTAAGATTGGTTCTATACAATCCGACGTATAGTAACGGAAATATTTTGAATTTTCAAATTTCCGCTTCTCTAAAGCCCCCTCTCCCACTGGTCCGATTTCAGCCGTTAACGAACTTGATCTTCCTTTTTACATAAAACGATGAAATACCGAGTTTGGTGACGATTAAACAAAAATTGCGAACACTAGAGTGTTACCAGACAAATATATATATATATATATATATATATATATATATACTAGCTAAGGTACCGGGAAATCATTGCTGACTGACTAATGATGGTATTTTTATAGCTAGACTTCACCGTGTACAATTGCACTTCCCTCCACGATGTATTGTTTTTTTTCAAAACAGCCAATCCTAAAGTGTAACTTTCAGGGTTAATAGAATAGAAATTTTAGTTTTGAAGAATATATGAAAATGGGTTCCTAATCTATCCCTCACGACTTTTTGACTCTCGGTTTTTTAATAATTCAAACCATAATCATGGGTAGCATTTATTACAATTAAATATCATCTATAATGAACATATTTCTTGCCGAAAATCAATGCAAGCACATATAGTTTTAGCATAGTTTTATACATAAGATTATATTCGTATTAGTAAGCCTCAGTGGAAATCACTTCCTGTCATGCCAGCATTCCACAGGAAATAAGTAAACTCAATTAACTCCCGTCAATTTCCGCTCTCGCAGGAGCGTTATCATCATTGTTTTCCTTAGAATATTGCTTCAGAATATTATTTTAATAATTTATCTACCTGATGGAACTAAATAATAGATCCCTAACACATAATTTCATTTATGTTCAAAAAGCTAGATGAGGGGAAGAGAGCCCCCCTGCAACCTAGTAATACTTTAAACATTCATATCGAGCATATATTAAATACAAGAAATGCTCTTATAGTATATATTTCTATTAGAAATAAATAACAAAGTTATTGGGAAAATAAATAAATAAATGAGGAGGCGACGGAGATTTATAAGCTCACTAATCCGAATCATACTTACAACTATCATATAAGACTAAAACATAACATCTTTTGTCATAATATGCATTTATTAAAAACACTTAAATAAGCACTAATAAAATTAATGACTCCCGCAATGGTTTTAGCGTATATGCCGTGTTAACTTCATTTACGGCAAAAGTGAATACAACAAAAGTTACTTTAAATAACAAAAGTAAACAACTTTTGCTATGTGCACGTTTGCCGAAAAAAAAAAATAGAAAATGAAAATTGCGAATTTTTACCTCAGGCCTGTCTTATAACCCCCACTCCCGTTTGAACCTAAACATTTTAATATAGCTTATAATCATGGAAGAATTAATGCTAATTCGCATACCAAGTTTCGTTAAATTCGGTTCAATCGTTTGAGCTCAACAAAATTGTTGGCTTCAGCTTTAGTTTTTAACTTATATCTCGTTTATTCTTTGTTATACAGCAAAAGTGAATATAACCAAAGTTACTTTAAATAACAAAATAAACAACTTTTGTCATGTGCATATTTGCATAAAAACCAGTAGAAAAAGAAATATCACTATTTTTAATTTCAGGCCTCCCTTATAACCCCCACTTCTGCCCACCCCTAGAAATATTGGTATGGCTTATGAGAGTTAAGGCGTCAGAGATAATACACATACCGAGTTTTATTTAGTTCGGTGGAGTCTTTTGTGCCAAATAATATTGTTGACTCCCGCTATAATTTTTAGCGTATAACGCCTTTATAATTCGTATTCGACGATAGTGTATATAACAAAAGTTTCTCTAAATAACAAAATAAACAACTTTTCTTATGTGCATATTTGCCGAAACTCCAATAGGAAACGAAATATCACTATTTGTAATTTCAGGCCTCCCTTATAACCCCCACTCCCGCCCATCCCTAGAAATGTTTGTATAGCTTATTATAAGGAAGGCGTTAGTACTAATTCACATACCGAGTTTGGCTTAGTTCGGTTGTGTCTTTTGTGCCAAATAAAATTGTGGACTCCCGCTATAGTTTTTAGCCTATAACTCATTTATGCTTTCGTATACGGCAATAGTGCATATAACAAAAGTTATTCTACATTACGAAATAAACAACTTTTGTTATGGGCATATTTGCTGAAAAAGCAATAGGAAACGAAATATCGCTATTTTGAATTTCATGCCTCTTTTATAGCCCCCACTCCTGTTCGCCTTAGAGAATATTAATATAGCCTAAAGACTAAGTAGGGCTAGTAGTAATATACATACTAAGTTTCATAAAATTTGGTTCAGCCGTTTATGCGTGAAAAGGTAACAAACAAACAAACAGACACCAAAGAAACAAAATGCAGTTATGGTGTCTATGACATGTGAAACGAAAAGTTAACGTGAAATTTCGCGAAAAAAATCAATGTACAGACAGAGGTTACAATTTTATATATATATAGATATGTGGCCAATGCCTCATTATCTTTTCTCAGAGAGCACAATTACACGCAGTCACTAAAGATAAGACTATTAAAGACCAGTTAAGACTTGAGGGGCAAACATATGAGAGTGATTCGTCCTTTAGAAATATAACTATTATGTCCTAAATAATTTCTATTATTATACCACTATTGCTGATATATGTAGATCACTGTAGTGGATTAAGAGAATTATAATGGTCTAGGAGTATTACTGGCTGGGATAATTGTGTCATTAAATCTAATAGTTCCTAATCATTTAGTGTTAAAGAAGATTAGTGATAAAGGCAACATACTGTAATTCTCCTAGTCCTAAAATCCTACCTGCTGTTAGTTCGTGATGGAGTATTAATGGTTTATTTAATATGGAAAATGTCTCGTTTAATAATAATGCAAACATCCCTAAACGCTATTCATCAGCCTGAGTAATTGCGTTGAATAATGTATAAATTGAGATATATGTCACCTGACTTCTTTAAATGAGTTTCCTGTAAACATGCTATTCCAAAATTAGTTTATCACCCTGAAATTACTAATCCATTTTTATGAAATGTAAACCCATTCATGTTACAATTTAAACATTTCATATGACACAGGATAATATTTCTTTAAACTATTAACGAATTATTTTTAAAGAAAAGTTTCTGTTTTTGGGATGTTTATAAGTTTGGAAGTATAATGGGGTATCAGCTATTATTATGTTTTGAGCACCACATGACGTTCTTGTATTCCTATTGAAAAAAATAAAATGATATGTTCCAAATCACTTAATATCGTTTCATTTGGAAGTGTGAATTGAAAGAAATGAAAAATGACATAGAACACAATTTATAGATATTTTTATGGTAAACAAAGTAAGTCCTATATAAATTTTGTTTCTCTAATAAATACGGGAAATTGGAAATTTTTTATATTCACTTTTCCCCCAAAAAAACCCCTCGCCTTTGTAGATTTTGATCAAAAGCCGAGGTGCATCATTAGACATTATAACAACCGCAAATATGAAATTTCAACATCCTAAGAATAGACGTTTTTGAGATATGCGATATACAAGCAAATGTCACGCCGAAAATAGACAAAACGGGTTCAGGGAGGGTCAAAACGCATAATTTCATTGAAAACCGAAAATTTTAACTATTACAATACTTCCTTTAATTCGTATCAGGAGGCATAAAAGAAAATATTTAATTGTTAGATCTGGTTTGAACTTCAATATTTGACAATTTCACTACAAAACGAATTTTCCTGTTATAAGGCCAATTTTAAATTAATATTTTATATCTTGTATATTATAAGAACATAAAATATAGTGTTCAATTTATTGTTATTATTTATTATCCAGTATGATAGAAAAATTTAAAAAACAGTGAATATATTTTCGGAAATGTATTCTGACATTTCGCTGAGACTTGATAAAACTCTAGGTAATGCATATTTCACTGGTAAGTGATATTTATATTATGAAAAAATGCTCCGCTATTCTCTGTGTATAAATAAATATTTATCAGATTGGGAGTAAATGATTTATTGTTATAGTTATTTATCGCAATAACTAATGATCATTTTAAAAGTAAAATCTAAGCCAACTAGAAAATTTATATGAAGAGAAAACGTTGTTAAGACTGAAATTCTTGGATTTATACACACAAAAAGGGAAATAATTGTTGATCAGTGTGTGTGCTGAAGTCTTAATGGGAGGTTACTTTTCTATTTTATCTTTCATTATTATTTTAGCAGTAATCATTCTTTTCAGTCACTGATTGCAAATTAGATGAACAAAATCCAAAGAAGATTGCATGGACCTAAATTATAATTTCAGTCATTGATTGAGACCTTTGTAAAATCATTAAAATTAAATAAAGATGAAGTAGCTCAATGTTATAAATATGAGCCGTAGCTCAATGAAGGCAAAAATGAAAGAGTAAGCATAGATGTAAACAAAGTACGGCATAAATACAATCTAAGAGTAAGATCTCTAATTAAGAGATGATTTACATAACATTATATTAAATTTTCAAAGTAAGGAAATGTTAAATAAAACTTACAAAAATAGAATACGCGTGTTGTGTGATACAAAATAAACTTAGGAATAGTGAAAAAGTACAGGTTTGAGCCCATTTTCACTAGTTTCAGCGTGACGTCTGTACTTTTGAATGAGCATATCTCCGATAACTCAAATACGGCTAACATTAGAAATTTATAGATAACGTATCATCATATTTGTAACGTCAAGTAGTACACCTCCTATTGTGATCAAAATCAAATGAGGGGGTGAGGACGATTAGTGGGGGCGAAAAATGGGAATTTCCCCATATCAAATATAGATACAAAAGATTTGTATAAGACATTCCTTGTTTCTCATATCAAGATCTATAAAATATGATCTAAGACATTTGTCAATACAAGGGAAACGGAGATATCGTACATCAGTTTCAAATGAAATAATTGTAAATGAAATACAAGAAAAAGTTTTGTATACTTAATTTAAAAGGAGTACAAGGAAGTTATGTGGTGGCAGCCTCAAATTATTTTTTAATCAGAGGACATTGAACAAAGCAATTTATAATTACTTCCTAAAATTGGAACAATGGTCTTTCGTTGTACTCTCTTGTATTTATACCTCCTTTTGAGAGGGGGCGATAGAGATTTGAAAGGAGTATTTTCACCCTGAGTAAAATTTTCAATATAACAATAACCATCTTGTTGAAAATTAAGTTAATTAGTGAATTGGTTAATTTCTACGGCTCTTTATTTTCGAAAGACCCGATGAGGGTCTGTAATGCAAAATTAAACACATTTGCGAATGGAATTTCATACATCATTGCGTTTATTAATATAACAAATTTGCTTCTTGTGCCATTATTATAATTTTTCTCGATGAATGACTTTCATGATACTTCAGAAGTTATTAACGAGGGATTACCCGGACATCAGGTTATGCAAAGTTATTATTAAGGAACGCCTTCATTAGTATTGAACTAATTAATTTAAGTTAAACTACATTATGTGGTGAAAAATCTGTTTCCAATTCAATTATGATTCAATTCAATTCAATATAACCGATTAAATCATAACAATTGACGTTCCCACCAGAGAATGTACTTGCTTTATAACAATTTTTAAAAAATGTATATCATCTCAGTCAAATTTCATATATAGTAGAAGAGTTCCATTTCGTCGAAACCTTTGCAGCATTTGTTGCAAGACCTTTAATAAATTTTTAAACTGGTATAGAACCACGTTTTTTTTTTTTTTTTTTTTTTTTTTTTTTTTTTTTTTTTTTTTTTTTTTTTTTTACATATTTCCTCTACATAGTTACCCTATGTGGAGGGATTTTATTTTCCTGCACATCCCATGCATATTTGCATTATATGTGCATTTTGTCAAAATTTTTAACAATTATTTATATAACAATATATATACATATTAAAATGTAAATAAGATTATAAAAATTAAACAAGACAAAATAAAACAAAAAACAATAAATAGAAGAATTCAGTCATACAATTAAATAACAAATAAAATTACGTAATATTAAATTTATATTATCTTTCCTCTCTCAGCTTACGGATATCCTATGATATATTTATGTGTTTTGAGAATAAAATATCGAAACAGAGAGGCCATTAGTGAATATGAGTCTTTAACTGTCTTCATATGTCTTGAGTTCTACATTTATAAATCAGGTGGATGAATGTCTGTTCAGTGAAACTGTCGCATTTACAAGTATTTGAGTCAGTAAGTTTGAATCTGTATAAGTAAGTTTGTATTACCGTGTCCAGTGAGTATTTGTGTCAGATAAAATGTATGTTGGGATAGTGAGATATTGGTTTTTAAAACAGGGATAAATAATTTTAGATGTAATCCTTTATCTGTTTGATTCCATCTCAGTTGCCAAAAATTAATATTTTTTTATGTTAATAAAGATTTGGAGTAATTTTATTGTAAATTACCTCTTCGTTACTTTTAGAGGCACTTTTTTTTAACATGGAAGGCTTATAGATTGTCTTCTATGAAATTTCTTGGTTCAATATTTTCAAATGAAGTGCACTTAAAATTTGTTTTTTAATTTGAATGGGGGCACATTTAAAGGAAATAAAACAAATGCAATTCACTAAACCTTTGTTACGAAAGATTAGAAATATAGGATTAAAAAATTATCATTTTAGATGTATATTTTTATATTGTAATTTAGTCTTGAAATTAAAACATCTAGTTCAAGGCTAATGAAATTGTAAGATATATATTTCATTTTACGCTCTGTTTTCAATGAATGAAAAAACGGTTATTCAATTGTATAATTTTCCCATTAACCGGTTTAAATTAAAGTGTACATTTGCGTTTGTGTGTGAGGAATCTGTAATAACCAAGGAATCGTCTAGACCTAGAAATGGACACTGGGACTAATAACAGCCAAAGGTCTAATTACCTATGTGCAATTGGAGTTAATTAGAGAGGGATAGGGAGACTAGCCAGGCCAATATGAGGTAGGGCTCCCTTCCACAAAGGGTGCTTCACTGTCCATCTGTAATCAGCATTCTCTTTACTCACTAGTCTCACCACATTCCCACTCAATTCTTTGATCCGAGGTTATCTCTCATATGAAAGTGAACTGAGAAAACTTGTAGATATTATGTATCGATACTGATATGTTAAAAGTAAAGAAATGATTTCATTTCATAAGGCCCATTTCAATAAACTTTTTAACGAACTAAAATGACCAATTATCATAAACATAACCTTTATATATATATATAATTCTACTGTACTTGTGTATGTCACTGAACTCCTCCTAAACGGCTGGACTGATTTGAATGATTTTTTTTATATGCGTTTGGGTGACGCCCTGGATGGTTTAGATTCACAAATCAGCCCGGCAGATTGAGCAGGAGTGGGGGTTGTAAGGAAGGCCTAAAATTAAAAATAGCGATATTTATTTATTCGTTTTCGGGAAATATGCACAGGACAAAAGTTGTTTATTTTTTTTATTTAGAGTAACTTTTGTTATATTCACTTTTGTCGTATAACAAAGTATTAACGAGATATACACTAAACAATTGAAGTGTGAGACAACAATTATATTGGGCACAAAAGATTGAACCGAACTTAACAAAACTCTATATGTAAATTAGCATTAATTCTTCCATGATTATAAGCTATATTTATTTTTTTAGGTTCGAAGGGGAGTGGGTTATAAGGAGGCCTGAATAACCAATTCGCGATATTTCATTTTCTATTTGTTTTTAGGCAAACGTGCACATAACAAAAGTGGTTTTTGTGTTATTAAAAGTATCTTTTGCTTTAAACATAATATTATTAAATTTAATATTCCAATCGTTTGAAATATCATGCAGGACAATGTCTGTCGGTTTCGCTAGTATCTATATATATTCTTCAAATTTGATGACAAGGGTCTCCAATAAAAAACATTTTTCCGGTGCAAACTTTATTGAAACTGCCCTACATGTTTCGTGGATGATTTGCCACCTCTACAGATGCGATCCCTCATATCTATATATATATATATATATATATATATATATATATATATATATATATAATATTAATTTAACACAACCCTTAATAATTCTTTTGCTATATATTGTATTAGTAGGTGGCTACATCTACGATATATTTATTAAATCCAATTATAAATCGCTACTTTTTAAAAGGAATAGCCCCTGAAGAGGTGGCAAATAAGCCAGGAAACATGTAGGGCAGTTTAAATAAGTTTGCACTGGAAATAAAATGTTTTATATTGGAGACTCTTGCCATCAAATTTGAAGAATATATAAATAATATTGGGTCCAGAATAAGAAGAATATCTTTATAAGCAAAGCTCTTAGATTTGCCTGATTTTTTATTTAAATTCGGCGGAGATAAAAGAGAACAATGGTATCAAAATTGTAAATCTTCTCTTTCTGTGTTGGTTAATCAATCACTCCAAAACATTTTAATGATTTCTCTGGACTTATATATTTATGAGTCAACAATCCCAAGGTACAACTCGGACCATATGAGAATTCGAATTTTCAACTAAGAGTGAGAGTTCTCCATTTTTTAAATCAACATCTTCCTTAATATTCGCTTAAAAAATACTGCGTTTAGAATATCAATTACGGCTCTAAAACGTTTTTTTATTTTATAAATTATTTAGGATTTATGGAGTTTTGACTTGCGATTTTCGGGTGCCAAAGACGCCATGAAATAAAAATCTGTTTGCATATGAGTTAAGGAAATGAATGCTGTTATTACTCGCTATTTTATACTATACTAACAAGGGTCAAAATACTGACTGCCTTTGACGTTAAAATATATATTTGTCAATCTATTTCATAAAATTGATTTCAACAAAAGAATCTGTAAAAACGGATTGTGTTTAGAATCCATTTTCCGGCCATAAACCGTTATTTAGTTTTATTCATTCTATAACTAATGTTGAATTAATGGGGAAAACGTAAAGAATAAATTGTTCCTGGAATTCATAAATTTAAATTCCAGACTTTAGACTTCTACCTTCCAGTCACTATTTAGTGATTATTAGTGTTTCATAAGAGTGCCTCGATAGAAAATGTGAAATATGAGTATATTTTGAAAGGTTATAAATATAGTCAAAGTGGATTGTTCTTAACCCCCACCGACACGAATGGGGGTAAACATAGAGGTCAAAACTTCTGGTCATCAATATCTTTGTGAATATTGATTTTACCCAAAAAATGTAAAGAACAAATTATGTTTAAAACGTTATATGTTGCTTAAATTTATTAGTTTCAGAGTTCTGGACTTCCAACATTTGGTCGCAAAATAGTATTCGAAATAAGGAGTCAAGCAAATTATGAAATTTTAAATATATTCATAAAAAATCATGAATACCTATTTAATGTTTATTTATGGAATGAATTTGTGAATGTGGGATGTATTATACTCGTACCATTGATATGACTGGGAATTGGAATAACCTTAATTAACTTCCACGGGAAACCATTATTATTCCAAGCGATGTAGACAACGAAGTTTGGTAATTACTTCAGACTTCAGTATCACTTAATACATTCTTCTACGTCATTACAGTAGAATGCCTTAAAAAAAAAATGTTAACGTGCTCTTTCTTCAAATGCTAAGATTATACTGTTAGGGCGTGGCTTTGTGTGAATAATAAGAAAGCATTAGACTGAAATAAAATTAATAAAAGAGATAATTTCTTTTCCTTGATTATACCGAAGTATTTACTATTTGCTTGTAAAGATAAGGGTGAAATAATACAAGCCACTATTTGAGTTCTCCAAAGAATCAAAATATATTGAATAAATTATAGCATATACACAAAATTTATAGTAATGAACCTTCTGATAGGTTAGAACAAAATGATAATAATATGAAACAATTGAAACCTGAAAAGAATACTAATCTAGGAGCTAGTCTTAAAACTAATGAAATAAACATGAGATCTGTTATAAAAACAAAGAAACTTTAACTTTATTAAAGAGGGCTGTAAAACATAGAAAGAAAAATAATGGTCGCCCTTTACTAAGTTTGTAAACTTTAGCGGCAAGGCAATACTTTATATACACTAGATAATGATTGGAATGTCCTATATCATGAGTACTAATTCGATTGTCAACGTCGATAATCCTAGCATTATAGTAAAATAAGGAGATATACTTTTAATTAGGCGGACTTACCTTCCAGTGTTATTTGTGTTCCACATCAGATGCCTTCTTCTACTTGGTACAGAATGATAGCGGAGACCTCTATCTTCGATGCGGAGAGATCCTTTCTGAGAAAAATCGCTGTAAGAGGAGAAAAATGTTCACGTTTGCGGAGCATAAACAAAACTAAGTGCCCGACACACGACCATTATAGCTGCCCAACCTAAAACGAGAGCTCCATCCTGTACGCTAGCGCTGCAGTTTTTGCTTTTGGCCACCGCCCACGGCGACCTCCTGATGTACGGCCGGTTAGTGAACTAAGTAAGCTGAAGTACGACTGAACATATACAATCCTTTTATTTTGACGGGATACTATGTTTATTTAATCCCATGAACGATAATAAATTTGTCAAAATTCCTCCTATAATAATTCTACTCGTCATGCTTAAAACTGTAATATAACTGTATAACTACACTATATAACTGTTTTATTTATGACAATAGATGGATTATTTAGTTCTTCCGCAAATGCAGTATTTATATTTAGAAGGTAAACCATTATTATTAAAATTCATTTGCGGATAACAGTAATTGTAAACATAAATTCGCCTGACTGCTTATATCTCAGGTACAACATATTATGATTGCATTTTCAATGTTCACATCAATGGGAATTTGAAATTGAATGTTATTGAAAAATATCTGTATGGAATATGGATGATTTCGTTAATCCCGTCTTTATATTTCTACGGGAAATCATTTCTATTTCAACCCGACATGTTAAAGGGCTAGTTAGGGATATTACAGCATTTAAATGGATTCAGTCCATTTTGTTTTATTTTATTAAAACAGTAGTGCTTTCCGCTGAGCAAAAAAAAAAAAACGGGATTAATTTCAATTACAAATTTGTGTTATTGGCATCGGATTTGACATGTAAAATAAACTATTCAAGAAAAAAATGTAATATTTATAAAAAATAAATAAAAGGAAATACACAAAGTTTAAAAAGAGGAATAATTAACAATGCCTAACTCGAAAAGCTGGAAGGGAAAGGCTGAAAATTAACGAACCACAAAAGAGCATTAATGCTCCAGAAGTATTTATAGCGAAAGAACTCGGAACGTTTAACTATCAATCTGAATCGATGGGTCATTAATCAGTCTCATACTAAAGAGCCGGACGTAAATAAGGAAGCCAGCAGAACGAATTCTGTGAATGAAGTCTCATACCAATCATTGTATGTTAAGTTCCCCGATTCGTTTTAGCGAGCCAAAGGTAGGTCGTATTATTTAAGCATGTACAAGGTGAAAATACTATTTTTCAAAGACATTTTCCAAACCAGTTTATGGTCTTTCTAAGGCCATGAGGTACTTGGTTCAAAGTTTATGTCAGTGAGAGTAGACTGGCTCTGAAAGTGCTCCTCCGAGAAGTGAACCTTTCATTGTGCTCACTGTTTTTTAGATCCAATATTTTTCAAATTCTAATAACGTGTGTGTTTGTGTGTGTGCGTGTGTGTGTGTGTGAGAGAGAAGAGAGAGAGAGAGAGAGAGAGAGAGGGAGAAAGAGAGGGAGAGGGAGAGGGCGAAAGGAAGAGTGGGGGAGGGAGGGAGAGAGAGGGAGAGGGAGAAAGAGAGAGGGAGAGTGGGAGAGGGAGAGGGAGAAAGAGAGACGGAGAGTGGGAGAGGGAGAGAGAGAGAGAGAGGGAGAGATCGAGAGGGAGAGGGAGACAGAGAGAGTGAGAGAGGGAGAGAGAGAGAGAGAGAGAGAGAGAGAGAGAGAGAGAGAGAGACAGAGAGAGAGAGAGAGAGTGAGAGAGAGAGAAAGCAATCACATAAGTTAAACCACTTTTCAAATTGTATAAATTGTGAGTGCTTCACTGATTTTTTAGCAGATATTCCTTATGGGAAATCAGCTATTGAGGCCATAACGTTACGATTTTCGAACAATTTCCTCAAATGTCCATCAGTCCTACCTAGGAGATGACGAAAATGAGGTCTGTTCAAAATTATATATAAATAATGTCTGTTAACGCTCTAGTGGTCGTTTTTTTTTTATTTGATCGATATCAGACTTGATATTTAAAATCAATTTTGCAGTTTGAGTTTTATGCAAAATTCTTAATATCTCAGTTATTATGCGTGATATCGAAAAACATTTGTATAACAGACGATATTGCAAATATAATGTTCTATTAATTTTGATATAAACATTTCTTGACTATCTTTAATATTAGGCGAGATATTTGCATTTTTTAGTTTTTAGCCTTCAGTATACCCCGACTCCTATACATATCATATTAACAATAAGTTGTTACATTATGAAACAGTTTATTTGAAGCCTAAATAACAAGTATTGTTCTCATTGAACTTTTTATCTTGAGATAAATGCAAATATGGAACGCATGTATGAAACCTGCTTAGTTTTATAAACGCCATGAATGAGGGGCCCCTGTATGATGGACTTTTAAATGTTACCATACCATAGCGTGTCTAAGATTTAAAATTTCGGTTCGAAAATTAATTTTCCGGTTTAAAGTTAATATACGGCACACCTATAATCCCACTGAGATGTGAATGTGGTTTTCACAATCGAGAACTTTATCTGCGTAGGTCTGAAATCAAAAACATAAATGAAAAAATAAATGCATATATTTCTGAATGCGTTTAAATATTTGAGTGAGTGCGTGTGTGTGTGTGTGTGTGTTGTGTTGTATGTGGTGTGAATGTGTGTGCACGCGCGCGTTTGTTTGAGTGTTTCAACCCCACCCAAGAACGATTGGGTACTTGTTGTTACAATCGATAGCTTTGTACTTCATGCTCAAAGAGATTGAATACATGGTAAACAACAGAGTTTATGTCACAGCCGGAAATAATGCTCCCTACGTCCTACGCCTATACGGGGCAAGTTCAATTTGACAAGAGAGGTCTTCCCTCATGATGCAGATCGCGTAACAAGGGGATTAGACAAGAGGTTCCCTCATGCAGATCGTAACTCGTGTCAAACGTTAAACATGGATGGATTCCATTTTTCAATTCCGAAAAGCTTTTAATTAGAGCTTCTGTTATACAACTAAAAGTAAAAAAACATTTTTTGTAAACTTAAAACTATATTTTGGCTTACTATAACATTACAGTATTATGTTTATATATTCCTTCTGCTTCGTTCAAAATGTTATGTAATATACTTAGATACATTGGGAAGCTAATTTTATCAGAGTTGGGTGACCTGTCATCTAGTCATTTTTAGAATAGAGGAGCGGCAGAAAGAAAGAGAAGGAAGGGCTTAGGTGGCTGGGGCTAGGTCTTTTGTATTCAGGGGCTGTCAGTTTCCCGTCCATATCACGACGCCCTCTCTCTCACTCCTCTCCTCCCGCAATATCTATTATGCCATCGTCTCTCTCTCCCTCTCTCTTTCTCCCTCTCCCATTCTTCCTCTCCCTCTCACTCCCTCCCACTCCCACTCTCCCTCTCTCATTCTCCCTCTCCCTCTCCCTCTCTCTCCCTCCCTCTCCCTCTCTCTTTCTCCCTCTCCCTCTCACTCCCACTTTCTCTCACACTCCTTCTCTCTCCCGCTCTCCCTCCCACTCTCCCTCCCTCTCCCACTCTCCCTCTCTCTTTCTCCCACTCCCATTCTCCCTCTCCCTCTCACTCCCTCTCCCTCTCGCTCTCCCTCTCCCTCTCTCATTCTCCCTCTCCCTCTCCCACTCTCCCTCTCTCTTTCTCCCTCTCTCTCTCCCTCCCTCCCTCTTCTCTCTCTCCCTTCCACTCTCTCTCTCCCTCTCTTCCTCCCCTCTCTCCCGCTCTCTCTCTCTCTCTCTCTCCCTCTTGCTCTCTCTCTCTCCCCCTATATCTCCCTCCCCCTCTCTCCCGCACTCTCCCTCTCCCTCTCCCTCCCTCTCCCTCCCCTCTCTCCCCCTCTCTTTCTCCCTCCCGCTCTCCCTCCCTCTCTCTCTCTCTCTCCCTCTCCCTCTCCCTCTCCCGCCTCTCCCTCCCACTCTCTCTCTCCCTCTCCCTCCCACTCTCTCCCGCTCTCCCTCTCCCTCTCTCTCTCCCTCTCCCTCCCCCTCTCTCTCTCTCTCTCTCCCTCTCGCTCTCCCTCCCCCTCTCTCCCTCCCTCTCCCTCCCCCTCTCTCCCTCCCTCTCCCTCCCTCCCACTCTCTCTCCCTCCCGCCCTCTCGCCCACTCTCCCACTCTCTCTCTCCCTCTCCCTCCCTCCCTCTCTCCCGCTCTCCCTCCCACTCTCTCTCTCCCTCTCCCTCCCTTTCCCCCTTCTCTCTTTAATAGGCCTATTCAGTCGCAAAACAGCACTAATCCTATTTTTGAATAACTTTATTTCAACTTCCTGCCTGTACCATAAATTTAATATAGGTGTGAAAAATGATCTTTAAATTTCAGATATACGTGATTTTACAGGGAAAGAGATACATCGATAAGAGGCTGTATTACGGATTGGTCGTTAATGTAAAAGAAAATACGACCACTATTACTCATTCTAGCATAATTTTCAAATTAATTTTAACGTGCTCCTGCTAGAAAATTATTAGAGGGAAGAGGTTAATATATGTGTTTTTCATTACATGTCCTGAGCTCAGAACTTTACCTCAATTTTCATAAGTACACCTAATGAAACTGAGTGGCAACGCAATAAGGAAAGCTCTCCTGTATTATTTAGCTTTAATCCCCCTTTCGAGGGCAACCTAGAATAACATTCAAGAATGAGTATGCTTTACAATCAAGGAATAGGCTACTTGTTGAGCTATTAACAGTTAAACTTGAACTTTGAGCCACATCTATTCGTCCAACTATTTCAGACTCCAATAAATAATTTTAGCAGATTTACCTTAAGGGAAATCAGCTATTGAGGTTGTGCACTTGGCGCGATTTTCGAAAAAATGCTTCAAATGTCCATCGATTCTACCCAGGAGATGACGAAAATGAGGTCCGTTCAAAATTAATTATATGTATATGTATATTTATCTGTTAAGGCTCTAGCGGTCTCAATTTTTGTTTGATCGTTACCAAACTCGATATTTAAACATTTTATGAAAAAAGACAGGTTAAGTTCGTTAACGGCTGAAATCGAACCAAATGGGGGATAAGAGGGGGGAGATTTTCAAAAATTCAAAATATCTCCATTACTATACGTCGGATCAAAAGATTGTATAGAACCAATCTTATTGAAAATTAAATGTACTATAAATATTGTTATATACATTTATTCTCTAGATTAAATATTAGCCGAGATATTTGCATTTTTCACTTTTCAGCCTTCAACGAACCCCCACTTCTACTCATGTTACATAAACAATACTCTGTTATGTAATAAACCACATTAATTAAATACCATAAAGGGGGGGGGTCAACATAAGGTTTTTGCATATATCTCACAAAGTAAAAGTTCAATGAAAACAATATTTGGCATTTAGGCTTCAATTAAAATGTTTTATTATATAACAGAGCATTATTTATGTAACATTAGTAGAAGTGGGGGCTTACTGAAGTCTGAAAACTGAAAAATTCAAATATCTCGGTTAATATTCAAGATAGAGAATAAATGCATAGATTAATATTTATAGTAAATCGTCTCTCTCTCCCTGTCTCTTTATCCCTCTCCCCCACTCTCTCTCTCCCTCTCTCCCCCCCTCTCTCTCCCTCCCCCTCTCTCCCCCCTTCTCTCTCTCTCCTCCATAAAAATTCAGAGAGCATTTAATTCATCTATCAGATATATATTCAATGCTAAGAGAGATGAGCACATAACATCATTCACGAAAGCTCTGGGATGGCTCACGTCTAAGGTCTATCGGCGCTTAAATATACTATGTCTCTCAAAGAAAATCCTGGATTTTGAAGTGCCCAAAAATCTTTATGAGGGTTTTATTCCAATGAATAGTGAGTGATTGGTAAATAATTTCAAACTGACGGCCTACAGAACCAACATATTTCGCCAATCTTTCTCTGCTGTTGCGATAAGAGAGCTGAATGCTTTACCGGAAGAAATAAAAGCATCAGCAAAATTTTCAAATTAATTTTAACGTGGTCCTGCTAGTTATTACAGGGGAAAGGTTAATATATCTGTTTCTCATAACATGTCCCGAGTTCAGAATTTTACATCAATTTTCATAAGTACACGTAATGAAACTGAGTGGCAACGCAATAAGGAAAGCTCTCCTGTATTATTTAGCTTTAATCACCCTTTCGAGGGCAACTTAGAATAACATTCAAGAATGAGTATGCTTTGCAAGCAAGGAATGGGCTACTTGTTGAGCTATTAACAGTTAAACTTGAACATTGAGCCATATCTATTCCCCCACCTATTTCTGACTCCAATATATAATTTTAGCAGATTTCCCTTAAGGGAAATCAGCTATTGAGGTCGTACTCAATGAAATAATTTCTTCAAATGACCATCGATCCTACCCAGGAGAGGACGAAAATGAGATCTGTAATATCTATCTATCTGAAACCTTTATCTATCTATCTATCTATCTAACGCTCTAGCGGTCGCAATTTTTGTTTAATCCTTACCAAACTCAATATTTAAACGTTTTATATACAAAGACAGGTTGAGGTCGTTAATGGTTGAAATCGAACCAAGGGGGGAGGGGGGTTAGAGGGGGAGATTTTCAAAAATTCAAAATATCTCCGTTACTAAACGTCGGATCATAAGATTGTATAGAACCAATCTTATTGAAAATAAATGTATTATAAATACGGGTATATACATTTATTCTCTATCTTAAATATTTTTATTTCAATCATTCAAATTTTTGTAATGAAAAAACAAATGAAGAGGGAGGGGGGTCAACATAAGGTATTTGCATATATCTCACAAAGTAGAAGTTCAATGAAAATAATATTTGGTATTTAGGCTTCAATTAAAATGTTTTATTATATAACAGAGCATTGTTTATGTAACACTAGTAGAAGTGGGGGCTTACTGAAGGCTGAAAACTGCAAAATTCAAATATCTCCGGGTAATATTCAAGATAGAGAATAAATGTATATAACAATATTTATAGTAAATTTAATTTGCAATAAAATTAATATACACTTTTTCGATCCGACTTATAGCAACGGAGATATATTGAATTATCAAAATTTTCAAAATTTCCCCCCCTCTAAACCCCTTTTTCAGTTGTTAACGAACTTGATCTTTCTTTTTACATAAAACAACTAAATATCGAGTTTGGTAACGCTCAATCAAAAATTGCGACAGGTAGAGCGGTAACAGACAAATATATATATCTATAGAGTTTTGAACGGACCTCATTTTCGTCATTTTCTAGGTAGGATCGATGGACATTTGAAGAAAAATTTCGAAAATTCCGTCATGAGTACGACCTCAATAGCTGATTTCTCTTGAGGGAAATCTGCTAAAAACCATATCATTTTATTTACTTACTTATACGGCGTTTCTGTCTTTGACGGACAAGGGCTACTTATTTAATAATATAAAAGATTTTTAAGCAGTATGAAGAGTTCTATTCTTTTAATATACCCCAGCCACCTCACTCTCTTTTTAGCAGATTTCCCTTAAGGGAAATCAGCTATTGAGGTCGTACACATGACGCAATATTCATTTTTTTTTTTCAAATCTCCATCGATCCTACCCAGGAGATGATGAAAATGAGGTCCGTTCAAAACTGTATATATGTGTGTGTGTATGTGTGTGAGTGTATATCTCTGTTACCGCCCTAGCGGTCTCAATTTTGGTCTTATCATTACCAAACTTGATATGTAATCGTTTTATGTAAAAAGAAAGATCAATTTCGTTAATGGCTGAAATCGGAGTAATGGGAGGGGGGATATTAAGGGGGAGAATTTTGAAAATTCTTTATATCTCCGTTATTCTGCGTCGGATCGAAAAATTGTATAGAACCAATGTTATTGAAAATGTATTGTTCTATAAATGTTGTTATGTACATTTTTGCATTATCTTCATTATTAACCGAGATATGTGCATTTATTACTTTTCCGCCTTCATTAAACCCCCACTCCGACTCATGTCATATAAACAATAAGCTGTTATATAATGAAGCACTTTATTTGAAGCCTAAATACGAAATATATTTCTCATTGAACTTTTACGTTTTGAGATAAATGCAAATACGTGACGCACGTGGGAAATCTGCTTAGTTAACGCAGCCCCTGCGTGACGGACTTTTTATGACAGCAAACATGATGTCTGGTTCACCCATCCTAAGATATCTAAATTGGAGAATGGGAGTCGCTAAGGAAGAAGAATTGTCTAGACCTTGGCTGGCTGCCACCTAAATAGCTGGAACTGGGAACAAAAGACGATCAACCAGTGGTTACTGGCTCTCCTAGCTTTGTTCTACTCACCATTGCCCTTTATTTATTGACTACTTTATACTCATGTCACTTTTTTTTATCATAACTCAACAAGTTGATTTGTTTAACAATAAATGTGTGTATTATTCTCTTTTAAAGCGTTGATTCTAAGTCATATTCTTTTGTATTTTCAGAGTTTTGGTAATCACAAACTTATAAAACGAAAATCTAATATACTGAATGTAAATTTGATAAGCAATACGTTATTTTTAAGCTCAATATTCTAAATAATTGTATAGAAATGAATTTGGTAGCGAAAGCTCTTTTTTATCTATTAACCAATTATTAAACTGAATTTGCGACGATTAGACTACCATTTCTTTTTTTTTATCACGTCATTCCTCTCAATTTCTAGGTTATTGATTTATTGAAATTCAGATCTTGAATAGTTTGAATTTATTTATTTTTCGCCTTCAGTCAATATCTATTTTAGCTCATGCAATATTCTCACTAAAGTATGAAATGTTTCATACGTTCCCCAAAGTGCTAGGTACGTCTTATTTACATTACTCGACCATTGGAGCGCAACACATTGGTCCCGATTACCTCTATTACGGTACATAAAAAATCCGAAAAACCAATTTTTTTTTTCTGAACCAAGTACATTTTTTGTTTTGTTTCCATCCTGAACCTTGAGAATATATTTGAATCATTAATAATGCACAGCTATTGGAATCTACGTTTATTCAAAGTCACAAGTTTCCAACATCCGGATCTAGACCCTTTTTTGATCCAAGATAATCAACGTCAAATAATATATATATACATATATGTATATATCACTTTTAATTTATGTCTCTCTGATTTTACATGGAAAACGAAATGCAGGGACATCCTAACCGTTATAATATTCGTTCATATGAACTAGGTATACATTTTTAAATAAACACTTTTTGACACCTAATACTCATATTTGGGAAGGTCTGGAAAATTTAGCTTACTAGTCCTCATGATGATTTTTACAATAAATGTTAGAGGAACTATCTGAGAATCGAAAGGTGTAATGTTCCAAGTCAAGAAATGTCAATTGTAGGACCAAGAGGAGAGTTCTAGGGAAAACCATGAGATAACGGGTCAAAGGGAACGCTACCTGCTACCCCCCTCTCCGACTCCTTGGGTAAACATTTCTGACATATTATGAAAAAAAAATGGTTGGGTTACTGAAAAGTAGTAGTCGTCAAAAATGAATTTGCTGCCATAAAAATTGTTATAATACTTGCAACATCAGTTAATTAAAATAAAGTCCCAACGGAAACGGCTTCTAAATTCTAAGAATATTTAATATTTTAATAACTGAAATTTTAGTAGTTCTAGAACTAAAGAAGGGGGGGGGGGTGAACAGAACGTATTTGCATAAATCTCACAAAGCAACGAATGTAAGGTAAGGTTAGAAATGACAAGTGTGGTTAGAAGAAGCTTCACCTGAGCCGAGCCCCTACGGAAACGGCCGACCTAATCCGAACTATACCCGACCACAGACTTTATAAAAATGCAAATATCTCGGTTAATATTCAAGATAGAGAATAAATGTATATAACAATATTTATAATAAATTTAATAAGATTGGTTCTATACAGGTTTTCGATCCGATGCATAATAACGGAGATATTTTGAATTTTCGAAAATCCCCCCTCTAAACCCTCCCTCCCTCTAGTCCGATTTCAGCCATTAACGAACTTGATTTGTCTTTTTACATAAAACGGTTAAATATCGAGTTTCGTAACGATCAAACAACAATTGCGACCGCTAGAGCGCAGACAAGTAGATATATATATATATATATATATATATATATATATATATATATATATATATAAAAATTTTGAACGGACCTCATTTTCGTCATCTCCTGGGTAGGATCGATGGACATTTGAAGAAATTTTTCGAAAATCGCGTCATGAGTACGACCTCAATAGCTGATTTCCCTTAAGGGAAATCTGCTAAAAAAGCACAGGCAAAACGCGGAATCGTAGTTAAGTTGTGAAGGATCGGTATTTTCACTTGTCAAGGATGTTTGGCTTTTGTACAATTATCACGAATGTTTACTGTAGAAATTCAGGTGAGAAATATTCTTAATTTACGTACCTTATATGTTTGAAGGTGAAAAATGTTTATTGAGAAAATTATTTATTCCTGCCATAAATCTAGTGTGAAATTGACGATAATATTTTAAGACATTCTATATAAGGGAATTAATTTAACAGAGACCCTTCCAGTACAAATACTATTCATTGGCACTTTTTGTACGCCACATACAATCAACTTATTACACAATGATATGAAAACCAATATAGAAGTGTTTAGGGCATGCCAGCGCAGAGCTTAAATCGAATTTCGATTCTAATCGTTTATAAAAGTTTAATTTCCTCTAATTTAAGTTCCAATTAAATTTTCTACAAGCGTGTAAAGGCAAGTTGAATAAATCATTCGCTCAGAGGTAGGAAAAGTCAATTGTTAATTCTGTAAATTGTAGTGGAATTGAATTACCTCTCTGCAGCATTTTAACCCTCACTTTAATCCAATATCCATCTGAATTAATGATGTGAGTTGGTGCAAAACCTATTGAATAAAAAAAAAAGCTAAGAAGATAAATAGTTTTTTATTCATTAACCTGGCTGGTACTGTATGTATTATATTGACCTATAATTGGAATGTCAATATAAAAATAGGCATTCTATTTTTGTTTTCACCATATACCCTAATGATTATGTCAGCAATATTTCACAATTATTTTACGAGATTCTTCTTTCTTGTTTGCTAAAAAAGTCGGATGGCATAGTGGTCCAGGAGATGTATGCCTCCGAGTAGGAAACCTAAATGCTCCCTATATATACATATATATATATATATATATATATATATATATATACACACACACATATATTATATGTGTGCGTGTGTGTGTGTGTGTGTGTGTGTTCCCTTAAGGGAAATCAGCTATTGAGGTCTTACTTATGACGCGATTTTCGAAAAAAATCTTCAAATCCCCAACAAACCTACCAAGGAGATGACGAAAATGAGGTCCATTCAAAATTATATATATATATATATCTATAGATATGTGTGTGAGTGTGTGTGTGTGTGTGTGTGTGTGTGTGTGTATCTGTTAACTCTCTAGCGGTCGTAATTTGAGTCTGATTTATGCAAAAAGAAAGATCTATTTCGTTAATGGCTGAAATCGGGGGGGGGGGGTATAGAGGGGAGATTTTCGAAAATTCGAAATATATCGGTTACTATACGTCGGATCAAAAGATTGTATATAACCAATCTTATTGCACATTAAATTTACTATAAATATTGTTATATACATTTATTCTCTATCATGAATATTAGTCGAGACATTTGCAGTTTTATTAAGTGTGTGTGGATAACAGACAAGATGAGATCGGCTATGGTCGCTTCTGTTCGGCTCTTGTCGGTTTTGGTCGTGAGATTCGGCCGAAAGTCTCGTGAAATTCGTTTAACAGACTGGTGTAAGCTTCTTCTTTGTGAGTTATATGCAATTGTTCATTACAAATTACAGTACTAGATATAATAAATAGTTTGCAATAAAGTTAATATGTTATATTCAGATATATTTAAGTAATTGTAAGTGAATATGTCTATCTATCTGTTCTGCTCTGAGTTGTTGGCAGACCTGTTTGTTTACAATTCAGAAGTCGTTTCCGTTGGGAGCTTATTAAAATTAACTGAAAGATTTCTCATTACCGTTTGAATTTAATCACGGTGGTGGTGTTCACAGTATGCAGATTTCTCTATTGCAAAACAGGTAGGAAATCTGCTTAGTTTCTTCAGGCCCTGCGTGATGGAATTTTTTCTATTCTATTTATTATTTAATTTATAGTTCTTCATAGAATTGTGTATTTGTGTATAAAGCACCCTTGAGCTGTGAACTGGACCCTTTTCAGCTTCTAGCTGAATAAATGCCATAAGAGATGTAGGAGCTGAAAGACAATGGAATTAAGTGCTATGGCATAATTGAATCTGCTCGGAAAGTCGATTTGATGAAATCTGTATAAAAACTGGGAAGCCTGAGAAGGAAGCTCTCCTCTATTTACCATACAAATGCATACAGACAACTTCTCATAACATTTTTCGAGCCCCACGTGTTCTGAAGCATAGCTATTGGCAATTTTGTATTCTCTACATCTTCCATGTGTGTTCAGTAATCTGCATACATTAGGGAAAATGTTTTAAAACGTTTTTTGATACCTCTTTTCACCCACAAAGTAATTTGAAAATCGCGGGACCATATTTCTAAGTATATTTCATTAAAAATATACAAACGTTAAATATTCTATTAAGACTATAAAGCTATTTAATTCTTGTGATACTGAAACATATAAATTTGTACAATTTAATTTCATCCAAGGTGGATAATAGAAGCTAACAATAAGACTATCAAATCCTGTGAAAATTTGCAGACTACGATTTTCTTTTTAAATTTATCGAAGTATTTGGAAGGTCACTCGTATCTAGAATTTAAAAAAAAAACTCCCGGTAGACCACTTCGTAATTACAGGTAGGCACATTGTAAGGCCTAGGCCTCAGTCATATATCTTTTCTTTCTTTTTTATGCCACCACATGTGCAAAGTCCAACTGTGTGTGTGATTGTATATATATATCTGTTGTCATTAACCTTAGAGATTAGCCGCCCGTGAGTGACACGAGAAGGATTCGTGTTCAGATTTTAACGAATAGATTGATGTTCCCCCATAAGATAGATTCTAGTTAATACATTGGCGAAATTGGTCATGATGGCACGCGGTGAGTGACTAGTGGATATAATGGAAATTCATAAATTTCTACGCCTTTGTTTGTGATATAGAAGGAATATATTGGACTCGTGTTTTGACATGCCAGGAAATTAAGCTCTGTTTACGAGTTGTTTTTTTTTGTTTTTTTATAAGATGGTTCAATGTAGTTGGCAAATTAAAATTATCTTAATTTTCTTTGATCAATTTAAAGAATGAATTTCACTGAAATTATTTTAAAATTTTAGTACTTGTATTGTTATTTGCGAATTTGCTTGATTGGAGTTCGTGAATATGCTTTAGCAGAGTATATTCCACCAGATTTGGGAGTACGTTCTCATTTTCTAAGTCCTAAAATTTTTAACGAACATCTGGTCTTTCCGTCCAGAAATATTAATCTAATTTTCAGAAGCTGTGCACTTAAGTATATTCCAGTGATATCCATACATACTAAGTATGCTGCTGTTCCCATTAGATTTAAGTAGTAGAATTTGGAAGATTTAATATGTCGAAAATAGTCCCATATTAAATCGTCTATTATCTAAATAAATCCCGGGAATATGGTTTCGTAAAAACCATTAATTTATTAGTGACTATTAATATGTAGAATGGGGTTCTAGATGAACTGTATATCTAGCAACTTGCAAAATCAAGTTTTTGGTGATACTTATTGTAAAGGCAATTATATGTGTTTATGAGATTAAATTTTATTTAAAATGGTTAGTTGTCTGGACATTTAAAAATTAGGTCGTCCCTATAATGACTGTAGCTTCTCCGAGTTGAAATAAACATAGTTTAATACACCTGATGACAGGGTTTTATTGATAATGTTGCTTAGGGGAACTCCATTCTTATGATTAAATTCTTGAGTCAATGCAGGTTATAAATTTACTCTTTGAAAGTTATTATTAAAGTAGATTATACCTCAGTTTAATAGTATTTCTTCTAAATTAATTATTATTTATGTCCCAAGAAACCGTTATAAGTTAAAGCAATTCAAACAGGAATAACATTTTCATGGGTATCTATGCACTTTAAGACCAGTTCCAGACCAGTGGAATTCTTATTGCCCAGTCGGGAATCGAACTCCACTCTAGGTTTACCACGTGAGATTAAGGACAAAGCTTTATCTTACATGGCTAGTCTGAGCCCCAAGGTATAATAAATTAAAATGACTGATGCGCAAACGGAAATAGGAACATATTTACCTAACCTAGAAAAGTCAATGAAAATATACAGGGGGTGAAAAACACAAGTTTTTATTAATTTTATCGTAAACCCTATCACATTACTAGTCCATCGTATTATGACAGATTGTGGAAACTGTGAATTTCGTTTCGAGGAGATGATGTTCTAAGGAAGACTTATTAGAAGGATGTTTGAAGTTGGAAAAGCCGTCGTGTAATATGGAATTAATTGGGCCAGGTGGTTGTTTCATGGAGGCGCTGATGCCTGGGGGATAATCAGCACAAAGCACTCTGCTCAGATCGCATTCCGCCATCATACTCTAATTAAACACTGTACATCGACTCCTCTGTTCAGCCATTATCTACGCAAATACATCTCAGCTGTCCTAATGAATTTATTTCTTTTAAATGTCACTAACGTTATCTATTTTATTATTTGAGCCTGAAATATGCGGGTATAACTACAATGACTAGCGAATATAAATGTTAATCAGAATATTCTTTAAAAAAAAAAGCATGTCACGCAGGGGCTGCGTAAACTAAGCAGATTTCCCACGGGAAGGTTTACAACAGATAAATCTACATACTGGTAACACCACCTTGAATGTTAGGGGAATGAATACAAACAGTAATAAGAAATCATTCAGTCAATTTAAAAGTTAATAATATGTACAACGAAAATCATCTGAATTATAAACTAACAGGGCCGAATAGATAGAATTATTCTAGACCGGAAAGATGAACAAATAATGAAATACATCTGAATATAACATATTAATTTTCTTGATAACTATTTACTATAGCTAGTGAAGTAAATTGAAATGAATCAGAATAATTTCTATCTCAATCACTCAGATTTTATTAATCCAAGAACAAAAGAAGGGAGGGGGGTCAACAGACCATTTGTTTGTATCTCGTATAATAAAGGTTTGTTGAAAACAATATTTGGTATTTAACCTTGTAATAATATAACAGCTTATTATTAATATGACACTAGTAGGAGTGGGGGTTTATTGAAAGCGTAAAACTATATAATCCAAATATCTCGGATAATATGAATAGGAGAATATTTATGGTATATTTAATTTACAATGAGATTCCTTTTATACTATTTTTTCGATTCGGCGTATAGTAACAGAGATATTTCGAATTTTCGAAATTCCATCCCTCTTAACACGAACTTGATATTTCTTTTTACATAAAATTACTAAATATCGAGTTTGGTAATCGATTAATCAATAATTGTGACCACTAGACCTCATTTTCGTCTTCTCCTGGGTAGGATCGATGGACATTTGAAGAAAAATGTCGAAAATCGTGTCATGAGTACGACCTTCATAGCTGATTCCCCAAGGGAAATCTGCTTAAATCTTTAAAAAAATGCGATGCGTAGAAGTGGGTGTTCACTTAAGGCTGGAAAAAAAAGAAAGGACGAATGACTCGCATAAAATCTGAGTTACCAAAAAAAAGTATAATTCAAAAATTGTCGAACATCAATATTTTAACAAGATCTGTTCTATAAATGAGATTATTTGAATTTTCGAATTCCCCCTACCTCTAAACCCCCATTTCCTTATCCGATTTCGGTCTTTAACGTATATGACCTATAGTGTTGACACAAATGTTTAAATATGGAGTGTGGTATAGAACAAATACATATTTTTCAGTTAAGATAATTGAATAACAATAATAAAAACACACAATAGAATACTCGGCCTATTCCTAATTTAATGATTAATGGAATTAAAGAAAACATGCAAAAAATTAGCAAAATACATTTTTAATTTAGTTCTATTACAGTTTTTCTCTAACATGTATAACATAATCTAAGACTACGTAGAGATTTACTGGAAAAATTAACATCATGAGTCGAGCTTACAATAATAAAACATAGGAGATGGAACTACGTTTTAATTTAAATTTTCCTGAAGCGTTACTGCCTGACTTTGTTGAAATTCAAAAACAAAAATCAGCTTTTTTTTTTGGTGGGATTTAGAATGGCAGCAGAAAAAGTAATTGAAAGGCAGGCTCTATAAGAAACTATAATTGAGAGTAGTATCAAGGATTAACAGTTCATTGTGTTCCGGCTTCTTCTTAGGCATTTTCTTCTATTTACTTTTTGCTTAGAGTCTTTATAGAAGTATATTAGAAGCTAATTGGATGAGATAATCTTCCCCCTCCGTCGTTTTCATCTAACGACTCTCTCTATCGTGACTCTATTCTTCCTTAGTATTCCCATTTTAGAGTTCAATTTATTTAATCATTCGTTAGCCTTCCATTTTTCTAAACTACATAGATCTTATACTGTGGAAATAAATTCATCTGTCAAATGTTCAAATTAAGACAAATAGTTAATCCAAATTATTATAACCACTAACTTACATTTAACACTCCGCTGAGAATGCTGCTTGCCAAAGCACTCTAGAATAAAGGGAGGTTACGACTAATGAGGGAGAAATATGAATAGCTCAATGCTCATTTTATTTCAAGAAGTAAGAAGTCCTTGCAGCTACAGAAATATCCAGAAAGAGATTCGCTTTCCTAGAATAATAATTTAGATCAGAATGATCGTGATTCTAATGTGTAAAGACAATAGCTACATTGAAATTCATCTTCAAGCAATTCTTGTGTTTGCTTTAAGGAAGAAATAAGAACATTATCTTGCTAATCTGGCTGTTTGTGTGCGTATTCTTCAAATTTGATGGCAAGGGTCTCCATTAAAAAACATTTGTTTCCGGTGTAAACTTTATTGAAACTGCCCTACATATTTCGTGGCTTATTTGCCACCTCCTCAGTGTCTCGCTTTTAAAGGAAAAATATATACAAACTTATTAATAACATTAATTTAATACATCCTTTAAAAATTTGTTTGCTATATATTGTATTAGTAGGTGCCTACATCTATCACACAGGGTGGTCCACGGAAAACGGACGGTTTTAAAATAGTAATTACTCTGTTAGTTTTGAAGACAGACACATTTTATTTGCACAAAAATAAAACTGAATTTATGCCATTTTTTAAAAAAATACATTACTTTATTTTTTAAAAAATAACATCGCCTAAATGGCGGCCATTTTCACGAACACACATTTTAAGTCTTTCTTGAAAATTTTCAGTTGCATGACGTCTAGCAGAACGGCCGGGACTGCGCGGAATCACCTCTCTCACTCTGTCCACGTTTTGTAGCGTGCGTGCCGACCGAGCAGGGCCAGGTGGCTTTGTTTTCATAACAGAATCCGTGGATCTAAATGAATTCACCCACCTTAGAATGGTATTCCTACTCGGTATTTCACCATGGCGTCCGATATGAAAATTACGCCTGAAACTGATTCACCACTTTTTTTAAATGTGTCGTATGCAAACACGCGATGATCTCTCGTCCACAGCGGCATAATGGCGACTGAATGGCAGGCGGTGGGGAGTCGAGTGACCTTGACGGCGCGTTTCCCCCTCCACCAGCCGCCAAGTACTGCACCATTCAAAGCCGTCCGTTTCCCGTAGACCACCCTTTATATTTAAAAGACAACATTCACGTTATAAAAAATAGTAAAAGGGTAGTAAACAAAAAAAAACAGAAATCAAATACCTCAACCATATACTCTATAAAATTTCATCTTAAATTAATCGACGTTAAATTATGACGCGAAATAATCGAGTTCAATATTGACTTGTAAATAATCGATTTTTAGTCTGCTGACTTTACCTACCTAGGGAACCTCTCAGTATCATATGCCTCCTCTGTGAGGACAGTCGCAACGAATGTAAAAGGTAAACGAACACTTCAGAAATGTAAGTAGCAATTTATAATTATATTCAATAAATATATCATAGATGTAAGCACCTTCTAATACAATATATAGTAAAAGAATTATTAAGGGATGTATTAAATTAATGTTATTAATAATTTTGTATATATGTTTCTTTTAAAAGGCATAGCCCCTGAACAGGTGGCAAATAAACCACGAAACATGTAGGGGGCAGTTTCAATGAAGTTTGCACCGGAAAGAAATGGGAGACCTTTTTGGGAGACCTTTGCCATCAAATTTGAAGAATATATAAATAATATTGGGTCCGGAATAAAAAGTGTATATATATATATATATATATATATATGTGTGTGTGTGTGTGTGTGTGTGTGTGTGTGTGTGTGTGTGTGTGTGTGTGTATGTCTGTGTGTGTGTGTGTGTGTGTGTGTGTGTGTGTGTGTGTGTTTTTATATATATATATATATATATATATATATATATATATATATATATACAGGGTGTCCCAATTTCCCGTGCCACCCCCTCCCCTTAAAATCTCCAATTATTTGAAGATAAGGCTGAGACTTGGTATAATAAATTCAAGAAACTTTTATCCTTTTAAAATAAGTGCTCTCCCTGGTCGAATTAGAGTGAACAGTTGTGCAGAATAAAGTTTAACTAGTTTAGTAGTTAATGCGAACGAGGTGCATTATATAAAGCAAACTGAGTTCCATTACATCCTATGAATCTTTTCTCTAATGAACTCAGCTTGCAGCCCTTTGTAGGACTAATAAAATGTTCATCAGGAAATGGGGGCAAATAGAAGGGAGATTACTGCTTTGCTTGTGATAAAATATTCCCAAGTTGGAAGAGAGTAAGTGAGGTGGAAGGGGCTGTTGGTGGGGGTAGCTAGCAGCCTGGCCCTCTACCATCACTCCATCTCCTCACCCTGCAGATAGACAAAGGATTTATTTAGTGACTCTCCCATATGCCCACTTCACTCTCCATATACCCTCATCACTATCCACAATGGAACGCCCGTTACGCGAGGGATGCGCAAACTAAGCAGACTTCCCTTGTACTGCAACTGCTGCCATAATATCATATAATTCTTCTTATTCTGGACCCAATATTATTTATATATTCTTCAAATTTTATGGCAAGGGTCTCCAATAAAAAACATTTTTTTCGGTACAAACTTTATTGAAACTGTCTCTTATCCCTTTATCCCTGGGGGTTATCCCTTTTAAAAGAAAAATTATTAATAGCATTAATTTAACACATCCCTTAATAAGTCTATTGATTGACTTGTAAATAATGGAGTTTTAGTCAGCTGACTAATCCTACCTCGGGAACCTCTCAGTATCATCTACTTCCTCTGTGAGGACAGTCTCACCGTAATGTATAAGGTAAACGAGCACTTCAGAAAAGTTAGTAAATCTTATAATTATATTTAATAAATTTGTGGATCCATAAGTCTGTTCAATTGTTAGTCTGTTGGGTGAATTAGTATTTTGTGTATGAGACAAAAAGCAGGTTGATCCTTGCAGGAGCTGGTTGATATTATTTCGCAGCACTAGCCTGTTTTCTAAGCAGTAATCAAGATGCATACTTCTAACTCCTAATAAAAGCAACTCCTTTTACGTAACCTACTTTACTATCAATAATCACAACATTATTGTGTACACAGTGTGTGTATATATATATATATATATATATACATAAATACATAAAATGGTTTGCATTGCACACGTTGGAAAGCTTTAGTAATTAACTCAGCGACAACCGACGTTAATCTTTAGCCAATTTTTCGGATAATCAAAATAAACTCAGATATGTTTTAAGAAACCGAGAAGTGTATGAACGAAAAATGTCTTCCATATAACTACCGTCGCAGGGTATTGAAAAAAAGAGTTCTTCAGATCCTGGATTCACCAAACGCTTAGAATGCCTACAACCGACTTACTAAAAGTTGAGTAGATAATTTCAGTCTAAGAAGTATGAAAACAATGCATCACGTAATTGCATGCTGAAGTGGCTAAATATTCTAAACTAAAGTGCTTATACAAATGAGAGAAAAATTCTCTAGTTTAATTGAAGGCCACTGGGAAAAGTCATTTCAAAAGAAATATTATGATATTTTTATAAACCCAAAGAAATTTTTGATATTTTTATGGACTCAAAGAAATTATATTTTTAGATACCCAACGATATTTTTATTGACCAAAAGTGATGATAGTAGAGAATTGTTGAATGTCAGCTAATATATAGTTTCTTGATTCTTACAGAATATTATAAAAAAAAATAAAAAAAAAAAAAAAAAAAAACAGAACTTAAACAGAAATACAGTATTTTATTAAGAGTGCTTACAGTCTCGGGCACCATTGGTTCCACTCTTCAGAGCAATTTCATATAGAGGAGAAGCAGGGAGCACAAACTGCATTCGGTGAAGACTGTATTATGAATCATTCATCAGTTGTAATAATAAATGCGTTTTATTAGCAGATTTCTCTCTAGGGAAATCAGCTATTGAGGTCGTACTCATGACGCGATTTTCGAAAAATTTCTTCAATTGTCCATCGATCCTACCCAGGAGATGACGAAAATGAGGTCCGTTGAGAACTATATATATATATATATATATATATATATATATATATATTTGTCTGTCAACACTCTAGCGGTCGCAATTTTTGTTTAATCGTCACCAAACTCGGTATTTAATGGTTTTATGTAAAAAAGAATTTCGAGTTCGTTAATGGCTGAAATCGGACAAGCAGGAGGGAGGGGGAGTTTAGAAGGAGGGAATTTCGAAAATTCAAAATACCACCGTTACTATACGTCGGATCGAAACATTGTATAGAACTAATCTTGTTGCAAATTACATTTACTATAAATATTGTTATATACATTTATTCTCTATCTTGTATATAGCAGCCGTGACGGACTTTTCAGTTATTGGGTCAATTCTGGCGCCAATTTATCTGTCTTATCTTCTAACATAGTTAATTTAGGAATTATTGAATTGGTAATCACTGCAATAATATTGTTAAAAGTAAGGCATTATTTGGATCTATCTCATGGTCTTGAATATTACACTACACAATGTTCTGATGATTCCTATAACGACTAATATTCTTTAAATCAACTTCCCAAAACCAGCTCAATGTGTCATTGGTTTGATCTGGGTATAATTCTTTGGATAATTCTTTGTCAAAATATAAGTAACCAATGTCAATCAATGTGTCATTGGTTTGATCTGGGTATAATTCTTTGGATAATTCTTTGTCAAAATATAAGTAACCAATGTCAATCAATGTGTCATTGGTTTGATCTGGGTATAATTCTTTGGATAATTCTTTGTCAAAATATAAGTAACCAATGTCAATCAATGTGTCATTGGTTTGATCTGGGTATAATTCTTTGGATAATTCTTTGTCAAAATATAAGTAACCAATGTCAATCAATGTGTCATTGGTTTGATCTGGGTATAATTCTTTGTCAAAATATAAGTAACCAAACTCGGTATTTAATGGTTTTATGTAAAAAGGAAGATCAAGTTCGTTAACGGCTGAAATCAGACAAAAAGGGGGGGGGTTAGAAGGAGGGAATTTCGAAAGTTCAAAATATCACCGTTACTATACGTCGGATCGAAACATTGTATAGAACTAATCTTGTGGCAAATTAAATTTTCTATAAATATTGTTATATACATTTATTCTCTATCTTGTATATAGCAGCCGTGACGGACTTTTCAGTTATTGGGTCAATTTTTGGCGCCATTTTATCTGTCTTATTTTCTAAAGTAGTTAATTTAGGAATTATTAAGTTGGTAATCCCTGCAATAATATTGTTAAAAGTAAGGCATAATTTGGATCTATCTCATAGTCTCGAACGTTACACTACACAATGTTCTGATGATTCCTATAACGACTAATATTCTTTAAATAAACTTCCCAAAACCAACTCAATGTGTCATTGGTTTGATCTGGAGATAATTTGATGTCAAAATATAAGTAAATACACGTGTAACATTACGATACGATCTGTATGATTACAGATTTTAAAGCACCTCATCCCTTTAAAAATAATGCACAGAATGTATCATAAACAATCAGAAATATATTTTAAATTAAAGATTACTACCCCGAATATCCATTCAACTTTGACTAGTACTTGGTCAACAAAGCTACAAAATCAATAGTTATGCTCTTAGTAGGAATAATATACGTTAAACTATGTAAATTTTGACAAATAATTGTCTCCTCTTCAGACCATGTTAGCTTTCAGGGAAACATGTTTGAATTAGTAGTCAATTGAATCAAGTGTTTATTGGCTTGATTAAGTCTCCCCAAATAGTCCTTGCAGACTACATTAATGCTTCTCTATTATAAATAAATATTGAAAATATTTGCATTGACTGCAGTGTATTTCGTCCTTTCCATGCATAAATATAAAATATATTTTACATGTACACACATACACACACACACACACACACACACACACACACACGCGCACATATATATATATATATATATATATATATATATATATTAGTTCTAGTGAGAGGAATGGAGCGCTAAATACTACACATCACCAAAAGTCCAGTAAGTGGATTAGAGAAAAAACTAAATTCCCTGACATAGCATCGATCATAAATAAGAGAAAATGGACATGGGTAGGACACCTGCTGAGGGAGAATAAAGATAAATGATCTAAAAATATTATCAATTACTACCCATGGCACTCAGAGATAAGGATTACATGACAGAGAGTTGCTGAACAAAGAAAAGAATGGAAGAGACTTGGAGAAGGACATTTTTGCGCCAGGATTAAACCTGAAATAAATTAGCAGATCTTCCCCCACGAAAAATCAAAAAGAACTCAAAAGACCACAACTATAAGTTGAATTTGTACTAGAATTATTCAAATAAAAAAGATGTACCGTATCATCACGATCTGAAATGATGCATGTACAAATAAAGGTTTTATCTCAGGACAAAAGAAAGGATCTTTAGGTCCCAAACAGCTCTATTTATTATTCTTATTTTAGAATTGTTAGCGCCCTCCTGGGCATTAACAATGCTAAAAAATGTTTTCTCACAGCCATTAAGGTCAGTTTTGAAATTAACCACATTCTCCATGTCTTTGGAAATGAACATTGCTTCCAGAATTTTCCTCTTACTAGACTTTGGTTCTTTCTGTAATACTTTCACCTTGTCAAATACAAAATTGTGTTCCGCAACATTGCAGTGCAGCACCAGTTTCTGAAGTGATTTAAATATTTTGTCTGTGATAATTTTAAATAAATATTAACCTTTTAATTTTTAAGTTTATGGATTTACAATTGCCTAATATTGTCTAGGACTTTATGATTGTTATATATGTATGAGAAAAGTTAATAATGGCATAGAACTAAATGAGGGTTATAGAACCTACCTGATAAGACATTAGATATTATCAGATTATTAGATAATGACAAATAACCTCTTGGTAAGGCTAAATTAAATCATAGGAGATTTTTATTATGTGGACTCATTAGTGAGTATAAAAGTGACTGATTTTTCGTGTGCGAAAATATGCTAATTTAATTCAGGTTTAATCCTGGCTCAATAGTGTTCTCCTCTAAGTCTCTTCCATTCTCTTTTTAGTTTAGCAACTCTCTGCCATGTTGCCCCGCCACATGTAGTCCTCATCTTTAAGTCCCATGGAGTAGTTAGTCTTCCTCTTGTAGTTCCGAGGATACCAATTGATTATATTTTTAAACCATTTATCTTTATTCTCCCCTTTCTCAGGTGTCCTGCCCATGTCCATTTTCTCTTATTTATGGTCCACGCTATGTCAGGGAATTCAGGTGTTTCTCTAATCCAGTTCCTGGACTTTTTATCTCTCTTGGCTTGGTGATGTGTAGAATGTAGCTCTCCATTCCCCTCTCTAGAACTCATATATATATATATATGTATATATATATATATATATATATATATATATATATGTGTGTACATGTAAAATATATTTTATTTTTATGCATGGAAAGGACGAATATTTTCAATATTCATTTATAATAGTGGAGCATTAACCCTAGAACGGTAGTGATATTATTTCCCGCTTAATGGTATTGATACGTAAATTTTACGTGTGCAACTGATAATTGGTGAAATTATTCAAAATTTGTTAATGTTTGGGACTATTTTTTTATTTTATTAAAAGATACACTTTTCTTTAACTTATATCTAAGTTAATATCTAATAATGTGCACGGCAATCCTTTCAGGCGGTGGTTCGAAACACGCTCCGGAGGTTGTGTGCTCCATTCATACCCATTCTTACCAAGGACTACCCCACCTTCTACATTTATTGTGACTCATCCATCAATATTGTGTGGTTGAGAGGTTTTAGGTTTTTTTGCCTCTGTATTTCTTCTCTTTCTACGATTGCCTTGATGTTTTCTAAAATTTGCTGACTCTCATCGCTATCTAGCCCACTCTATGTTGCAATCATTTCCGAAGGCTCAACCTCCTCATCACTTGGAGAATACTCCGGATCATCATCGGATTATCAATATCCATCTATTTCCCCATCTGACTCATCGGAGAGTTATTCCAACAAATTTCTTCCGTTGAATATTTTTTCTCCATTTTTCAGAGACTATAAACAGATTATTATTATTATTATTTATATTCTCTCTATACATCTTTGTCTTTTTTATATTAAAAAATAAAAGTTAAAAACATTAAAAGAAAATAAAATAAATTAAAATATAAAAATAAATTGGAAGAAAATAAATTGAGTATAATATTAACTAAGTTATAGCATAAAAACCGGTTATTAGTAGTGATACGTAAATTTTACGTGCCAAAAAGTTGCGGTTAATAGTATTGATACGTAAATATTACGTGTCGTTTTTATTTCAAAAAAATATTATTAGACGATTGGGAAGGTTCACTTAGCTGCATTTGACGGAGGTGAAGGCCGAACTGTCTGGAGGGCTCATAGTTGAGGGTTGGGGGTGGTGGGGTCGTTAACGGCCCTTTGATAACAGTTCAAACCAGATCATACGTAATTTTTACGTTCACTACCATTCTAGGGTTAATAGAATCTGCAAGGACTAGGTCCTGAAATACTTTAATTGGTTTCAGTAATGATTAGATGCAATAAAGGTTTTATTTTTTTTAATTTATATATATATATATATATATATATATATATATATATATGTATGTATGTATGTATGTATATATTAAAACTTGTAACTATCTCTCCGCCGCCAAGCTCTCTGAGGACCTAAAATATCCAGTCAGGAGTTGGAATCTATGGAAATTTAGTGAGGATTAAGAATGATGGGGAGAGGAGGTAGAGGGGAAGGGAAATAGTGTAATTTCGGAGTAAATTCCTGAGGAAGAGAGAAGAGGGAGAGGAAGCAGACATTTTCATCAGCACTATGTCTTTATTAAGACCTCTAGCCCTTACAATATATATAAGGAACGAGTGTGTTTCCCTTTCATTGAGATAGATCGCTCCCAATCCCCCTCCAGTTCCTCCCTTCTCCTCGGGGATCGTTCCTACTTCGATAGGACACAGATAACACTTTTCAAATTGGATTATTTTTGACGAATATTTTGTGTAAGGGGCTATATTTCATTAAAGGAAAGCACTCTACAGTTCCAGACGAGAACCAAAATCCTTTTCACTATCAAATGTTGTATGGTATTGCCATGATTCGTTTATTTGTTCTGTTCATTAATTATTTTCCCCAGGCGTATTCGATATGTGGAATACATTGGCACAGATTGGGGGCATATGTCTATTATTGAGGCAGTGTGTAGAATGAGTAGACATAAAGTAAAATGCTTGCTACTTATACTTCTGGTTACGTTAAAAAATGTGAAATCAAGTAAATTTGAAAATGTTGCAGCGGAAGGAATTTGTAAATAATGGAAAAGATAAGTCCTTCAACAGGCTTAAGAACAGATCATACGAGCACAAAGTATCGGAGAATATGTAGCACCTGTCGACGTGGTCTAAAAACAAATATGGGCAAACTTTTACATGTTGCGAGCCAAACTTTAGTGTGCAAATACTTTCGCGGGCCACTTTTAAAATTAGTGCATTTTAAAGTAGTGTTCAAAATTTTTAACCATAGATATGAGAGATGAAATTACAGGACAATGTAATTATAACTCAATTTATTAAAATAACAAAATGAATTGAAAAAAATAGATACAACTATTTTAATTAATTAAATCATAAAATTTCGAAATATTAGAAGCAACGAAAGTTAAATTGTGACACCGAAATCAATGAGACACTTGAGCTTGAATTTGGGGAAATTATCCATAGATGTTTGGATTAATTTCACTGATACAACGACGAAAAGAATTTTCCAAATTATCGTCAGTCAGCCTTGCACGATGTTTTTATTTATTAACTTTCATCATTGAAAAGAGCTGCTCCCATTTATAAGTACTGCCAAACGCACAAATCCCTCCTCATTTGGAGTAAGTAGTGTAATATTTTTCTTTAATTGCGTTTTTTCAAAATGTCTTGTAGGCTGGATCAAACCTTACCGCGGCCGGTTGTTGCCCGCATATGTCATTGAAGATATCAAGTAAACCAAGAGAATTTAGACGATGGGGTATGTTCAGAAAACTTGGATTAATGAGCCTTAATGTAGATATGTTTGCGGATATATGAGAAATGATCAAGTTCCTTATAATGAATGATGAGAGATCAAGTTCCTTTAAAATTTAAAACAGTAATACTTAGTAATTTTTTTTTTTTTTTTTTTGTTCAAAATTATATTTTAGAAAATTCGATTTCACCACAATGTATATATTTCTTGGAGACTGATCAATTCGATTCGGCCCATTATTTATTAAATGTTTCGGAGTTCTTTTCCGCGAGGGAGAGTGTTTCAGTGTTTTCAGCTGGTGAATAAATTACTTTTTGGCAGGAGATACGGAGCCCGGGGAAACAGTGAGAGGGCGGGAACCGGTGGCAGAAGGGTCCTTGTTGTAGCGGTTAAATAAAATGGTTTTCTGGATTTCGGAAGGACAGCCTATCGGCACCGGAGCAGTTATATCCGCCCTTTTTCCAGAGAGGGACTGTGTGTTAATGTCCCGCACTTCATCAACGCCCAGGACACCCTAACATTACATAGCCTCTCTTCGTTCTATAGGAAATATAAGAGTGTTCAATTAAACAAACTCCCATTTGGTTTCACCACTCAGTTGAATCATGCAGTAGGTTGATAAGCAGCCAAATGGAAAATTGTACGTGAAAATTCCAACTAAAACTCTTACATAAGGTTCGTCTAGAGTGCTTCAAATGTTTCAACCAGCTCCACTAGTCCACAGTATCATGCTATATATATGGTGGTGTTATTGTTTCTTGGAGTTTTGGTCAATGTTGGGGAAAAAATCTTAGTTTATGCCAATATTTCGAGAATATAAATTTTCTCTTCTTCAGGGCTGTAAAAATACAGGTACTACTTTTTATATATTGCACATTGTTATTAAACTAGAGTGTAACAGATGGTTTGTATGCTATTTCTACTTACCAAACTAAAGATACTAAAAAACTATTATACATTATGTATTGCACTCCTGGTTACATTAGCAATACTTGTTATAACCTTCCCTGGTCCGTTTACACTGAGCCTGGTCCGTGTTATGTCTTTGTATATTTATAGTTTATTGTCTTTTGTTTGTTGAACTATATTATAATTATTATACTGCAGCTATTATATTATGTTACATTGACCATGTTAAATCACCAACATTGACCAAAACTCCAAGAAACAATAACAACACCATATATAAATATAACCTGGTCGAAAAAATCAACCTATATATCTATCTATATATATATATATATATATATATATATATATATATATATATATATATCTATATATATATATATATATATACACGAAACAAGCCGTGTTGCCAAGTTTGTCATAAATAACGTAGTAAAAACAATTTATTATATTATTTGAGTAGATAATATGAATATTGACCCTGTTTACTTGTTTTTGGCCGACGTTTCGCTAGACATACTTGTAGCTTCCTCAGGACTTAGGTGTGGGGATTTGTTCCTATTCAGGCATCTCTCGTGACCAATGGCATGGGGCTGATGCTCCCTTTGTAGGTACCTTAGGGTACTTTCTCAGTCTTCTGATTTGGTCATCTTTGGATGGGTGGAATGATGGTCTTACAAATTTTTTGCAATCTATAGCCATCATTTCTGTTAATGATGTTTGGCCATTTCATTATAGCTATTGCTTCGTGTACTTTTTGTATCGATCAACGTAATAGGGGGTTAAAAATGTATAGCTGTATTAGAGAGGAGATGATCCTTTGAATTTACTAAGTTACGAAAGAGAGAAAATCGCGATTACGTTTAAGAGCGTTATGGAACATGTAAAGCCACTTCTATGATCAAGCAAAAGGAATATCGGCAGTTAATCAAGTCTGATTCAGTTCCACACAGACTATGAGGTTTACCCAAGGTACACAGACAGGCCAGTCCTATGAGGCCAATAGTCAACTCAATTGGATCTGCCTACTACGGGATCTCAAAGTATTTATCTAGGTAAATACAACCCAGCCATCATACCCATCATAGATTTTCAAATGATATTCATAATTTTCCATATGTTTTTAGTTGAATACCTTGCATTTTTTTTTTATTTATTTGGTTTTTGCCCCACAGCGATGATGGTGATTGGCAAAATTAGAATGATATATTTACTCCTTCATGTGCTTACCTTTTTTGTATTATGGAAAATATTTCTTAAATATCTGATTGTTTCTCATATCCGTGCTTTGTCTAAAGAATATAATAAAAGTTAAACCTTTTAAATCTTTTTAGGTATGACCTATTCTATTTTGTACTATATGTTTTTGTAAATGTTTATGTTTTAGATATGTTAGTATTTGTGGAATATATTGGCTACTGTCAGTTAATAGTTCTGTTATATCGTTGGGTATGTGAAGGTTTTTTCGTTAGATGCAGTCTGTCAGTATGTGTTTTATCGTAAGGTGTTTGTTGCAGTATTTGCATCAGTCCTCGTCATTAAGTGTCTATGTGTCAGGTATGTGTGGCCGATCCTGAGTCTGGCAAGAACAACTTCCTCCCGTCTAGTACTCCTATGGCACGATGGCCACTCCTTAATAGTACTTTTGGTTGTGGTTCTTTACTTCCATCCATTCTGATTGCCATTTGTTTAGGATTCATTTCATGAAGGTGGTTTCTCAGTTTGGCAGTATTTCTCTGAGAAAGAATAACTAATGGAAAAAGTAATGACCTCACAATAATTGTACCAATAACCATAGACGTCCACCACGGAAGATCACAATTCACATGTTCTAAGTAGTTTTCATTAATTCCGACTGGGCTCCAGCCACTCAACCCAATTCTTTCAAATGAAGAATTTCCTGAAATTGGTAGCACATCAACTTACTCTGTTTCTCTGTCGGCATTTTCCGATAGTTGCTCACTTCTTTTTCTTGTTTCATCCAAAGGTGGTTCAGTGCTCATGAAATTAATGGAGTGTTGGAATGAGAGAGGTGTCGCAGTAAATCTTCGCCTCCATAAATTTGAATGGGTTTTGAGTGGTTCAGCTTTTTTAAAGCAAACGTAAAAGTCGGATTTATTCCCATTCAAAATAAGATCAACCGTAAATTTCTGTTTCCCTTTTAAAATTTTCAAAGTGGATATCTCCTTCCAAAATCTTCCATCTAGGCAGTAGGTATTACTCGAATCTATATGTTAGTTATAGAAATAATATTAAATATGACATCCTAACACCGTATATACAATTGTTTAGGAACATTATCCTAGCCTTGGGTTGTACTATACGACTTAGTATAATATAATAATAGCGAATTTTCCAAAGGGGAAGCTTGCTGATATGGTGGACAGTGAATACCAGGTAAAATTGAGAAAATGATTTTGAGTGGGGGGGGCGAGAGTATGTGGTAAGAAGAAAAATGAAAAGAGTTGGCTGTGTGTGTGTGTGTGTGTGTGTGTGTGTGTGTGAGAGAGAGAGAGAGAGAGAGAGAGAGAGAGAGAGAGAGAGAGAGAGAGAGAGAGAGAGAGAAAACGAGAGTACTGATTGGTCATAAATATATCAAGTTTTCTCAGGTTTTCTACAAACTTTTTTGATTAAAGTCATAATAAATCTAAACCGACTCAAAGTGGATATATGTCTTATGACTGGCAAATTTTCAACATTGATCCTTAGAGTCTGATTTCATGCTTCAAAGAACTGAAAAACGCTCTTGATAAGATTCCTAAAGGGACCAGACCTCAGTCTTAAGACGAGTTATTACCTCCAATTCTGAGTCAAAAGATATAAAGTACATTCCGTTCTTTCTTTCTTTATGGAAACCAATCTATACGTTAATGTAGTATATACATATATATATATATATATATATATATATATATATATATATACAAATATAGTTAATAAAAAAGGGCAGAATAAACATTCGAGAATTCTAGTTAGAGTTATCCTGTAGGTCAGGGGTCTCCAAACTACGGCCCGAGGGCCACATCCGGCCCGCGGACAGATTTTGTCCGGCCCGCGGAGAGCTAGCATACTTGAAAACTCCTTTTAGAGAACATATTTTTTATAGCAAATTAAATGTAGTTTACTGAAGTATTCTAATTTTATGTTGAATAATTATTAATATGACATCTACATTGATATGGTCATGGGCTAACTACTCATAACATTGTTGTAGGCTTATTGTTATTGTTTTTGTGATAAGTTGGATAAAGAAACACAGAATTGTAATGAGTAAAGACATATATAATATGCAGAAAATTTAACTTCAGTATATAATAACTAACAAATTATTGAAATGAATCCAACTAACATTTTATACATTTTAAATAAAAACATACCGGCAACAATGATAATATGGTTTTGGCCCTCGGCACTTACTGGAGTAATCAGTATGACCCTGGCTGGAAAGTTTGGAGACCCCTGCTGTAGGTAACAGAAATTTTGTAAAGTAGACACATCATAGACTGGTACCGCGAGTTCAAAAGTATTAATGTTAGAATCGCCTTCAAATTGAGTATACAAATGCACATGTCTAATGATTGAAGTGCTTTTTTTTCTCTTTCAACTTCTGAGGATCAATCAGGATAAAAACTGGCTACAAATGTGGAACGAAACCCAGAACAACAAACTAAAAACTATTAAAACCTCCATCCGTCCATGGAAATATACGACAAGAGGCGACAGAAAAATGAAGTCGTATTAGGAAGAGTTCGAATAGGCCACACAAGATTTACGCATGATTATCTTATGACAAAAGATCAACCCCCGATTTGTGGGAAGTGTAACACAGGCTTGACTGTCTACTGCATATTAATGGAATGCCATAAGTATACAGATATTCTAAACCGAATGCAATATTTCCAATGATATGGAAGTGGCCTTTGGAGATGACCCTAATGAGTTAGATAAATTGTTTAATTTTGTAAAAATTGTTCAAAGAAATTTAAATTAAAAGTTTTTTGTATCCTCGTTTATATTACTAAAATGCCGATATGGATGGCGATAACAAAACGTGTGTTAGAGATATTACAGGGCGAAGATAACCTAGTAGTTTTTCGCCCTTAAACCTTACCAAACAAACAAACAAACAAGGATAAATCATCGTAAATATTCTTATTAATTTATATTTGGTGTGAATGTATCCTTTTGAATAAAAAATGAAACTCATTTCCGATAAAAAATTGATACCGAGTACGGACTTGAATGTAAATATAGGTGACAACTAAACTCATTATCCTATGTCCCGAATTCTACCAACATATTATTAACTTTCAGTTTTCATTATTGTTTGGTGTATTAATTTTATCACCATATATGTAGGTTTTATTTAGTTAAATGGATTTCACAATAAGAGAATTTGTTCTTTTCTTCTAAGCAACAGTTAAAATAATATATCACGATTTAACAACAGAAGCATTTATTATTCTATTTCAAGAATGATGCAATTAATTCTTGTATTCCTTAATTAAGCAAAAATGATTGCCATTATAGTGGAAATGACCCTATTCTTTAAAAATAGGTGATGTAATTTCTCATCCAAATATTAAAATACCTCATCATACGAAACATAAATTCATTGTTTGTAAACTAATGAAAATTCAACATCCCAATTTTGTATGTGTGGAAAATATTCGCCTTCTATAAAATTAGAAGTAATAATTACAATAACAAATAATTTTCGTTTTATTTAATTTTACGTTGGTACATAAAAATGGCTGATATATTTGAAAAAAACAAAACACTTATTCTCGGTACATTTAATATTGCAGCTGGAACAGCAGAAATACTGAATTGATTTCTTTCTTTATGAAAAATGAAAATGATGACTGTAATAAAGGTTTTGCAACTACTTTTAACCAACCTACCAATTTCCCAAGTTCTTGATAAAAAAAAGTATCAGAGCTTCAATTTTTCCGCTGAACAACCCGCAACTGCTAGGGGGAAAAAACAATCCTCAGAATCATTCTTTCGTTTGTTCTTCATGTTTTCCTTTCCTTTCCATTGTCTCTAACTCCATCGTTTTGCCGCGACTAAACTTTAGATTGTCGGGTAGAAATGATTATAATTAGTGTTTGTTTCAGTTGTAGAATTTACGGGAATATGGAGTTTATAATTGAGGATATACAGATATTATATTCCTTATGAAATAAATTATATAATGGATTATTCTCAAAAGAGGCATTAGAATGATGTAATTCCTGGTTCAAATAGGGGAAAGAAAATTTAAAATTGAAATTATGAACCTTTTCCAGACTCAGGTATCACTTGTAGAAGAAAAACAGCTTACTGGAAGAGGTCAAATTTTGGAACCCAGAGGCAGAAAAGAAAAACCTCGGCCACGCAGCTGCTCCGAAAACTAAACCGGAACCGAAAATGAGATGATTACTGATGCAAATGCTGAAATGTGAAAATCCCATGAGTAGGAGTGCGGGTTACCAAAATTCCTAAATGAATACCAATAACTTGCTTAATATTCAAATTTCAGAAAAATTATACACAATAAAAGGATTCCGCCAGAGAGAGAGAGAGAGAGAGAGAGAGAGAGAGAGAGAGAGAGAGAGAGAGAGAGAGAGAGAGAGAGAGAGAGAGAGAGAGAGAGGAGAGAGAGAGAGAGAGAGAGAGGAAGAGAGAGAGAGAGAGAGAGAGAGAGAGAGGAGAGAGAGAGAGAGAGAGAGAGAGAGAGAGAGAGAGAGAGAGAGAGAGAGAGAGAGAGAGAGTGAGAGAGAGAGAGAGGAGAGAGAGAGAGAGGAGAGAGAGAGAGAGAGAGAGAGAGAGAGAGAGAGAGAGAGAGAGAGAGAGAGAGAGAGAGAGAGAGAGGTGAGAGAGAGAGAGTGGAGAGAGAGAGAGAGAGAGAGAGAGAGAGAGAGAGAGAGAGAGAGAGAGAGAGAGAGAGTGTGAGAGAGAGAGAGAGGAGAGAGAGAGAGAGAGGAGAGAGAGAGAGAGAGAGAGAGAGAGAGAGAGGAGAGAGAGGAGAGAGAGAGAGAGAGAGAGAGAGAGAGAGAGAGAGAGAGAGAGAGAGAGGGAGAGAAGGAGAGAAAGAGAGAGAGAGAGAGAGAGAGGAGAAGAGAGAGAGAGAGAGGAGAGAGAGAGAGAGAGAGAGAGAGAGAGAGAGAGAGAGAGAGAGAGTGAGAGAGAGAGAGAGAGAGAGAGAGAGAGAGAGAGAGAGAGAGAGAGAGAGAAAGTGAAAAGAAGACAGTGTGATGGGATGGGGATTGAAGGTAAGGGGATGGAGAGATAGACTTTGTTCTTTTGTTGAGTGTGGGGTGTAGCAGGGGAGTCGAAGGAACGTGCCCGGCAACTCAACCATTCCCTCCCGAATGGACCCTGGGCTCCGGCCACCTCTAACCCAACTCCACTACCACTCGCCGATCTCTCTAGAACTTATCCACCCCTGTAAACTCAATTATAATTATATACTCCAAAAGTAGATTCATATTTTATTCGAGGCCGTCACGCAGGGTCTAATTCAACTACACAAATTTTCCGAAGTACAAAAAGTTTAAATATTTTATTCTCATTTTAACAGGAATTGATTAGTTGTATATCAGCCTTCAGGGAAATTTGTGAGTATTTTGGATGAGGATCTACTGAAGAGTGGAGACGAATAAATACACATAACTCCGTTTATATTAGACTTTGATGAAAATATTCAAAACAATGTTGGTGCATTAAAATACCTACGACTGGGTAACAATTCACATTTTGGACCATCTCAGAACAGAAAATGTATTTGTGACTACTATTAAACAATTTTCAAACCCCGTTGCTCTTGGTTCGGTTTCAGCCATTGACAAATGGATTACCCTTAAATTAATTTTATGGTTTTCCCCGTGCAACATGGGATAGGGGATCGAGTACACACAAATTTTCAACATTATAAGCATTGGTAGCCCCCTAAAGTTACTTTGATAACTCCAAAGCGACCCAGAAACTACCTTTAGATGTACCCTGAATTATAATTCAGTTGCCATAGGACAATGAAACACCATAAGAGAGTGATATTCTTTCTTAAAGAGTATACGAAGTATTTCTAAAATTCGATCAGACGGCAGTAATTTAATTTTACTATTGAAATGGGAAAATTCACCCAAATGCTAATGAAAACACCATTTTAGTCACTTAAGGTAGATTTTTGAAGGAAGCAAAAATTTTGTGGCACTGTAATTTTCATTCTGGTTATAAGGAAATATCATTTAAATTCTAACTTTTATATGATTGTTAGGGAGGAGCGCTTGTAACAACGATTGTGTTCTGGGTAGTAAAATTAAACATGAAATAAAGAAATTTGATATTTTTGTGAAGGCGAATTATCCATTTATTTATTCCTCATTATATGGACGAATAATATCTAAAAGGTAGATCAAGTATATAACGGAAAGTAATTTTATATTAATTTGTCTTTGTATTTATATGAACTTCTGAAATTGTTTGAAAAGCCTCAGAATTTCTGAATAGAAAGCAGCAATTATATTTATTTTATTTTATTTTATTTTGGAGCGTTCGCAGCGAGGCGATATTGCTCATAAAAAACAACAAAAACAATTTATATAAACAAAATACAAAATGAAAATAGAAACAAGAAAAAATTAAATAATACAAAATAAGAACGCAACAAATAACAAAACTCGACTAAATAACAGAACGCAACAATATAACGAAACACAACTAAATAAAACTTTACTAAATAATAGAACTAAATCAAATAACCAAACAACGAAAAACAACAATAAACGCAAAATAACAAATAAAATAAATAAATAAAAACAAAACATTAAGTTCAAAAACAAAAACTGTAAAGACTAATAAAATTACGTAAACAATTATATAATTTCAATGGATAAAAACTAAACTAAAATCAAATAAATATAAATTAGTATGTAAATAAAATGAAGATTTCTAACACCTAAAATATTTACAATCATATGCTCTCACTTTCTTTATCACACATTCAAACATGCATACACACTCACTCTCGCATGCACACACACACACACACACACACACACACACACACACACACACACTCACACACACACACACACACACACACACACACTCACACACACACACACACACACACACACACACACACACACACACACACTCACACACACACACGCACGCACACATAAACATACAGTAAAACGGTTTAGCTGGAATTTAAAATATTTAATTTAAGAAGGATTAAAAAGGATTTTAAAATGTAACAATTCTAAATTTGTGAGTATATGTTAATATCATGTAAATGTTGGAGTATTATGGGTATGTGTGCGCTACCTTCAGTAAGTAAGTCGTGTAAGTCTTGAGGGATCTTTAGATGGTCACGTCTTTTGCAGTCTGTTAGTATGTGTTTTATTGTAAGCGGAGCATTACACACATTGCAGTTAGGCATTCTTTTCTTTTGAAATAGGTAACCATGGGTAAGGAAAGAATGACCTATACGTAGTCTCGTAAGGACTACTTCGTCTCTCCGTGTAAATACTTCAAATTTGTCACTCCATGTCTCAACTGTAGTTTTAATTTGTCTCAGTTTGTTGTCTGTTAGTAACCAGTCATGTTGCCATTCTTGGAGTATGTTAGTTTTAATGTAGTTTTGTAGGTCGTCCGATGTTATTTTTTTAATGTCAGTATTGGTGTTTTTTGTCGTTAGTTTTGCGAACATGTCAACTTCAGTGCTTCGTCCAATATTCTGATGTCCTGGTAGCCACACCAATGTTATGTGATTTTGTTGATTTTGAATGTGTTCAAAAATGTTTGTTATAATAGGATGAGTGGAATATATGTTTTTTAAAGAGAGTAAAGAACTTAGAGAGTCCGAAAAATAAAATTATTTGGCGATTTTGAACATTTTGGAGGTTTTCTAGAGATAGGAGTATAGCGTGAAGTTCAGCTGAGTAAATACTTGATGTACAGTTTAATCTCAATTATAAATAACAAATTTAATTATTCTTAGTTCATTTTATATTTCTAATTGATAACATTTCTCTAGAATGTGTTAACAGTTATTTTAACACTGGCATTATCCTCTATAAACGAACAAATCAAACGAATTGAATAGCCACAGAAAGATAAAATATAATAATTTTTCGTATTTGTGACAATCGTTTTATACTACGTAACAACCAATTTATAACCACAACCACATTACTTGGGCTTTAGACTTTCGCATATTGTTGAGAACAAAATTATTTTCTAGATCCCCAACTTGATGGTAATTCGAATAAGGAGGTAAGAGCAAGGTTAGCGCACGAGTTTTTTTGGCATAATTGACTTCCGAAAGAATACATTATGAGTTTCAATTTGTATGTTATCGATACGAATTTCACAGAACAATTTTAATTTGCCCTGATATCTAATATCATATGTATAAAAATAAAATATAAGGGGAATGAGATCCCCTTTAAAAAAACCACGTTGGCTGATCGTTCTCAGTTACTGAAAGTATATAAATAAATTTTTCTTTTGGCAGTTCTGATAAACTCACCTTTTTCTCTCATTAGTTCTAATATTTTAAAGCTAAATCCTTATTTCTTTTCACAACGAAGTTTTATTTGTGTTAAACATTTGTGATTCGCTATTAGGTATATCTTAAAATATAACGGATTTATATAAAAAGAATTCGCAGAGTTGAAAATTTTTTAACGATCTACATTTTTCATCATAACAAACTAATAGACGGTCTAACTAGCTAATTCAGCTTACCTTTTTAGCAGTCCCAATCTCAGGTTTGCTTAATTATAGTACGTCCCCATATATGTGCGTGTACTGCAATGTTTGAGCAATTTTTTTTCTCAGAATTATAAAAAAATGGTGTTTTTTCATACCTATTTTAGTATAAACGAGATATACGCTAAAAACTATAGCGGAAGTCAACAATTTTATTGGGCGCAAAAAACAACCGAATTAAACAAAACTCGGTATGTGAATTAGCATCCACTCCTCCATGAAAATAAGCTATGTTAACATTTCTGTGGATGGCACGGAGGGGGGGGGGGTTACCGCGAAGCCTGTTATCTCATGCACATTACAGAAGGTTTTTATTTGTTATTTAGAATAACTTCTGATGAATCCACTTTTGTCGTTTAAAAAAGTATAAACGAGGAATTCGCTAAAACTTTAGCGAGGGTAACCATTTATATTAGTACTAATTAATGTTTATTTGTTATAGGCGTAATAATGTTGTTTTTCGACTTATATGGTAGTTCTATGTATAATTCGTATTAGTGAGGTTATAAATCTCTAGCGGAAAGGATAGTCGCACGGAGGCCCGCCCACACAGTTAATTGTATTAACTTATTTCCTGTTAAATGCTGGCACTATTGGAATTTATTTCTACTTATAACCGACTATTTCTAAACTATGTGTGCTCGGAGTGGGTTTGACAGAAAATATGTGCATTATAGATACTATTTCATTATAATAAATGCTATCCACGATCATGATTTGAATTATTCACGGTGTGTCAAACAGTAGAGAGGTGTTGATTGGGAACTCATTTTCATTTACTCTTTTAGTCCCCACAGTTACCCTTATGGAAAAATAATACGCCCAGACAGGAAGTATAATTTTACACATTGAAGCCTTGCTATAAAAACACCCTCAATGATTTCCCGAGTGAAGCCGGGTACCTTAGCTAATATATATATATATATATATATATATATGTGTGTGTGTGTGTGTGTGTGTGTGTGTGTGTGTGTGTCTGTGTTGTGTGTGTGTTTTAATGCTCTAGTGGTCGCTTTTACTGATTGATCCTTACTTAATATGTTTGTATAATTGATATTTATCGAATATGTACTTTTTTCTCTACCTTGAATATTAACTGAGATATTTGCACTTTTTAATTTTTAACCTTATTAAACCCGCACTCCTACTCAGGTCATTTAAACAATACTCAGAGAATATCTCATGTCGTATCTATATTTTTTGATTTGGTTTTTTATTAGTATTTTAGCCAACAGGAGTAATTAATTTGTACAACCTCAGTCAAATAAGTGAAGTATACTAAGCACGTTTACTCAATCAAGTATTGTTTCCAGTGACTTAATGACTGCAATTACAATTCTGAGTGCACCGATATTCAGAAGGGAATTTACTAATATGAATATAACAGCTTCACTTTTTCGTGAAAGAGACGGACTCTTTAATTTGGCCTGTAATTTTTATTCCTCTAATGTTTTATAAAAATGGCGGATATTTACTGAATCCTTAATTGAGTCCAAGGATTTTGACATTTGTTTTATGCGATGTGTTTAGTAGAATTAATTTGTATCAAACTTAGTAGAACTGCATCTGATTTCTATTCTTTGTTAGCTAAATTTTGGAAGGAAACCAGTGAAATGTAGAGAATCGAGATTGTATTTCGCTGCTCGATAAAAAAAATCTCCATGGTTAAATAACATAGTGTACCGGTTATAAGTATAAAATATGTGAATTCATTTGAATGTAGTAGACTGCCTCATGAATACATTATTCCCCTCCTTGTATATAAATGAATGTTTTCAGAGATTGTTGTATTTCCATTTTGATGAAATAAAAATTATTTTGTATTATTCCTACAAGGTTCAACGTTCACATTTCATTCTATTGGATTTTCTACACAGCTGAGAAAGATATGATTCGTTGTGACATCAGATGACATGATAACTGACTACAAGTTCTTGGTAATAGTTTTTTTTTTTTTTTTTTTTTTTTTTTTTTCTCCTCATAGTAACCCTGTGAGGAGTTATTTATTCGAATACATGTTCCATTGCCACATGGCATATTACATGTATTATTATGTTTAAATACATCATTATTTTACAATAAATATTTGTTTATCAACTGTCATTCAAATATTCAAGAAATAAAAATAAAAAAATGAAATAAAATAAAAAAAAAAAAAAAATAAATAAATAAAAATGAATAAAATACAATATTAAGATAAGTATGGTAATTACAAACAGAATTAATAAATGAAATGAAAAGTAAACAAATAAATACAATAGGAACAAAAGCATATCAATTGAAATTAAACTTAAACTCAACGATGTTTAATTTGCGAGTCTATGTAAGGTAAATATATTGAATTATAATTCCCATTCCTCACAATCAACTTCACATTCTAATGAATTTTTGCTACATCCATATCTATACTTTTGATAAACTTTATAAATTCTTTATTATATTTGTCAAATATAATATGAGGTGGTTCTGGCCAATTACCTCCTTTTAAAATTATGTTCATTATTAAATTTGATCTATTTTGACTAAATGTTGTGCAGTCATAAAGTATATGTAAAAACGTTTGTGTTGTCTGTAAGTCGCACGTACATTTGTCATTGTCTTGAATTTTAAATCTTGTTAAATAATGTCCTGTCTGTCCATGTTCTGTTAGAAATCGTGTGCATTTGTGATGGTGACTCTTAATTGTGTTGTAGTTGTTGTGAGTTATATTTGGTATGTATTGATGTAAACTGTAAGATTTGCTACATGTCGTCCATTCTCTGTTCCACTTTTCTATCGTGTCGGTACGTAAGTCTTTTTTAATGTATGAGAGTGGCACGAGGGCAAATTCTGGGTTTATGTTGGTATCCTGGGCTGCTTCCTTTGGTAAAAGATTTGATAATAAACTGAATTTATGTTCTTAATCGCCCATAAAAAAGATATAATAAAAAAAAAGGAAATAGTAGAAAATTGAAAACATTATTGCACATACATTGTTTCAGTAAATTATGCTTTATACCATACTGAAAAATTATTCTATTACAACTGAAACTTCAGTGGTTATAAATGTTGCATAATACGTTCCTTCATAGAAAATATTAAAATTAATATAAACAGTCGAAGAACAATATATTACATGTGTATATATTAACTAAAATGTTTAAAATATATATTAAAAAAACAGATTCAAAACAACATATATAAACATTTATAAAGACAGTAAATCTACATCAATGGCACGCCAAAATCGCACAACCCACTACCAGCTAACTAAACAAATCACGACCAACTAACTAAACAAATGCGACTAACACTTACACAATTACAACAGAACAACACACATATTTATTTTTCATGGATTAAAGCACACTCCGGACTTTTGGGGAATGATCTAGCCGATAATGCAGCCAAATCTGCTCCTCGAGACTCAAATATTCCAGAATGTTACAACAAAATTACAAAAATGCACTGAAAAAAAAAAACATTTACTGGCAAACACACTGCATAAATGACAACAAAAATGGACATTATCAACAAAAGGTGAACACTTAAAACATTTTATATCAAACACCGTTAAATATTTTAACAAACCGGGCATATCAGCTAACTTTTATACAACAGAAGGACTAACAAGACATGGGACGGCTAACGCCTATTTCTACCGTTTTGAACTGATCGATCAACCAAACTGTTTCTGCGACTTTACAACAGAAACAACCTACCAACATTAACTATACAACTGCAGACTACTGATCGCATATCCTACAACTAAACAGGATTCCCAAGTGGGTGAATGACATAAAGACGATGTTCTACATTGTATTCTCTATTTCTCCCGCAGGAGGAAACCTATGCTAGCAATACTTGAAAATTCAGTATGGCATAAGAAGTTTAAAGATATATTACATTTATTCGATAATCACAAGTTACGATTGCGGTGAATACAAATGACTGAAATATAATGAACTATAACTCGGTTCAAATTTGAGATAAGTAAATACAATGAGAGAGTTAAGTAAATACAATAGCAGTTAAAGTATGTTGCTTTATCAACAAAAATATTTTAAGAGAGCACATAATAATAAATTTGTGTTTAGATTGTGATTGCTTCTTTAACCCTACCCCTTACATGCCGATTCCACCCATTATGGCTTGAACTTGAACTTTGTCTTTATATAAAGCTTAAATATATTAATATTTATAACGCTAGAATAAAAACCGTGGGTCGGTAAACTTAAAAAGATAAATGTGTATCCGTGTGCGCACAAAGAGAAAACACTTAAACATTACTCAAGTACAAGCTCTGTTCTCATTTTGACCTGAGAAAAATTCGATAACTGGTAACAAAACATTTGAGTAATCATTTTTTTTACATTCACGTTTATACGTGCTTACGATGTCTGGACAGGTACCTTCGCTCTTAGTGTGAGTCAAGTACGTGTCCGATGTATGTGAGAGAGCGAATGGCCACGACAGCCCTTTTATGTGGGGTTAATCGTTGGAATTCGGGATACTCTTGAGGTGAGTGGTAGTTGATTAGAGGCATCAAAGGGAGCGATAGAACTCACTGCAAGATAGAATCAATTCAGGAGAAAATTGTTGGGTGAGGAATAGTTAACTGGCAGTCAAATCGTGGATGCAACCGAGCATAGCGATGACTTGTAATGGCACGGTGGTCGGACACACCGGACCGTGTCATTAGAGCCAACTCTCTTTGCAATGGAAATGCTGATCGCACCAGCTAATTGCAAATTCTCTGCACGAGCTTTTCTAAATTTTTCTCCTGACGCCTAGAAAATACAGTCTATTTACCAGAGTATAATAGTTAAATTCTAAAAAGAAAGAAAAGGAAAAAAAAATTGTTTTGAACTGTAAGATAGGAATTCGCTTGCTTTTCAGTACTACAAATAATCAAATGAAATACATGAAAGCACATGTTTCTTCCACAATACATCTAGTATATTATGCTATAACGGGCAAGGTTATACAAAAATCTATGCTTTACTGGATATTTGAAAGTTCTGAAACTTATGGTACATCATTAAAGAATTCACAAACGCTTTTCGTACTAATTTATGGACGGTTTGCTATGCATTTCAGCTCATGGAGGACAACGAAAGAGCAGCAAAGAAATGGTTGTTGCTAATTAACATCACAAAATGACTATCAAATGGACCCCCAAGTATATTTACATAAAGTGTATGGAATTCGTCAATGTGAGGCTATGTATATTTAAAAATACTGGGTTAGTTTGACGACGGAACTACCCTACATAATAGACCAGAAATCGAATATATCTCTTCCAAGATAGAAAGTGGGATCACTCGTTCCTCAGTCATGAGAGTAATTTTTTTTCTCATCATAGTAGTCCCTATGAGGAGTTATTTATTTGAAAACATGTTCCATTGCCACATGGCATGTTACATGTATGATTATGCTTAAATAAATTTGTATTTTACAATATATACATGTTAATCAACTATCTACTCAAATATAATATAAAATAATAATAATAATAAAATATTAAAATAAGTAAGATAATTACAAATAAAATTAATAAATGAAATGAAAACATAGATAAATAAAATAAGAACAAAAACAAATCAATTAAAGTTAAACTCAGCCGATGTTTAATATTCGAGTCTATTTAAGGTAAATATATTGAATTATAATTCTCATTCCTCAGAATCAACTTTACATTCTAATGATTTTTGCTACATCCATATCTTATAATTTTGGTAAACTTTATAAGTTCTTTATTATATTTGTTAAATATAATATGAAGTGATTCAGGCCAATTACACCCTTTTAAAATTATGTTCATTATTAAATTTGATTAAATGTTGAACAGTCATAAAGTATATGCAAAAACGTTTGTGTTGTCTGTGAGTCGCAAGTACTTTTGCAATTGTCTTGAATTTTAAATCTTGTTAAAGAATGTCCTGTCTGCCCATGTTCCGCTCCGTTAGAACTTGTGTGCATTTGTGATGGTGACTCTTAATTGTGTTGTAGATATGAGTTATATTTGGTATGTATTGATGTAAGCTGTAAGATTTCTTACATGTCGTCCATTATCTGTTCCACTTATGTATTGTGTCGGTACGTAAGTCTTTTTTAATGTATGAGAGTGGTACGAGAGAGAATTATGGAATTATTTTTGTATCTTGAGCTGCTTCCTTTTCATGGTAGTATGTTAAGTAATTTTTCAAACTCATTACAGATGTAACAAATATCCAGCAGATAACTCGAATTTTCTCTAGCACGGTAAAGCGTATCTTCTGTCATGCTGCAATATCAATCTTAGCACCTCAACAAATATTTTCAAATTGTCAAAGACATAAGAAAATCTTCGTCTTTAATCCCAAATGAATGTTGTTAAGCTCTAAAAGTGCTTCCTAGATTTTGAAATCGTTACGAACAACAAATATGGAATTCCTTAAGTATCAATATTATGAATATATTTGTGTATTTGATAAAAGATTTGATATTAATAATTTTTATATAGATACTGGCATGAGATTACTGAAAACCCCTGTCCTTAGCAAGCGAGAAGGGGCCCTTGGACAAATGCAATTATGCTTCTGGTGAATCGTTAATCATAGTGACTTTAACTTTGAATTTATTATTGAACCTTGACCCAGATAAACCAATTTACATGTATTGAACAAGTTATATGCTGATAAGGCCTGGATCTCACTCCTTTGCTACCAACAAATGTTTGGTGACTGTATCTCTTCCTCGAGACACGCAAGTCATTCCGTCATGTTAACGGAACAGAAATCTGAATTCAGGAAAATATGTTAATTATGTATCAATCATAAATGGGTCTAACCTAATTTGTGCAGCTGTTATCAAAGTAGTTATTACTCTTGCACAGAAGCCACTGGAACACCACACTTACCTCAGGATATCAATTAGGATTTAAAATTAATCTTTAAAACAGAACGTTTAAAATTAAATTCCTAGTGATTCGCCTTGTTCTAATCATTGTTCTCCCTTCCCAATTTCGTCTTCCGCGATTTGTATAATTTACCTATATTCCCATTCAGATAAATAGAAATCCTTACTTGCGAGGCCTGCCAAAATAACCAATATCAAATATGATATTAAAAGTAACAATGGTCCGTATTGATTTATACAAGAGACTCTATTCTTTAAAATTGAGATTATGCTTTAATATACATACATACATATATATATATATATATATATATATATATATATATATATATATATATGAAACATATCGAATTTACGATGTAAGTGGGAACGAAATCAATTTTGAAGATGTATGACCAAATGAACTTATATATATATGGCGCCGGCCCTAGTTCAAGTGTGTGGTGGGCCTTACAGTAGGGGTAGTAGTGAGGAGACAATTATACATGTGTATAAATCTGTATTCTAATAATTTTCTCCCTTTGCGAGAAAAGAAAATATGAATATTTCCCACTATGAAACAAATATTTCTTATAAATAAAAATCACTGTATTATTTTAAATCCTTTATTTTCTAATAAGACCTTTCAAGGAATATTACTTCACGTAAGCTAAAATACAATTACCTTCATCACGTACAGTCAGGTGAAGACTCTTTTTATTTGAAAATATGCTTTCGAAAGTTTAAACGCACACGTGCTAGTATATACGTATATATCGAAGGGCATATTTAAATCATGTTAATTATAAAATAACACAAAAATCGCCAGTGACACTAGAATAATTGTAACCAGATGAGACTGTTTACAAATGAAAGAGAGAAAATAATTTACTACTTCCAGTAAATTTATCGGCCGTATTGTTGTTATTTCCAACAACGTTTCCTATTTAAATTTAACAAGCTAACAAAGGTTATCTCAATCTGTTAATGAAGATAATTAATTTGTCCATGCCCATGTTATTTGGTTACACGATAGGAGGGCGTACATTGTGTTTATTCAAAATATCTTATACAAGCCTTTGCAATAGCAAGGGTATATTGCCGTATATTATATTGAATGTTTATTAGAAATATCCACACAGATTAATCATTGAAGAGTCCCTGTATAAATACTTTTTAATGAACCCACACGTACAGATTTACACGCTAATAGAAACAAATAGAAAACTCTTATTATTAAGATTTTCACAATGTAATGAACACTTTATTGATTCTCCCATATGCCCACACAGACAGCTTTTCATGCCACCATGAAAGTAAACAACTTAATGATCGACCTCTGATTGTCAAAATTTCAAAAGAACGAAACTTTAACCAATTGCTCCAACAAAACACACTTACTGGCTTCAAGTACCAATACACAGACTCTATCTATATACAAGGATGGATCCAAAACTGAGAAAGGTATTTGTGCAGCGGCTATTGTAGGAGTTAATGCATATGAAATAAGCCTACCTTAAAATAGCAGTACACCGCTGAATTGCATGCCAAACTCTTGGGAATGTCACACTTACACACTACAACACATGATATTACTATATACTCTGATTCATTAAGTTGTTTACTTCCTTTAAAAAACTATTACAACACTAATCTCTTAATTACTCGGATTCTAGAACAAATTTCAAAATTAAAGAGAAAAGTGATAATGATGTGGGTTCCAGGACATGAAAACATCGGACGTACGAACAACGTGGACAACCTGCTACCCAGAGACATTCTTCTGACTTTAACTTACTGACCCTAACAGACTTAAATTTACAATTGCTACAAACAACATTAAATGAATGAAATGAAAGGGGCTCAGGTTGGCCATGCGAGTTAAAGCGTTGACCTTTATCTCGCATGTTAAACCTAGAGTGGCGAGTTCGATTGTCACCTGGGCAAAGGAAATTATTTTGTGACGAAATTCATTAAATAACATCCTAAAATCCCACCCTGCCTAGAAAAGGGTGGTAACCTGTAGATAACCCGTCCCAATTAGCCTAAGTTGCAAAAAGTGGACGTTAATAAATAATAATAAAAAAAAACATTAAATGAATAGCAAAAATGCTGGCGTAGAACAGCACCATTTAGATAATATACATGTAAACATATCATTTTGAACAGACCTCATTTTCGTCAGTTAGGATCGGTGAACATTTGAAGACATTTTTCGAAAATCGTGGCATGAGTACCTACTCAATTTCTGATTTCTCTTAAGGGAAATCTGCAAAAGGTTCTTGAGTGAGCATGGTCCTAAGGATAACATACACAAAAATTCACATACCTTAACATGTGTTAAGGATGATATTAATTTGTTGGACTATGGAATTCCTGAATGCTTATCAAACAATTGTAGGTGTAGCAGCTGTGTTGCGTTGCCCCTGGTTACCACTTAACCTAACGCTTATAAAACAAAGTTTAGACAGTCAGTTGCTAGCGTCGTGCAGCAGGAGCCACGTGCTTGTTGTTTTTAGCTGATTATCTCTGTGAACTGCAACAGCCGAGCACCACCTCCTGTTCATCAAACCAGAACAACTGAAAAGAAGCAGGATCAAGCAAAAGAACTTTTAAAAACAAGAGTCGGTATCGTGAGTAAAAACAATTATATTTTACAGGCCAGGAAGAAGGCATCCTTCAAGCTTTTGTTTTCGGCTCCAACTCGGCCAGCAGGAAAGCCTCTCAGTAACCTCTTACTTTACACTCTAACCTTGACGGACCGTAATTCTTTTTTATGTTTCTGTGTTCATAATTTTGAAGTTGTGTTATTATTTTTTTCATTTAATATTAATCAAAATACAATAATCGTTATTATTTGGAGTCAAGATTTTATTTATTTATAGGGATCACCTTCCGAACAATAAAATAACACTCCCTATAAAGTGATATAATACCGATTTGGTGAAAGTGTATTTTAGTTCCCCCCCCCCTGGTGGCGCACGATGACGGCGGCCATTTTGTTTTTCTAACTATCTTTTTTAACACTTTAAAATGTCCAAAATACGCCATTGGTGGTTAAAACCGAGGGTGGGGGTTTTGTTGTTCTAATTTTATATTTTTAACACTTTAAAATTTCCAAAATACGCCATCAGTGGTTAAAACCGAGGGCGGGGATTATAACGAAACAAGATGGTGGCGTACGGGGGGGGGGGGACTAAACTGCACTTTAGCCTACCGATTTATAGTACGTTTGTATTTCATCATACGGCACATTGATAAATGAAATACTGCAGAATCTAATATTTAAACTGATGCTGCAAATCCTGTCATTGGCATAGTAATATACAGATAGTACATACTGGAGATTTATTTTAATCACAAACCTGGTATCTTGCTGTTCCACCTTGTAATACTATTTGTCAGAACAATTCAGTCAAGTAGGTCATGTCAGAATTATATTACACCACTGAAGCCTCATTTTCTCAGGATTGAGTTCAAGTACTTTTTTATTCTCTTTCTTTAACTTATTGTTATTCATTGAACCCTGTCCTTGGTTTAAACCTCCCTAGGCAACCATCGCACCCGTGGAATGGATCTTTCCGAGTACTAACATTTTTTTTTTTCAAATCTATTGTTTTGTAGTACTCTCATAATATGATTTCTCACAATGGAAGATAACGGAGAGTTCTTTTTTTTTTTTTTAAAGCTGTCCAGTTCAACCATCCGATTTTATTTTCAGTGAATGTGATTCTACCTTTCCTAGTTAAATCTGACACTCCAGAGCCACATTCGTGGTAGGACCTTCATGAGACTAGATAGGTTGAGCATCTCCCCACTTCAATTCTTACTCCCTCCCACACACACACACACAAGAGCATGTGTGAATAAATGCTAGCTTTGCTATTTTGTGTGTAGTTGGATTTTCAACTCGAATTAAGTCCAACCTGATGACCAACGTAAGCTTCCTGTTCAGTCGTATCTCCCGCGCTTTCTTGGTTCACTAACCGGCCGTACATCCTGGCAGGGTCGCCGTAGGCGGTGGCCAGGAGCGGAAACTGCAGCGCTAGCGTACAGGACGTACCGCTCGCTTTATGGCTGGCAGCCATTGTTCATTCTGATTTCAAGTTAAGAACACGTGCTTCAGTAGTTGTCTCCGCAGAAAAAGGGGAATATTGTTCATCTCGCTCAACTCTAGTGTCAAAAAAGAATCGATGCATCGAAGATAAAGGTCTCCGCAACCAGTTTTCATCAGCTAGAAGACAGAATCTCATTGGGAACACAAAATAACACAGGAAGAAAAATCCACTTCATGGAAAGTATATGTTTCTCGAAGGTACCTATTTCTTTATTATAATGCTAGCATTATCTACGTAAACAATTAAATGAGTACTCATAATATAGGACCGTTCGATCATTATTTTGTGTATATACATATATTATTGGCTTGCCGCTAAAGTTTACAAACAAACAAAGGGTAACCGTTGTGTTCTACCTATATTGAACAGTCATATTTCATAAAGTTAAAGTTTCTTTTTTTTCACAACATCTTTATCAATAAATGTTAATGTTTGTTTCAATTAGATATAAGGTTAGTCCCTTAAATTAGTATACTTTTCAGGTTTAAGTTGTATAAAATTAGGGTCCTTACTGTAAAGTTTATTACATGTTATCACTTATTCAATATATACTTGATTCTTTGGAGAACTCAAATAGTGACTTGTATTATTTCCCCTCATCTCACCTGAATAGTAAATACTTTGGTGTAATCAAGGTGAGGAATTTATCTCTTTTAATAATTTTATTTCAGTCTAATGCTTTCTTATTATTACCACAAAAGCTAACCGTCCGCCCTAATACTTCCCTTTTTGCGAGACGGCAGCAATAAAATCGATTTTAATAATCTATAACAGCGAACATTTATTTACAAATTCAGTATTTATATATCTCGTATATAAATAATCTCGTTCACTGTATAATAAAAACGTATTCAATTTATATATTTTGCAAAACCAGCATTACTCATATTCAAGAGTTGACGATGATAAAGGGTGTTTTCACGGATTCTAAGAAGTGAAAATACGAGAATATGGAGGCAAAAAATTTAAATTAGTCTGCAATGCAGGATATAAAATAATTTACATATGTATTTTAAGTAATACATTTCATATGACGTAACAATATATTATAAAAAATCGACAGTTCTTTTTTTTTTTTTATTTGGACAGCATTGTCTAATCCTCTGTTTTGTATTGTTAGTTTCATAGATAATTGAAATTATAATATGGATTTAATTGTAAAACTCAGGAAATCGTATTTCTTTTTAACTAAATATAAACAAAGACATGAGGTCATTTAATTTTCACATTATTTACAAAATCGCTAAAAAATTGTTGGAAGTTGCACAGGTCAGAAGCCTAGAATGATACTGTTTCATTAAAAAAAAAGAATGTAATTAAGAGAAAAAATTAAGAAAGTAAAACTTTATTGTTTCATAATGAAGAAGTTGGAATTGATTACTAAGTATAAATCTGACTGCTAATCGGACAAATTGACTTGGAGGGATGGTGATTGATTGGAATTCTTAAAGGCTGAATTCAGAGTGGCGAATTCCATTTATCTTCCCTCTAATAAATATTCTTCTTTCCGTTGCCAATCTTTTACCTCTCCCTTTTTCAAACAGCTCAGCATTTTTCCAGGTGAGCTAATAAATTTTAAAGCCAAAGTTGTAAAAGAAACATAAGGAGAAGTGATGCTATAAATAATCCGGCCTGGTACTAGATATTTTTACGATGAGCACATCAAGCTAGGGTTAAACTGGAACAGCCAAGCATTTGCTTAAAATAAACCCAATGAAGCGTCTTTCATTTTTCACTCATTCATTCATATAAATAAAACATCTTGCTGTTTTAGTTTTACATTACTTCCGACTGCTCCTGAAGTAACCCATGCTAGTTTTTAGAATAAAATAATAAAAAAAAAACCGCGTCTATTCACTCCAATGAGGAGGATCCCAAAATTGAATTCATTGATATGGAATGTTAATTGGCCACAATATTATATATATATAGCAGAAGATTCATTTATTGGAATATGCAACACTTTCTTCAGGAGAGCCTCGTGATCAAGGCGTTGATCTTAATAAACTTACTAGACCTAAAGACGGGGTCAATCCCGCGTAGACAAAAGGAGTATATTGTGTGGCAAATACAATATACAAAAAGTCCGTCACGCAGGGGCCGCGTAAACTAAGCAGATTTCCCATGTGAAGTTTTACAATAGAGAAATCTGCATATTGGCAACACAACACACCGTGATTAAATACAAACGGTAATGTGAAACCTTTCAGTTAATTAAAGTAAATTCCCAACTGAAACGGCTTCTGAATTGTTAGAATAATTTATATTTTAATAACTATAATTTTAGTAGTTCAAGAACTTAAGAAGGGGGGGGGGCGGATGAACAGAACGTATTTGCATAAATCTCACAAAGTAACGAAGGTAAGGTAAGGTTAGAAACGACAGGTAAGGTTAGAAGAAGCTTCCACCTGAGCCGATCAGTTACGGAAACGGCCGACCTAATCCAAACTATACCACAGACTTCATAAAAATGCAAATATCTCGGTTAATATTCAAGATAGAGAATAAATGTATTATTTATAGTAAGTTTAATTTGCAATAAGATTGGTTCTATACACATTTTCCGATGCATAATAGCAGAGATATTTTGACTTTTCGAAAATCCCCCCTCTAAACCCCCCCCCCTCTAGTCCGATTTCAGCCATTAACGAACTTCATCTGTCTTTTTACATAAAACGGTTAAATATCGAGTTTCATAACGATCAAACAAAAATTGCGACCGCTAGAGCGTTAACAGACAAATATATATATATATATATATATATATATATAATTTTGAACGGACCTCATTTTAGTCATCTCCTGGGTAGGATCGATGGACATTTGAAGAAATTTTTCAAAAATCACGTCATGAGTACATCCTCAATAGCTGATTTTCCTGAACGGAAATCTGCTAAAATCCTTAGACCCACGCGGGGCAGAAAACAGTAGTAACATGCTCATAATGCGTCCTAGCTAGCCATTGAATGATAAAGAAACGAAGTTAAATTTATCTATTAGATTAGTTCAGCTTCAAATAGACAAATACTTCTTTTACTAAAAAACAACAACTAAACACTAGTTGTAATAAATATTTTTTTTATTTATATATGACTGCTGTCATGGCGCTTTAGCATATTTCCCTTAAGGGAAATCAGCAATTGAGGTCGTACTCTTGACGCGATTTATGAAATTTTTCTTCAAATATCCATCGATCCTACCTAGGAGATGACGAAAATGAGGTCCGTATATATACATATATTTGTCTGTTACCGCTCAAGCGGTCGCAATTATTGTTTAATCGTTACCAAACTCGATATTTAGTCGTTTTATTTAAAAATAAAGACTAAGTTTGTTAACTGCTAAAATCGGACAAGGGGGAGGGGGGTTTAGAGGGGAGGATTTTTACTGTTCATCGAATCGAAACATTGTATAGACCCAGACTTATTGTAAATTAAATGATCTATAAAAGTTGTTATGACAATGTTTTCATTATCTTTAATATTAACACAGATATTTTGTTTTTTTTTTAGTTTTCGGCCTTCAGTAAACCCCCACTCCTGCTTATGTCATATCAACAATAAGCTGTTATATTATGAAGCACTTTATTTGAAGCCTAAATAACAAATATTGTTCTCATTAAACTTTTACGTCACGATATAAATGCAAATACGGGACGCAAGTGGGAAATCTGCTTAGTTAACGCAGCCCCTGTGTGACGGACTTTTAACCACCTTTTGCTTGTTTTATAAACTTCGTTTAACTAAGAAACTCGATTTGGTATAATCCAACAACAAGCATTCTATTCCACAAATTGAAAATTTGAATGTCTTCAATTATTATTGACAGAGAAAAATCACGTCCACTTAAGTTTTCTTATGGAGTGTCTGATTTCAAGTCACTTTGCTCTATTTAAAAACAACAACTTGAACTGTAATTGGTCAAGCATTAGATTAATTCATGTACATATGTCACCAATAAATAGACTGAATAATACTAAATGAATTCCAATTACAAGGTGAATTACCCCAATGCAGTTTAAGAATCAGTCCTGTTTGAAAATCATTTCAGCTCCGGCAAGGACATGAGCTCCACCCTTTAATATAATTACTGCATCATACTCTCATTAAAAATACAGTGGCGTGAGCTTGAAACATCTAGCAAAGCGCTCTCAGTACACTCATTTTATTATCTTACTGTCTCAAGCCTAACAAGCACTTATCTGTAAATCGAACAGACGATGATTCCGTTGAAAATTTACAAAGACAAATTTATCATAGCCCAGCCTATTTTAGGAGCTGACTTTTTACCCAATTTAAAACTCCCTGTAAACTTAAAAAAACATCTCTTCGTGGGCGGAGAATTAAGATGAATGTGAAAACTTACTAACTGTTGTGTTCCAGGTGACTCACGCTACTGTCATCAAACTCAGGAATATCCAAAAATAACATGACCTTCACGAACTAAAATGTCTATTAGCATTAAGTAGACTGTTCAATATATATATATATATATATATATATATATATATATATACCGTAAGGAGATACAAACCATAAAATTTATGGCTCATGAGCTAAAAGAAGGACAATAATGAAGTTGAGAGAAACATATTCCTTGGGATTTTTAAACTATTAGCAGATTTCCCTTAGGGGAAATCAGCTATCGAGGTCGTACTCATGGCGCGATTTTCGAAAAAATTCTTTAAATGTCCATCGATCCTACCATGGAGATGACGAAAATGATGTCCGTTCAATTTTATATATATATATATATATATATATATATATATATATCTATATATATATGTTTGTCTGTTAACGCTCTAGCGGTCACAATTTTTGTTTGATCGTAACCAAACTCGATATTTTATGTAAAATGACAGATCAAGTTCGTTAATGGCTGAAATCGGACCAGTGGCAGGGGGGGATTTTCGAAAATTCGGAATATCTCCGTTACTATACGTCGTATTGAAACATTGTATAGATTCAATCTTATTGCAAATTAAATTTACTATAAATATTGTTATATACATTTATTCTCTATCTTGAATATTAACCGAGATATTCGCTTTTTATTAAATGTGGGCGGGTAACGGACGGGAGTGTGTTTCCCGCCAAAAGCTAGTTCGGCCTTTTCCGTAACTCTTCGGCACTCCTAGGGAGATTTCTCAATTGTATAACTTTACGTGGGAAATCTGCTTAGTTTACGCAGCCCCTGCGTGATGGACTTTTAACTATTGTGATAGTACGTATGAAGTAGGTTAATAATTTTGTAACTGATAAGGAAGTTTCTTTTTACTCGTTGAGACCTCTGGAAAAGCCGATAGTCATTATGTTGTATGTAGTCAGTTCTACCCCATCAGACATATATATTTCTTTCACTGTAAATGACCAGCTTCATAAATTTCAAATAATAATTGTAGCCATACTTGACTATAGACAATGTATAAACATTGGTTAGTCAACTCTTCTTTGTCATTTCCACCTGTTGTACAAATGATATAACCAATATAGATCTGATTTTAATGGAATAGAAAATAAAATTGTTTACATGTTCGTGTGATAAGTAAACAAAATTTGACCATGCTAATTAAGCACACACACACACATATATATATATATATATATATATATATATATATATATACATACAATGACCATACAATTTAGAGAAAAGGAACTCCTTGATAAGGACCGGCAATGCTCGGTGAGATATTTTAAAGAAGACAACATCAAATTTTGTCTACACTAGTTTTCGCTCGGGAAATCAGTTTAAGCTAAATGATGATGGTATTTATTTTTTTTGGCAAGGCTTCAATGTTTACAACCACACTTCCTGGCTGGGCGCATTGTTTTCTCATAAGGGTCAGGTAGGACATTTAAAGAATAAATATTTAAGTTTTGAGAATAATGAAAATAAGTCCCTAATCAATCCCTCTCCACACCGCTCTTCCGCTATCGCACGTTGTGCAAATCCAGAATTACATTGTTTAAAGAATATATTATACAAATTAAATAATCTAAATGCTCTTATAGTTTAAATTTCTTTTGGAAATAAAAAGCGAAGTTATTTTCTATTGTAATTAAAATAAATAACAAATGAGGAAGGTAGGGGCGGTGGTTTATAAGTTCCCTAATCCGAATCATACTTTGAACTATCATATAAGTCTAAAAGCATAACATCATTTGTCATAGTATGGCTATATAAAACCACCTTAATGAGTACTAATAAAATAGTTGACTCCCTCTTTAGTTTATAGCGTATATCTCGCGTATACTTTGTTGTACGGCAAACGTTGCTCTAAATAGCAAAATAAACGCCTTTTGATATCTGCATATTCGCTGAAAAGCTAATACGAAACGAATTTAGTCAATTTTCCATATAATGCCTCGCATAGAACAGCCACTCCTGGTCGTCCCTAGAAAATTATTTATAGCTTATAATGATGAAAGAGCTAATGCTAAATCACTTGACGAGTTTTGACCCAATAAAAGTGTTGACTAACGCTTTAATTTTAGTGTATATCTCGTTTATACTTTGTTATATGTCAAAAGCGTAAATAACAAAAGTTACTTTTTACATATAACATACATACATATTACTTTTGTTATATGTATGTTTGCCGTAAAACAACAGAAAACTAAATAGCGTGATTTTTCATTTCAGGCCTCCCTTATAACCCCAACTCCTGTTGGAACCTAATACTTTTAATATACCTTATAATCATGGAAGAGTTAATGCTATTTCGCGAATAAGTTCTGTTAAATTAGGTCCATTCTTTAGTACCCAAAAAAATTGTTGACTCCTGCTTTAGTTTTAGCGTATATCTCGTTTATAATTTGTTATAGGTATAACAAAAGTCTGTATAACAAAAGTTACTCTAATGGAACAATGGCGATTTTTAATTTCATGCCTCTATTACATACAACCCCCACTACTAATCGTTACGAAAAATGTTAATACAAATTATAATCAAGGAGTCTGTCGCTTGTAATTGAATATGTAATATGCTCATATTTATTTATTTGCATTTTGTTACTATTCAAATTTGAAAATATTTCTACTACATTCAGACTATTGCCTTGAAATTCAATTAATATCTTTCATTAAAATGGATCAGCATTCCTAATTTCAGTTCGGTAAGAAATATGATTGGATCTTTGATGTTTTCCTTTTAAAGGTTAATCGTTAATAAGACTTTATTTCCTTTAACATAGAAAAAGTTTTTTAAAAAGAAAAATTTCAAACAATTATGACCTACATTTTCATTTTTAATCATTCCTCTATACGATATGGTTAAACATTTTGTACAGTTGGGTGAGTTAACTATTTCTCAAAGTATGCTGAGTAAGAATAAAATGGTTAAGAGAGGACACTGGAAGGGTTAGTGGCTATATCTGGAATGAGGGTGTGCTTGATTGATGACCCCACTACAAATATTTCACGCGTCGCCCTTTCCCTTTTTCACTATCGCACAAACATCACAGCGAGCCCTCGCATCCTTGAACCAACTACTCCCAAAAGGAAATTGTTTCAAAATATATTTTAAACAAAAGCTCTTTTAGTACCGTACTTTTTTTAACACTCTGCTATGTATATAGGGGACTAATCCTAAACCATTTATACGCCCAATGCAGGTGAATTATTTACAGATACTAAGGTCAGAAGAAACATGTTATAAGTGTTGCAATTGAAGGATTATCTTATTTTCTTGCAAGAAATAAGTAAAATGCGTACTGTCTAAAATAATGTAAGTATTTTTTTGATTCCTGGAGGTTCAATGTACAATCGACTCAAAATTACATGGCGTATACACATATGAGTGTGTGTGTGTGTGTATATATATATATATATATATTTTAGTTTTTATATTTTCCTTTGCACATTACCTATGCACAAAGGGCGTTTATTTACTACGTGTACCATACTACTATAGTTTATAACATTTATGTTCGTAATACATCATGATTTTGTATACAAGAAATCTAGTTCATAAAATTGTTCTTGAAAATTAAAAAAAAAATAAATAACTAAAATAAAAAGATAAGAAATAGGAAACAAAAAAATATACATAATGAAAGAAAAACAATCAAAGTGATGAAAAATTAGAACGCATAATAAGGAATAATCGCAAAAATCCAATAACAAATTAATTTGACTCAAGCTATGCTACACATTCTATTGCATTATTCTTGATGTAGGTAACAAAAAAAATTGAAGGGGAGACTTAAAATATTATTCTTTAAGTAAAGTGTTTAAAACGTCCGCTGTTTCTATTAAGGTTTTAGAAAAAGTCTAAATAAAAATGGATATTTTTTGAACACACTAGTTAGATCTATTGGCCACTAGTCTTTGTTTTTGAGGTGTTTGTTGGAGTGTGTTTAGTCAGTGTGCAAGTGTAGATGAGGTGTTTCTCTAGTCTGTTCACTCGTCTGTCACAGTGGCAGATTTTGTCATTTAGTATTTTGAACCTAAGTAAATAAGATTTAGTAGTTCCGTGTCCACTGAGTACTTGTATCGAGTAATAGTCTGTGGCATTGCAGGTTATGGGGTATTTCTCAATATTTGGGATGAATGTTTTTAAATGCTTGCCTTTCTCTGTTTTGTTCCATTGCTCCTGCCACTGTTTTATTGTGTCCGTGCGTAACGTGTATTGTAGACTTTGTTTTGTTATGTTTGAGAATGTTATGGGAATATTCTGGTCCTTGAATGTATTTTATGCAATATTATTAATTGATTCGTTTTCGTAAAGTTCAGCATGTCCTTTGACCCCGGCAAGCCCTATGAGACAAATTAGTTATCTTTTGGTTAAATAATTATATATATCTCTCTCTCTCTCGCTCTCTCTCTCTCTCTCTCTCTCTCTCTCTCTATATATATATATATATATATATATATATATATATATAAAACAAAAACAAAATAAGCTGCCCTCTTTCTGAGGGTACCTGTATGGTCACCCTGGCAATCTGCCAATTTCTTGGTAATAATGTATTTTTTTTTTAATTTTGTTTAAATTGTATATGAAAATTAGGAATAAATTGAATGGTGCGAATAAGGGGGGTATCTCAGGTGAAAATGCAGCTTAATATTTTTGTCTTTATTTTTTATAAAATAATGATTGTGACGATTCTTATCGATGATTTTAGGATAAGTGTGGATAAGTCCACACTATTGTCAGCCTAAGGTCTATAAATATCTTCACAAACATAAAATTTATGGCTAATGAGCTAAAAGAAGGACAATAATTAAGTTGAGAGAAACACATTCCGTGGGATTTTTAAACTATTAGCAGATTTCCCTTAAGGGAAATCAGCTATTGAGGTCGTACTCATGACGCGAGTTTCGAAAAATTTCTTCAAATGTCCATCGATCCTACCCAGGAGATGACGAAAATGAGGTCCGTTCAAAATTATATATATCTATATCTATATATATATATATATATATATATATATATATATATATATATATATATTTGTCTGTTAACGCTCTAGCGGTCGCAATTTTCGTTTGATCGTTACCAAACTCGATATTTAAACGTTTTATGCAAAAATAAAGATCAAGTTCGTTAATGGCTGAAATCAGACCAGTGGGAGGGGGGGTTTAGAGGGGAGGATTTTCGAAAATTCGAAATATCTCCGTTACTATACGTCGGATCGAAAAATTATATAGAAGCAATCTTATTGCAAATTAAATTTACTATAAGTAATGTTATATCCATTTATTCTGTATCTTGAATATTAACCGAGATATGTGCATTTTTCTGTTTTCAGCTTCTGAGATGAGTTCGGCTAACTTCGAGTTTCCGTCAAGGGCTAGTTCCTTCCCGTAACTGTTTGACTCTCTATTCTGAAATTTCTCTATTATAAAACTTCACGTGGGAAATCTGCTTAGTTTACGCAGCCCCTGCGTGACGGACTTTTTTGATGGACTCTCTTAAGAAGCTGAACAATTGCCCCATAACCGTCCAGTCTTTGATTTCGTTGATATATATATATATATATATATATATATATATATATATATATATATACTACTCAAAAATGAATAGGGATATTGGTTATTTTTTATATCCTATTAATTTTAATTAAATCGACCTTAATTAAATTACTTTTTATGGGGGTAAAATAGAATAATTTCTAATAGATATTAATGATATTTATAATTTAAAAAAAAAAACTAAAATGCTAGGCCCTATAAATACCACAAAACAGCCAATATCCCTAATTGTTGAGCTGTTTAAATATATATATATATATATATATATATATATATATATATATATATCGCTTACATCAATTGAGCCAGGTAATTATAGTAGTGCATTTTGTTTTATGTATATTTATATAACAAATTGCACTACTATAATTGCCTCGCTCAATTGATGTAAGCGACGTGCTAAAATGGTTTTAGGCAATTATAGTTACAAAGACGAATATATAATATAATAGGTATAAGGATGTTTTTTAATGGAATTGGTGGCTAAATTAGTCATTGAGAAAGGGTGGTGGACACTTATATGCAGGAATTTTTATTTTTCTGAACTGTTGTCTCAAAAAACATTCATATATATATATATATATATATATATATATATATATATATATATGTATATACTTGCCTGTTACACCTCTAGTTGTCGCAATTTTTATTTAGTACCTATCACGATATATAAGCGTTTCATGTAAAGACCAAATTCGTTAACGAATGAAATTCAGACACGGTGGCGGTTGGAGGGAGAGTTAGAGAGGGGGGATTGAAAACTCATAATATATCCGTTATTAGGAAGAGAAAAATTGTATATAACCAGTCTCCTTGCAAATGTAATTTACTATAAATCTTAATCAATACACTTTTTCTATACCCCAACTATTAAACGAGATATTTTCATTTTTTATTGTTTTGCCTTCAGTAAACCAATACTTTTAGTTATCGCACGTTAACAATAAGCTAACAGGATATGTAAAATCTTACTCAATGCTTAAATACTGAATATTGCTTCCAACAAAGCTTTATTATTTTAGATACATGCAAACACGTAGAGTGATAACGTCATTAATTAAGGTTTCACGTTCTTCGCTCGAAAAAGTTATTTTATCTATACCGTTCTCAATATTTAACCGTTTCACCCAACAGTAAAAATAATATTCTGTTAATGACTGAAATTGAACCAGGAAGATGGGAGTTAAGTGGGAGGAATTCGACAATTCACGTTTTCTCTGTTATTATAGTCAGATCGAAGTATAGAGCCAATCTTGCTAAACTATCGATGATCTACAATTATAGTTCTGTACATTTTTTCGTAACTCAAATATTAAGCTAGTTATTCGTACTTTCTTGCCACTCCCCCACTTCTATTCTACAGAATTTTCATAGGAATAGAAAATATATGGTGAGATGAGATAACTAGTGTGGCATACCAGCACGTGGGAAATCTTTTTACTTTAGGTAGCCCTTGCATGAAGGACGTTTTTATTTACAATGTAAAACCCCACAGTTGTGTTCATTTTTTGTAGTTTATACTGATGACAGGAACTATAACATAGATATGAGTATAATTAATAACCTTAAATTCACCTGATAAAAATGAGATATTACGTAGAGCTAAAACAACACGTTTTTTATGTATCAGAATTCGTGGGTACTTTATCATATGCTATCTGGTAAGCCATATTTTACGAAATAGAGGAATATATGCCTGGAAATGGTTGGAAATCTACTGGAAGATTCGAGAATATCAGCGGTCCTAACTTGATTGATGAGCTGGCAAATATTTCATGCCGTCCTATCAAATGCGTCCCAGCTATCACCTTAGTTTCCTTCAATATAAAGTCTTCATTTTGTGGTTTAGAGTTCACGAACTATGAGAAAGACATTAACCTTTGTGCTGTTCAGCTGTTATATTAAAAGTATGGATTAATGACATTAGCACAGAATCTCGATATTTACCTGTTATTTTATCAACCGAAAGCATGAAAAAACAATTGGCTTTTCAAAGAAATCCGAATTATTGATGGCAGAAAGATAAAATATTTAGAGGACGGGAATGGCCAAGCAATAACACATAGTTAAATCTAGTTAAAGATTGTTAAATCTCGTTTTATGCGTTGGTTATCTCCATTCGACATATGGAATCTGAAATGTATGCAATTAAACTTAGGAACGACATGGGCCTATGATGTTTAACCTCTCTTGGATGTATTGGTCTCTTTTCGATATAGTGAATAGTTATAGATATTGCATATATTGTAATTTCGTGGGTTAAATCTCTGTACTCAGGTCAGATTGTAAATTTGAAAAAATGCGTTAGAAGATTTTTGATTGTTCAAACTTTTAAAAATGATTACTTCAAAACACATCAACATAAAAAATGTTCTTTTTTTTTATTTCAGAAATCATTCCTCTTCCCATTGACTTGTTTCAAAGATATTTTCTTTGGCTACAACTTTTATGTCGCATCATTTTTCAATAAAACGTGCCATATCTAAAATAAAGATTTGTGCATTTTACGGCTAAAGAATGCATCAAATCGAAAAGTTTACAAATATAAACTCGTTTTCGTTCCATTTCTGTTTTTAGTTCTCCATTTTGTTTTTGTATTCCATTTTGTTTTTGTGTTCCATTTCTGTTTTTTTGTGTTCCATTTCTGTTTTTAGTTTTCCATTTTGGTTTTG
>CM032233.1:42207500-42227500 GCA_019009955.1 Riptortus pedestris | reverse complement strand
AAGGATGTTATCCTTTAATAAATCTATGAATAATGCCAAAGCATGTCAATAAAATGCATTTTATACAGTTAGAGTGACATTAAGATTGATATGAAAATTAATTCATTATATATAATTATTACCTTGATAGAATTTATAAAACGTATTGATGAATTTCAGCTAACATTAGAACGAATATATGATATAAGTTTAAATCCTATTCAATACTATGTAAAGAAATTGATTGACATAATATTTTTAAACGTTTTATGGGGGCTCAGTTCAGCCATGCGAGTTATAGCGTTGGCTTTAATCTGACGTGGTAAACATAGAGTGGCGAGTTTGATTCCTGCATGGGAAAATAGGAGTTTATTTAGTGACAAGCTCATTACATAAAATCTGTAGTCCCACTCTGGTTAGAAAAGGGTGGTAACCTCTAGATAACCCGTCTTAATTAGCCATAGAGCTAAAAGAGGACGTTAATAAATAAATAAACGTTTTATAGAAATCAAAAATATTTGACATATCCTATTATGTTTTGTCAACATTTAATGAAAATAAATACATTTCACTTCATTATTTGACACGATTGATTTTTTTAATATGTTACGAAATCATTTTTATCATAGATAAAATGGAAAGGGTGTATACTAATCGAACACTAGCATTTCCCATTCCATAATTTAGTTCCTATTCATAGTGTATATGAGAACTCAAAATTTTTTCAATCATGGAAATGTTCTTTTGCTGCTATTTTTACATCGTCTCTATACTCAAACAAATTATCGGTATTCCTAGTTTCAAGTTCTTCTTGATTATCACAAGTTTTATTTATTCCTTCAAAACCAATTTCTATTGGCACACTAAATCTTTTTCTCGCTTTCATTTCTGCTAAATTTTATGCTACAAGGACTACTTCATCTGTGAACCTCAAATGTTTAGTATTCTCTCAAACTTATCCCCTATTCTGTCTGGCTTATCACTTGGACTCAGCGTGTTTTTAAAAAAGAAGTGATACGCTATCTCCTGCCTTTTGTCGTTTTATCCTTTTTTTTTGCCTTAGTTGGTTTCTTTGATTAACTGTACTGGGTAGTACTAGGTACACTAGAGGGGCTATTCTGCCTGCTTCAATGTATACCTGTCAATATAATTACAGGACTGGTTTTATTTAACATTCTGCTAGATTTCTATGTAAATACCTACATCTCAGCTTTTTCATGTCAGATCTTGGAAATTAATGTGATTTGAAGGATGAATCTGAAGTATATTCCCTAAATTCAAGGTAGAAAAACTTCTATTTGCTCTGTCCCTGCGTGATCGACTTTTTCTCTTCTTTTTTTTTTTTCGTTCCTTTAGAAAGAACTACTGTGCAGCAATAGTACTAAATCAGGTAGTTGGATAAGAGTAAAACCACTGCGCCTAATTATTTATAGAGGGCTTAATTGGATGCCTATTTGCGTAGCTGAAACTAATCAGGTCTGCTATTTAGATTTGATCATTCTATTAGGATACTGCAGTATTAAGCAAACTCCAGCCCAGGAGAAGAGCATAATTTCACTATTAAGCTTAATCAGGGTAACTTAATTAACAATAAGCCACACGAGTAATACTGCTTGAAATATAAACCCAGCTTTCATAGAGCGACTTACGTTCAATTGGCTATTATATATAGGCTACTTGAGTTTATGAAGTGGAGCGAGCCTACAGCCCATTTATAATAGAGGATCATTCAACATTTTAATGTACAATCATTCTTTTAATGCCTAATGTTTAGCACATTTGCCAATAGACAAATCAGCTATTGAGGCTGAACTGATGACAACATTTTCCTCAACTGCCAATCGAGCCTACCTAGGAGTCTAAAAAAGTCCGTCACGCAGGGGATGTGTAAACTAAGCAGATTTCCCCCGTGAAGTTTAAGAATAGTTAAATCTACATACCGGTAACGCAACTTCACCGCGAATTTTAAGTGAATAAATACAAACGATAATAAGAATCCTCCCGACGGAAAGCATCTGAAATGTAAAGAAACAGTTCTGCCAACTTCTTACAGGAAAGAAAAGCAATTACTGTAATATATCTCAACATAACGTATTAATTTAATTGAAAACTATTTACTATATGTAGTACTGTAATTTATAATGAATCAGAATAATTGTTATCCCAATGAATCAAGTTTAACTAGTCCAAAAACTTAAGAAGGCGGGGTCATCAGAACATATTGGCTTGTATCTCGTATAATAAATGTCTCTTTAAAATAATATTTGGTATTAAAGCTTCGAATAAAGTGGTTTATTATATAAGCGAGTATTGTTTATGTAACATTAGTATAAGTGTGGGTTTGCTGAAGGCTGAAAACTGATAAATGCAAATATCTCGGTTAATATTCCAGATAGAGAACAAAGGTATATAACAATATTTATAGTACATTTAATTTGCAATAAGATCCTATACAATTATTTGATCCGACGTATAATAACGGAGATATTTCGAATTTTCGAAAATCCCCTTTCTATACCCCCCCCCTCCCACTGGTCCGATTTCAGCCATTAACGAACGTGATCTGTCTTTTTACATAAAACGTTTAAATATCGAGTTTGGTAGCAATAAAACAATAATTACGACTGCTAGAGCGTTAAGAGACAAATATATATATATATATATATATATATATATATATATATATATATACTAGCTCAGATACCCGGCTTCGCTCGGGAATTCATTTGAGGCTGAATGTTGATGGTATTTTTTTGGCAAGGCTTTATTTTGTACAATATTTTGACATTTACCCGTCCCAGTGTTTAGGGTTAATACCCGTCGTTTCTGTGGATTTGTTAATAATAAAATTAATTTTTGATATAAGACTTCACTGTCCTCCATATTGTCATATTTCCCGCTTCCTGTGCATTATGCATAGATTTGAATTATTAAGGACTAAATATTAACATACATTTGAATTAATTTTTCCAGGTGAGGTACCTGGTAGTTCATATTGAAAAGAATTCTTGAGCAAATTTCTCTAAATAACAAAATAAACAACTTTTGTTATGTGCATATTTGCCGAAACTACAATAGGAAACGAAATATCACTATTATTAATTTCAGGCCTCCCTTATAACCCCCACTCCTGCCTGTCCCTAGAAATAGTATGGCTTTTTTTAAGGAAGGCGTTAGTGCTAATACACATACTGAGTGTTTTATTTAGTTCGGTTGAGTCTTTTGTGCCAAATAAAATTTTTCACTTCCGCTATAATTTTTAGCGTATATCTCGTTTATAATTCGGTATACCAAAAAAGTGTATATAACAAAAGTTACTCTAAATAGCAAAATAAACAACTTTTGTTATGTTCATATTTGCCGATAAACCAATAGGAAACGAAATATCGCTATTTTTAATTTCTGGCTTCCCTTAAAACCCCCACTCCTGCCCGTTCCTAGAAATGTTGGTATGGCTTCTTATAATGGAAGCGTTAGTGCTAATACACATACCGAGTTTTATTTATTTCGGTTGGGTCTTTTGTCCCAAATAACATTGTTGACTCCCGCTATAGTCATAAGCGTATAACTCATTTAAACTTCGGAATACGATGAAAGTGTTTATGACAAAAGTTACTCTAAATAACAAAATAAACAACTTTTGTTATGTGCATATTTGCGAAAAAACCAATAGAAAACGAAATATCACGACTTTTAATTTCAGGCCTCCCTTATAACCCCCACTCCTGTTCGTCTCAGAGAAAATTAATATAGCCTATCTCTCAAGTTGGACCAGACTACTCACGGTGTGCCAATTTAATTTAAAATCGGTTAAGTAGTTTAGGAGTCCATCGCGGACAAACATCGTGACAGGAGATTTATATATATTAAGATATATATATATATATATATATATATATATATATATATATATATAAAATTTTGAACGGACCCCATTTTCACCATTTACTGGATAGGATCAAGGGAAATTTGAAGAAAAATTTCGAAAATCGCGTCATGAGTACTACCTCAATAGCTGATTTCCCCTAAGGGAAATCTGCTAAAAGTGAGGTTTCTTCAATGTGTTATATATTTATAATTGTTAAGTTATTATGTTTGAATGAATTTAACTAAGAAATAAAAAAAAAAAAATTATGTTTGTCAAAATAAAAACATACATGTTTTAGCCTTTGTCACTTAATAACTTCGCCCTGGACATCGTTTTATATTATGTAATGTAACTCACGGCTTTAACTATTCCACTCCCTTTCACTATCGTTCATAAGTCGAAGCGGGAGCGAAAAACGTTTTTTAAAATGTTTTTAGAAAGAGGCACTAGCGAGATGCACATTGATTCAGACTCGGTAACCAAGCACTGTCTATCAGAGTCATTGAACATATGCTTTTTTAAATAACCGCTATAATAATGCATAAACCAAAATATGGTTTTCAACCGACCATTTTTATGTGAGATTCATGCAAATGTGTTGTGTGATTACGTTGTCGATTTCCCATTCTTGTCTCGGAAATGATTTTTTGATGTACACTGTACTCGGTATTTAATCGTTTCACTCAATACTAATGATAACATTCCGTTAGTGGTTAAAATTTGACCCGCTTTGGAGAGGATGGGGGTTTCAGTCTCAAAAGATGATACAGAACCAATCTTATTAAACTATACATGCTCTTCAATTGTTGTTCTATCCATTTTTTCGTAAAACATATTTAAGAGAGTTATTTATATTTTGTTTCCAGCCTTCATTAACCACATTGGATTTTTAATGGAAAATATATGGCTAGATGAGGTCACCAGTCTGCCATCCAGCGCCGGGAAATATACTTAGTTTACGCAGCCTCTCCGTGACGGACATTTTAATTTGCCTAGGAATGCATATCTGTAAAAAATGTTCAAATAAGTTACAGCAATTGGAACCTTCCTCCGTCCTTATTGTTTTAATAAATCTTATACGCAATAATAAAAATATCTACAGATAAAACCAATGCTAGTAGTAAATTAATTTGGAATATATTACGCTAATTATCAGTGAAATAAATAAAAAATTGCCAAATACATTAATATATACCATTCATTGACTTCATTGGAGGTTTCAGAATCTTTCTGAAAGGCATATATAGTTTTCAGTTACCATTATATTTCTCTACAACTTCTAATTATAACCATGAAAAAGGCCAAGCAGTAGTCAATAATGGTGTCCCTTAAATGATACAGCTTACGTTTTCTCGATGTTATTCTATTAATTTTCATTTAAAACGTTTAATATTGGGGTTTAAACATTTCATTCTTTGATTTAATGATTACCATGATGAGCAATGAATCATTGGTCCTTGATATTTTTTCCCGTGAAAATAGAATCGATGCACACCCGGAATCGTATTATACAACACTCGTGCTAAAGCACACTCACTCAAATGAGGAAAATATATGATTTTTATTACTGTTGTACTGTTGCGAAAACTCCGTACATGAAAAATTATACAGAGTACTAAAAAATCAAAGGACACTCATTTATAAGGAAAATAATGCAAAAAAACAAAACAAAAAAACATGAAACTATTTACATGATGATTCGTTATTGGTAAAACATTCAGGGAAACCATAGTATACTGTATGTTCACCCCAAATACTTCTTTGGCATTTACAGCAAAGACGGGTACCTCTTCAATTTGTTTTATTGTTTATAAATTACTATAACTTTCTTCCATTTGTCTTAAAAGTTCATTTCTAATCTCAAATTCAGTGATAAATAGCGATTCAGTGCCATAGATAATTTACAAAAGGGAACTTAAACAACAAAGCTGTATCAAATACGACACCTACTGGCACACACTCCGAAAAAGTACGAAAAATGGTTGAGGACAGAGCATGCAATGACCTTGACATGTAGGTGAATAGGAGGGTATTAAGCACACCAGTCTTGTCCTGTTTGTTACACCCTCATGAGTGTACAACTTTCGGCATAGGCGCCACGTATGACTCAGCCTTTTCGTTCAAAGGTTAAGCAGACATCTCCATATGCTAGCAATGTTTCACATTCAGCATATATATATATATAATTAGAATGGATCCCATTTTCTTTTCGTCAACGACGGACATTTGAGGATATTAGCAGATTTCCCTTCACCTATTGAGGTCGTACTCATGACGCGATTTTCGAAAAATGTCTTCAAATTTCCATCGATCCTACCCAGGAGATGACGAAAATTGGGTCTGTTCAAAATTATATATATATATATATATACATATATATATATATATATATATATATATATATATATATTGGTCGCTATTTTTGTTTGATCGTTACCAAACTCGATATTTAAACGTTTTATGTAAAAAGACAGATCAACTTCATTACATGTTGCATAAACAATACTCTGTTATGTAACAAACCACATTACTTGAAGCTTAAATACCATAAATTGTTTTCAAGATACCTTTATTATACGAGACGAATGCAAATATGTTATCGTGACCCCCTTCTTAAATTCTTGGACTACTAAAATTTGATTGATTGAGATAAAAATTAGTCTGATAGTTTTCAATATAATTAATATGTTATATTCTGATATATTTCCGTAATTCTTTTTCTTTCCTTTGAGAAGTTGGGAGACCTGTTTGTTTAAATTCCAGGTGCTTCCCGACCTAGGGGTTCTTATTATCGTTTGTATTTATTCGCTTGATGCTGACAGTGCTATTGTGTTACCAGTATGTAGGTTTATCTATTGTAACATCACGAGGGAAATCTGCTTTGTTTACGCAGGCCTTGCGTGACAGACTTTTTTACGACATCAGAGCATCAATTATTGCTGATTGTCCCTAGCAGAAGAGTGCTAATGCCAAGTTTCATTTACACAACTACAAATCTGTAGGTGTTCATTGTAATGTTCTCCAAATCTTTTAAATAATTAAAGAAATAATTGACATAAAAGGTTTTTGAGTACTTAGTTTTAATAGAGTAAAGGTTGCGCGAAGTAGTTAGTTATTAAAAATGGCCATTCGGTGTTGTAAGTGAATTAAATTGAAGTACGGAGTGTGACGTTGAATCTGGAAGCGGCAGAAAGATTTTAAAGCATTTCTTTGGTCGTTGCCACCAGCCTACTTTGCATACTACCCCATTTCGCGTAACGAGCCTTTTTATGATCAAATTCACGTTCTCCCCCAAGTCGATGGCCCCCTCCCCCAAGCCTCATATCCTACCCTTTTCAAAGCTCAAACTGCCTTCTACCTTTCAAGAGCCTGACTCTACTCGATGCAGTCGCTTCCCCTTCCATTTCGCCAACTTCCTTTAAACGCTCTCGCTAGCCGTTCATAGAACCATTATTACACCTCAACGTTACCACAAATTTTCTTTTTTGGCAAGACACAAACTCACGCTGATCCTGCGAAACTCATGTTTTTCATAGAGAAAAATCTAATTGATTATTATTTCCCAGGCATAACATCTTTTAAAATGCAAAAGTCAAATGCTTCTTATTCCGGACCCAATATTATTTATATATTCGTCAAAATCTCCAATAAAACACTGCAAATTTTATTGAAACTGCCCTACATGTTTCGTGGCGTATTTGCCACCTGTTCAGGGGCTATCCATTTCTGAAGTGCTTGTTTACCTTTTACATTCATTGCGACTGTCCTCACAGAGGAGGTAGATGAAAATAAGATGAAAAAGTTTCATATACCTCCTCTGTCACAACGAATGTAAAAGGAAAACGAGCACTTCAGAAATGAATAGCCCCTGAAGAGGTGACAAATAAGCCACGAAACATGTAGGGCAGTTTCAATAAAGTTTGCAACGAAAAAAATGTTTTTTATTGGAGACCCTTGCCATCAATTTTGAAGAGTCAAATGGGCTCTATGATTGTGGTTAGCTCGTCACTGTAAATGATATTTACTCTTTAACACTGCAATAGGCGCCCCACTCGTGAGTACAAAAGTGGGTGCATGTCATCTCTCAGATGATTTCCTTAAGTATTAAAGTAAAAATTTTAATTTTAATTAAGTCTGTACTAATATGTGTATAAAAGTTATAATTGATACATTATATGAAGAATATACATGATTTATGATTATATAATATGAAAAAAAATATTACACACATTATCTTGCCTTACACAATATAAAATTGATATATACATATCTTATACATGCACATTATGTAGTCAAGTTGATAAAATAAAATAAAATAGTTAGGTAGGTTTATAAAATGAAGTATGAGTTTCCTAAATAAATTACTTGAGAATTGATTCCCGCAATATTCAGAAGAGAAAAAAAATACTACCATAGGCCACCTTCTGGTATTTCTCGATACATTATAAAGTGAACACATTTTATCCAATATGTCCACACCTACTTTGGTTTGATTATAATGTGTTATAATGGAAGGCTTTTTCTTTTCTCCTGTTCTCTCATCTATTTCTCCATCAAAATGTATACATTTCTAATTTTGGACTTATTTTTTGGGACATTGGAAACAAGGGTCCCCTCCTTCCTATTAGCGAAGAAGCCTGAATTAATTCCCCTTGTTTTATACTTTTAAGCTCCCTGTAAATCTGCCACTGCACTACTTACAAAGGTAGTCGCGCGGGATCTCACAGATGCCTCCAGGTCATGTTCAGTACTGGAGAATCAGAAAAGGGTTGATACAGTACTGGTGGAAGGCTCTAGGCATGAGGGGAAGGTAGCTAGGGTGGGGTGCTTGCAGGTTCTATCCTCTACTCAGCAGTTCAAAAAGTCTCCCCAAGTCATCTCTCAGATGATGTGCGACTACTGGAGTTTTAAATGAAAGCCCGTCGCGTAGGGGCTGCGTAAACTAAGCAGAATTCCTACGTCCTGGAATGATCAATCAAGTAATGTCATTCACCACTATCTCACAATATATCCTCTATTTCTAAGTCAAATTTCGATTATTAGTAATTGGGGTTTACAGAGAGATAAAAAGAAGAAAGTACTAAAAAAAAGCAGTCAGGGGACTGCCGGTAGAAGTGAAAACTCCTTTAGCTTTGATCGCTCAATTTTGGCATTGCTGAGAAATTTTTTTACGAAGTCTTATTTTAAAAATATTTTTAGTTATTTATCAATAAGTAACAGTTATGTTCTATTTTACATGAAAAAATGAAATGACAAAAATAATAGTGATAAAAAAAATAATGTACCACGAATTGTTTTATTTATCAATATAAAATACTATACATAATTATTTCAGTTATTTTACATAAAAGAAAAAAAATACATTTCAGAATTATTACAAATGCTTTACAAAAATAAGTTAAGTACACTCAGAAAAATCAATTTCTATCCATAATTTCAACAACTCTTGCACCATCATCACTGCCAGCATCATCACCAATTTCTAAAACTGATACAATCGCTATATGGTAGCTAAAGTAGGATACAAACAGTTTTGATTCGAATTTATTTAAATATCGGAATTTATTTAAATATTCGAATTTATTTATTTAAATATTCGAATTTATTTAAACTTCGGATTAAAATATCTATGAAAGTAAAAATGGTAGATATATAGTATCTGTGAACGAAATGATGCTGGTTTTGTCGTCTTTAAAATGGTATGCGAACGAAAACTCTAGCTAATTTGGTTGAGGAGTTATGAAGAAAAGAAGCTCCTTTAGCTTTGAGTTGAGTACTAGCGGTGGCGGTGGCGGTGTCGCGATTTCATACTTTTTTCCTCTCCCGCAAATGCTTCCTTATGGGGTGCACAACGTGCCTAAAGAAATTTTCAATTCAATTTTAAATAAACTATCAAATGATTAGGTTATAAAATACCATATGATTTTATTTCTAAACCTTAGTACTAGCGGTGGCGGTGGCGGTGTCGCGATTTCATACTTTTTTCCTCTCCCGCAAATGCTTCCTTACGGGGTGCACAACGTGCCTAAACAAGTTTTCACTTCAATAATTCGCTTAATATTTGAGTTAAGAGGAAAACTATAGAACAACAATTGTAGAGCATCAATAGTTTAACGTGGTTAGTTCTACATCATTTTTCCATCCGACTCATATTAACGGAGATATTAAGAATTTTCAAATTCCTCCCTCTTTAAATCCCCCCCCTCTATTCTAGGTCTGATTTCAGCTATTTTTAATTGATATGATCATTAGTGTTGATTGAAACAGATTTACTGAATGCTGAAAATTAAAAAAATAATAATAATATCTCTGTTAATATTTGTGAAAGGGAAAATACTTATAGGACAACAGTGATAGTCGATTAAATTTGCAATAAGATCAGTATAGAAATGGTAGACAATTTTTTGATCAGAAGTATAATAACGGAGATAATTAGAATTTTTGATAATTAGGACATTCGACAAACAGAACACACAGAAGCTATTATTGCTATGCAATCCCATGCCCAGAGAGTCAACTAATATATACTAAACGTCTATCAAATGATAAAAATTTAAAGTAAAGATTACAAAAGTTAGATAATAAGTTAATGTACCTTAACCACCAAGAAATTAGGAGGTATGAGATATGTAAAACAGGTTGAAGTATGGCAGTGTGCGCTATTTGGAGATTACAAACTCCAACTGTGAAACGAAGTATGTATATCTCTTCGAAGCGACAATATGTGTGGCTATGAGTGAAGAGAGTATAATCCCACGAGAGAAGGGAGATAAGGATGAGTCGACCACAACAAAGTTTCTCAAACTTTCTACAAGGGAACTCAACCCTCTCTCTCCCTCTGACCACCACGCGCAACCTGTCAAGCATTACAAAAACATCTAATCCACCTGCTCTCCCTCATACACGCAACACACACAAGCATACACGCTGGGTAATATCTCAACTTAGCCCAAGTTATTAAGTTGTTTCTTCATATTATTCATACCTAGTAAGTCTGCCCCTTTTAATCTATAAAGTCCGTCACGCAGGGGCTGCGTAAAGTAAGTAGATTTCCCACGTGAAGTTTTACAATAGAGAAATTTCACGAGAGCCGAAGAGTTAAGAAAACGGCCGACCTAACTTTTGGTGGGAAACTCGCTCTCATCCGTTATCCGTCCCGATTTCATAAAAATGCAAATATCTTGGTTAATATTCAAGATAGAGAATAAATGTATATAACAATATTTATAGTAAATTTAATTTGCAATAAGATTGATTCCTAACAATTTTTCAATCCGACGTATAGTAACGGAAATATTTCGAATTTTAGAAAATCCTTCTCTCTAAACCCCCCCCTCGCACTGGTCTGATTTCAGCCGTTAACGAACTTGATCTTTCTTTTTACATAAAACGACTAAATATCGAGTTTGGTAACGATCAAACAAAAATTGCGACCGCTACAGCGGTAAATATATATATATACAGTTTTGAACGGACCTCATTTTCGTCATCTACTAGGTAGGATCGATGGGCATTTGATGAAAAATTTCGAAAATTCCGTCATGAGTACAACCTCAATAGCTGATTTCCCTTAAGGGAAATCTGCTAAAAACTGAGTTCACCGGTTCACTACTGGACTGCGCTAGTGTCGTGGCGTTATTAAAATGGCAGGAGTCTTGTACATATGTGGCAACCACCGACCAGCGATAATGTTTCATCCGGCCCGCGAGACATTTTGAAAAACCCCAATTAAACAAAAATATTACACTACTTACTCCAAATGAGGAAGATCTTTTCGAGCAGTTCTTTTCGATGATGAAAGTTAATAAATCAAAACATCGTACAAGGCTGACTGACGATAATTCGGAAAATTCTTGTCGTCTTTATATCAATGGAATTAATCCAAACATCGATTGACTAATTTCCCAAATGCAAAGCTCAAGTGTCACATTGATTTCGGTGTCGCTATTTAACTTTCCTTGTTTGTAATAATTCCAAATTTTACGATTTAATTATAATGATGTACCTATTTTTTCAGTTCATTTTGTTATTTTAATAAATTGTATTATAATTACATTGTCGAATAACTCCATGCCTGATATCTATCGTTAAAAATTATGAACAATAAAAATGCACGTCTTTTAACGTTGCGGCCCGCGAACGTATTTGCACACTAAAGTTTGGCCCGCAACATGTCAAAGGTTGCCCACACCTGATATAGAACATCGACTCACCTAGATGATATGGCCTTTGGTGATATGACCTCTGTCCATCCCACCGGGTAAAATGAGGTCTACTAGTGACAACTCATTCCAGGTACTCCTTGGTTAACGGTGGCTGTACGTCTGGTTGATCAGTCACTAATTTAAAAACTCTCTTCGCGAACCCTTCAAATACAGATGGGCCTAAAATCTTAAAGGTCTGTAATCTATTTTATATATATATATATATATATATATATATATATATATATCAAGATAAAATGTTTTCTATTTAAGTATAATAACTTGGAGATTGTTACACAAGCTTCCCGTAAATTATATTTCATTCTTGAAAGTGCACGCTGCAATATAGATATAAAAAGGTTTGGATGTTGGTTAAATAAAATTTTGTTGGCTCCGAACTCTTGGCAAAATTAGTGCAAGATAATGGGTTCCTGCTTGTTTACAATCTTATTAAAGTGATCTATTTCAGTTAGATTGTGGCTTTCTATAAGTGGTTTCCCTTCTTGGTCATCGTATACTAAGTCGAGGCTTAAGTAGCTCTCTCCCTTTATTTATAGACCGGAAAAACATTTTAGATTCATTAAAACTACTGAGCTCCTTAAGCTTCAGTAATTCCTTTTCCTTTTAGGCTATCCTCTTTTTCAGCCGAAGTCATTCCCCATCCATTCTCATGCTCAATTCATTCGCCATTAATCAGCATTGTTAATGAACCCTCAAGAATTAGCGATCGTTGGTTTGCGATGTTGGATTTCCCAAGCGAAAGTGAAGAGTTTTAGTCCCTCAAGCCCCTTATTATTCATCGTTATAATCACTTCCCTTCGTCTTGGAAAACCCGTGTAATGAAGGGAAATTTCTACTGTTTTCAATTCTAGGGTTATTATTTAGAAGTAAGTGAGTTAATAGTTATGTGACGCCTACTTTTTAGTATAGTATATTCTTATTCATATAACACAGATGATCTTATACAAGTCAAATTAATAAATCGTAAATTTCAGCTTCTTTTAACTTATTTTAACTCTTGACTATTCATATCAAATCTTAATGGCAGAATCGAAAAATATACGACCGAAATTATAATACTCCTTTATTATGAACTTCGATCCATATTCTATATAGTTACATGCGCCGCCACTCTTAGGAAATGTGATCGTACTAAATAGTACATTGTTAGAATTCGCGTTGGCAAGGGGACCTCTGTTAACATACACTATTTTGGTTATCTGAATAACTTCCTATTAATGATCATATACTATGGTTCCGTTCTTATGAAGAATATTAGTTATAATTTCAGTAAAATATTTTCTTAGACGTCTTTTTAAATATAGTTTGAAATACACAGAGTATACATAAATGACACAATAAATCACTCTGTTTCAGAATTAACATTTTTGATTTTTAACCAAAATCAAAATAAAATATAATCAATACATTGCGGATGAATTTATTGGCGTACACCCAATTCATTAATTGGTATCTAGGAACAAGTTTGCTGTAATTTTATATTAGCAGATTTTGCTTAAGAGAAATCAGGTATTGGGGTAGGAACTCATGACTCGATTTTCGAAAAATTTCCTCAAATGTCCATCGATCCTACCTAGTAGATGACGAAATGAGGTCCGTTTAAGAAATTATACACACACACAAAGACAATCAGACACAGATATATAGATATATCCATCTATATATGTAACTGTTACCGCTCTAGCGGTCGCAATTTTTGTTTGATCTTTACCAAACTCGATAATTAAAGGTTGTATGCAAAACTAATGATCAAGTTCATTAATGGCTGAAATCCAACAAGTGGGGGGGGGGTTGGTGGAAGGAATTTCGAAAATTCTTAATATCTCCGCTATAATGGGCAGTATTGAAAAATTGTATAGATCTAATCTTATTACAAATGTAGTGTTCTATAAATTGTTTTTATGTTCATTTTATTCGCTTTCTTCATTATTTACCGAGATATTTCCATTTTTTAGTTTTCGGCCTTCAGTAAACCCCCACTTCTACTCATGTCGTATTAACAATAAACTGTTATATTATGAAGCACATTATATGAAGCCCAAATATTATTCTCATTGAAGTTTTACGCTTTGAGATAACTGCAAATACGAGACGTGGGAAATCTGCTTAGTTAACGCAGCCCCTGAGTGACGGACTTTACTAATTATGTGTATTATGTATGTATTGTGTTATATTATGTATTATTAATATGTCGACGGAAACTACATTGATTTCAACTATTCGTAAAACTGCTCTTCGCTAAATATTTTATTTGTTTGTTACTTCAAAGATACCAGGAAACTAGTTGTCAGTGGTACTGCTGAAAGTATAGCTGGACTGACGATTGTATTTTATTAAACTAACAATTCAATGTTGTACTAAAAACATTGAAGCGGACTTGACGATATTATTCTCCTCATTAGACATTATGCCGACCAACATAGCTCCTCCGTGTAATAATAATATTTATATAGTGGCGGAGTATTTACTGTGCCACAGCTACCTCCCCACTTCCTGGAGTGCTGTAGTGCACTTCATAGTCCACTACAGAAACTTGAGTGTGTTGCTCAGTTATTGGTATTCCTAAAAATCAGGTACTTCAATCTCGACAAATTAGGATGCCTTTCTGGAGAATAAGTGAAGTTTTTTATTCAAAAGTATTACTTCAAATAGGGGAAACCTAAGTATTAAATAATTTTCTGACACACTAACCATTGTTAAAACTCCAAATCTAATTCCGCTGCACCAAGTAACCACGGTTTTAGCAGATTTCTCTTAAGGGAAATCAGCTATTGAGGTCGTACTCATGACGCGATTTTCGAAAAATTTGTTAAAATTCCATCGATCCTACCCAGGAGATGACGAAAATGAGGTCCGTTCAAAATTATATATATATATATATATATATATATATATATATATATATATATATATATATATTTGTCTGTTAACGCTCTAGCGGTCGCAATTTTTGTTTGATCGTTACGAAACTCGATATTTAACTGTTTTATGTAAAAAGACAGATCAAGTTCGTTAATGGCTGACATCGGACCAGAGGGAGGGGGGGTTTAGAGGGGAGATTTTCGAAAATTCGAAATATCTCCGTTATTATGCATTGGGTCGAAATCTTATTGCAAATTAAATTTACTATAAATATTGTTATATACGTTTATTCTCTATCTTGAATATTAACCGAGATATTTGCATTTTTCAGTTTTCAGCAAACCGCCACTTCTACTCTTGTTACGTAAACAATGCTACATAATAAATCACATTATTGGAAGTTCAAATACCAAAAATTGTATTCAAGAGACCTTTATTATACGCGATACATGCAAATATGTCCCGGTGACCCCCCCCCCATCTTAAAGTTTTGGACTACTAAAATTTTATTGATTGAGATAACAATTATTCTGACTCATTATTAATTACAGTACTAGATATAGTAAATAGTTCTCAATAAAATTAATGTGTTATATTCTGATATATTTCAGTATTTGTTTTTCTTTCCGGTGTGAGGCGGGCCGACCCGTTTGTTTACATTTCTAACCTAACGCTTCCTGCCGGCAGGTTATTGAAATTGGATGAAACATTTCTTATTTCCGTTTGTATTTATTCACGGTGTTGTTGTGTTACCAGTATGTATATTTATCTATTACTAAACTTCACGAGGGAAATCTGCTTAGTTTACGCAGCCCCTGCGTGACGGACTTTTTTTCCATATGTTCCAACATGTAAACAAACACATCCTCTCCCTTGTACTGCTAAAGCTAAATTTTCAACCTTATATTTAGGAAACATTGTATTACATATGTGATTATTACCAAAATTTCATAATTTATAACCTGAAAAATACTTGAAAACACTCAAATTTCTCCGTATGTATTAGAGATACAAAAAATTAATATACGATCGTTTTTCCTTGGCATGAAATGATCTACGAATTATATTATACGACTTATTTCTATCCGATGCATTTGAACAGAGATATCGTATATCATTTTCAAATGAAAACCAAGCAAACCTTTAGTTTATTTGGTTTAATGGGAGTACGAGGAAGTCATGTGGCGTCAATAACAAATTTCCTAACATGTTAAACTATATAAAGAGCCCAAAATATTTTAATCCAGCGAAATGATCTTGCCACAAACCTAACTCAAAAATAAGAGTTAAAGTATGAGGAATAATATCGTAGTTCTATATTTGACCTTTCATTACATAAATTAATAGAAACTAAAAATTGAATGCCCCCCTCCCAATTAAAAAGTCCGTCAAGCAGGGGCTGAGTAAATTAAGCAGATTTCCCACGTGAAGTTTTACAATGGATGAATCTACGAGTACTTACTGGTAACACCTCCCTCAATAATAAGTGAATAAATACTAACGTTATTGTCAGTCAATTTACATTTTAATAATTTACACAACGAAAAGCGTCTGAATTGTAAACAAAAAAGGGAGACCAATCTCTTATTGCTGAATAGATAAATATTCTAGACAGGAAAGAAAAACAATTACTGAAATATATCTGATTATAATATATTAATTTTATTGAAAACTATTTACTATAGTTAGCGTTTTAATTTATGATGAATCAAAATAATTTTTATCTCAATCACTGAAATTTTAGGAATCCAATAACAAAAGAAGTGGGGGATCAACTGAACGTATTTGCACATACCTCACAAAGTTCAAAGAAAACCATATTTCGCATTTAACCTTGGAATGAAGAGGTTCATCATTTTTCCATTTCACCATTAAATTTCTAATAATGGTTCTATGCAAATTTTCGCTTCGACTTATAGTAACGGAGATATCACGAATTTTCGAAATTCCCCTTTAACTCCCCCTCCCCTTCTACTAGTCCAATTTCCACCATTAACGAACATGATCCGTCTTTTCACTTAAAACGATTAAATATCAAGTTTGGCCAAGATCAAACAAAAATTGCGACCAATATAGCGTTGAACGGACTTCGTTTTCACCAGGGGTTGGACCGATGGACATTTGAAGAAATGTTTCGAAAATCGCGTCATGAGTACGACCTCAATAGCTGACTTCCCTGAAGGAAAAATTGCTAAAAGGACTGAGAGTTAAAAGTTTTAGAAGAGACATGGTTTTGAATTACTTGATATAAATTTCTGTTTATATGAAAGCAAATAATTTCGCTTTTAAGTTTAAATCGTAAGCTAAAGCAAGTCAATCGACAATATACTTTTCATCGAACGTATAGAATTGTTGAAATCTTGCAAGGTATGAGAACCATTGATGGAAAATAAAATCACAAGGGCTTTGGAAGGGGACTACAGACCGTATAGTGGAAACAGGAAATGAAAGAACGGATGGCTTGGCTATTGAGCCGCTCTCAATAGATCTTTCATTGGATTAGGGCCTTTACTTGGATTCGGAGATAAACTCTACGGTCGGAAGATGGATCGCTCGTTTCTTCGCTCTTTACATTTTCCACTTATAACCAAAATATAGGAAATCTGTGAAAGTACTCATATTTTTCGAATAACTCCTTTATGTACCAAAATATTGTTGTTTGGTTTGATCAAAGTATACAAATGGAAATTATTATATTTAAGTTCCTTTAATAGAGCTCTCAAATGATGTATTGGAAGTAATATATTCCATGTTAAAAGAACGTTAACATTAAGTTCTAATAATAATTTCTTTATTCTCTGGCTGTAAATTTATAATACACAATTTTAATTAATTTGCAATGATTTTTCATTATTCGGAAATTACACTTCATAACATTAACAGTCTTTAAGAATGTTGAGAAACGTGTCTCTACATTATACCTGAACGTAAATTATTTTTAAGTCGTAACATGTACATTTATAATGGATCTTTATTTTATGCGTAAATGTTTTCGATAGAATTCATCTTCGTAAAAAACATCCTTTCGTGAAGTTTAATAACCAAGAATTCATATAGTTTTATAGAGGCGCCAGCTAGGTGTCAGGCTGAAGAAAAATTAACATATCATTAATAATTAATTGGGGTATATGCATGACAGTTTTCCCATTATTTAGACAAGGAACATTGTGAATATTCTTTATTTCAATATATTTAAGGAGCGCTACATCATGTCCGGTAAAGTTTGGAGTCAATATTTATTAAGTGAAGCAAGTATCAACAGTGCTAGTAAGATGAGCGCCTAAAAAATATGCAAGTAACACGGTTAATATTCTAGCTACAGAAATGAAATGTATAATAACAAAATTCAATGGAACTTAAATTTTCAATGAGATTGATTCTATACTATTTTTCGCTTTGACCTGTAATAACGGAGACGTATCCCAAAATTCCCGCCCTCTCCGAATTCCTCCTCCTACTTGTTCGGTTTCATCCATTAACGAACTTCATCTTTAATCTAGCATAAACTGTTCAAATGTAGAGTTAAAAAAAAAAAAATTGTAAAAATTGTATCGATCAAACAAACATTGCGGCTGCGGGAGCGTTTAAACACACACAAACATATCTATATAGTTTTGAACGGGCACCATTTTCTTCATTTCCTGGGTCGGATCGATCGACATTTGAAGATTACATTGTCAAAATGACGTCATAAGTATAACGTTCAAAAGCTTTTCCTCCTTAAGGGAAATCTACATATAATCGTATGCTAATACACACTGACTGTAAGTATTCAGGGGAAATGGGTGCCCACGCTTGAGCGTCTGTGATAAATGGCGGGTGAGTGTAATTTGCTAATTGGTAATACTTCAGTCCACGATAACGTTGTAAGTACATCGCGATTGTAGTGTAATAGTGTTTCAGTTCATTTAGATCCTCGCATAATATCTGATTACAGACAAAAAACAATTCGGTGCAAGTACAGGCAATCCTTCATCTCATATATCACCTTATCTCATACTACCTCACGCACGACAGTAAGTTCCTTAGTGAGCAAGCATATCTGGATTTATGTTTTAAGTAGTTTTTATCTTAGTGAAATGTATACCTCTATACAAACCCCTTTCGGTTCCATCTGAATTTCAATGAACATAAAAAATATCGCCGTCCTTCATATAATCATTAGCCGTTTTATTGTTGTTGTAATTAGTGATTACGCCTAGTAATTGTTGCCTTGAGCAGAAATTTCTGAATTACACATGAACGATGAAGGGAATGAAGAGGCTCACAAAGACATGAAGTGGTTTTCCTTAGCCTCACGCATCAGAGCTTCCAACAATAAGTTGTCCTTAGATTAAATCGTCCATTCCTATATTCCCGAATGCACTCAAAGCCAAATGCTACGTTCCTTCTGTGAATGAAATGTATTTATTTTCATTAAATGTTAACATAACATAATTGGATAAGTCAAATACTTTGTTTTCTATAAACATTATTCTAATATTATGTCAAAAAATTGCTTTATATATTTACAGTTCTGTAATATAAATATAGCTATATAATCCAATATATGCAAAATGCAAATTTATTAATGTATGACAATCTTTACAAATGATGAGAAACTTGCTCCATAATTAAAAAGATCATGGACCTTTTCATTAACTATTTCTTGACCGATTTTTATGACATATTATATAGACTTATTAATTAATTGAACATTTTTGATGTTGTTCATCTTATGTATAAAAACATCCTTCAGACAAAAAGTTCCTTAATTTTTTTTAATAGATTTAGTACATTCGGGTAAAACTCTTTAGTTTTACTCTTGAAAATGATACGCTTTACTCGAAATATTATAGTTCCCTCCGAAATATTATAAATCCCTCCACATAGGGTTACTATGTAGAGGAAATAAATAAATAAAAAAAAAAAAAAAGATAACCGACTTTGGAAATAACCATAGAATATTAGTGATAGAGTTTCCATTAGTAGATATTTTTTAACACACTTTAATTAGAAGCAAAGCGATTTTAGTTCATTACTTAATGTTTCAATATGATAGAACCAGTATCGGTGTTTGTCCAATG
>CM032233.1:42142500-42202500 GCA_019009955.1 Riptortus pedestris | reverse complement strand
ATATAATTTTCTATAAATGTTGTTATGTAGGTTGTTTCATTATCTTCATTATTTACCGAGATATTTGCGTTTTTTGTTTTTCGGGCTTCAGTAAACCCCTCCTCCTGTCAAATCAAAAATAAGCATTTATTTTATGAAGCACTTTATTTGAAGCCTAGATAATGAATATTGTTCTTATTGAACTTTTACGTCATGAGGTAAATGCAAATACTAGACGCAAGTGGGAAATCTGTTTAGTCCCTGCGTAACGGACTTTTTTTTTCTTTTTAAATTCAATACATTTAATAATAGTGGGTCTTAAAAGAAAATTATTACCATCAAAATGACAGATGGATCTAATAAACTCTAGAAATGGAAGAAATAAGTAGTTAGACAAATCAACAAAGATAAACTAATTTAGGCACACATACAATTCTGAATTCATTAAGGAATCAGCATGGACCATAGTTTAAAATCAACTGTTTACTTAGTTATACCCAGGATTTAAATAATCCAGTTTGTGTTCGAGGAGATGTGATGAGAAGTACTAATGCCTGAACTAATGTGGAGAATAAACATTTAACCAGTGGAAAATTTTAATTGCTCTTCCCCGCACTTATTTATCAAAAGATGTCCATTTACTCTGTTTTATATGTACTCTTCGTCTTTTCCCGTATATATAAATGATGAGAATTGCTCATTAAGTACAGAAATTATATCTTGCCTGAGATTACGTTATGAGTAAAATAAGAAGTTATGCATAGAATAAATATGCATGTATTCAAAATGAAGATCACTATGTTTTTTAAATAGACTATGTATAAGTTTTCTCTGGAAGACCTCTTTTCTAAGTTTGAAATAGAACTAGAGCTGAGCATTATAACACCACTTATAAATGCTTTATGTTGTCTCTTTTAAAGTTTTTAGCGCAATTAACTATTATTAATTGTGATTCCAAAACTACAATTATCCTAAAACTTTTAAACATTATTTTTTGTAATATCTGAGAACTAAAAAAATCTTTTTATAAACATTGCACCCGTTTCATTATGTATTTCCTGAATTGGCCTCATATTGTACACATCACGTAATACATGTTCAAACCTAGAATTAACTAAAAATGCAATATACTATTATTTCCTGTATAAAAAAAAGGAATTGGGTTAGTTACATTAAAGAATACAAAGGATTAGCGAAGTAGAACATATACAGGTTTATTTTCAACATTACACACCTTCCCGTAGACACTGAACAAAGAGTATGAGTATGTTATAGATCTCTTAGTGTCTTGTTAGACTTCTTAATGCCTAAGAATAAAGATGACAAGATGTATCTGGAATTCTGGAATATTGCATTAGGAATAACAAAATTTCAATCACAACTCAAGACTTCAACTTTTCGTATTTCACCCCACCACGGGATAATTATTTAAATAATAACGGGTTAATAAAAATAACTGCATATTTAGAGCTCCAATGACTAGGTCGGTTACTACGAAACTTAGAGAAATCCAGGACTGATCTCCAGACGATGGTGTGTAAAATAGGGAGCGATATGAACAAACTCGATATGGACAGAACTGCTGTATTGTTAGACACATTCATTCAGTAAGAATGAAATTTGAATTTGTGATCATTATCAAGAAATAAATATAAAAAAAAAGACCGTAACGCCGGGGCTGCATAAACTAAGGAGATTTCCCTTGTGAAGATTAATAATAGATAAATCTACATACTTCTAACACTTGACCACTGAATATTATGTGAATAAATACAAACGGTAAAAGTCTTCACCTGCCGGTGGGAAACGTCTCAAATGTATATAAACAGGTTTGCCAACGGCTCAACGGAATGAAAAACAATATATGAAACATATTCATTTTATTGAAAAAAAAAAACTATGTACTACACCTAGTGTTGTAATTTATAATGAATCGGAATAATTTTTATCTCAATCAATCAAATTTTAGTATTCCAAGAATTTAAGTCGGGTGGGGGGGGGGGGGGGTCACACGAACATATTTGCATCTATCTCGTATAATAAAGATCTCAGGAAAACAAAATTTTGTATTTAAGCTTCGAATAATGAGGTTTAATATATAACAGAGTAGTGTTTATGTATCACAAGTAGAAGTGGGAGTTTACTGAAGGCTGGCAACTGAAAAATGCAAATATCTCGGTTAATATACAAGACAGGCAATAAATGTATATAGTAATATTTATAGAACATTTAATTTTCAAGAAGATTTGTTCTACACACTTTATCGACTCGACTTATAGTAACGGAGATATATCGAATTTTCAAAATTCTCCCCTCTAAACCCCCTCCTCCTTGTCTGACATCAGCCGTTAACAAACTTGATCTTTCTTTTTGTAAATGATAAAATGACTGAATATCGAGTTTGGTTACGATCAAACAATAATTACTACTGCTCTCTCTCTCTCTCTCTCTATATATATATATATATATATATATATATATATACAGTTTTGAACGGACCTCATTTTCGTCATCTCCTGGGTAGGATCGATGGAGATTTGAAGAAAAATTTCGAAAATCGCGTCATGATTACGACCTCAATAGCCGATTTCCCTTAAGGGCTTAGCTGAAACACTTTGTAAAAAATACTTTAAATATTAAAAAGACCTAATACGTTTAGTAATATTTATTGTGAATGAGTGGGGGTTTACTGAAGGCTGACAACTATTTACATTTAAGTAGGCAGCTACAATTATGTTACATTGTGCATCTCATTCCACACACGCACATAGACATAATTTTTGGGAGATTATTAGTTGTATTATGTTATCTTTTTGGCGTATAATTCTCTCTTTCCAACACATACCTACATCTCATTTATTAAGAAATAGTCAGCAGAACAGATGTCAATACTCAAGGGGTATAACTTCCTATTCAAGAATAAAATGAAACTGTAGGAATTTAATAAGAATTTTTTTTTTTGTAGGAGAAAACGATATTTTCGTCTGTTACCAACCTAGCGGTGGCAATTTTTGACTTATCATTACCAAACTTGATATATAATCGTTTTATATAAAAGGAAAGATCAAGAAAAATTTTATAGACAATCTTATGGCAAATGTAATTTTCTATAAATGTTGTTTTGTACATTTCTTCACTATCTTGATTATTAACTGAAATATTTGCATTATTTTACATTTCGGTCTTCAGTAAACCCCCCCTTCTACTCATCTCATATTAACAATGCTCTATTATGTTATGAAGTACTTTATTTGAAGCTTAAATACAAAATATTGTTCTCATTGAACTTTTAAGTTTTGAAATAAATTCAAAAACGTGGCGCACGTGGGAAATCTGCTTACTTAACGCAGCCCCTGCGTGACGGACTTTTTTTGAATGCTAGTGTAGATTGATTGACTCCCCACATCAGAAATTTTAATAAAATCTATCCAATGTGAGAGAGTGTAGGAAGGCGATAGTGTTTTGTAGGAATGGGTAAATTTGAAACCTGCTCCACATTAATTCCCCTAAAAGGAGTGGTTCAACCCAACTTCTACAGCTCCTGTCTAATCATAGCTCATCTGGCGACAAAAGTTCGTTTATTTACGACCTACCTATTACATTAAACCAACTTTTTAGTTTGAGGATCCACATAAAAAACATTCACTGGGTGCTCAATCCCATTTAACAATAGAATGAATGGCCAATTTAGAGTTTTTCTTCCTTCCCATAAGAAGAATACATAAAAATGATTTTTCAGGGGCGAGGCGCGTGTGAATATGAATGTTAGAAGCCATATATGTGTATGCGTGTGTGGGTGCGGGTGTGTATAAATATAAATACATTTCGTGATAATAAATCTAATGACATTTTTTATTTATGGAAAAGCTTTAATATGATTTCCTATGTAAATGGGTGATAGTATATTTGCGTAAATCAGTTTCTAGTAAATTTTGCAAGTGTTTATTAATTAGTAAATTTTGAGTACTGAAAGGTAATTTTATTTCAAAAATTCCACTTAATGCTGTCAACCAAAATGTGATAATGCCTTGACAGAAATCACCATTTTTTAATAAAGTTAGTTTCTTTCCAAAAAGCAGAATAAAATCCATTAAATTAACGTTTTAGGTTAAGAATAACTATGAAAATACTAAGAAAAAACAATTGTAGATAAATAAATGATATGTGATTAAGATCAATTGGTGTCATTGGTGGCACGGACTTCCTTATTTGAAATATGAAGCTGCTATCTGTATTGTGCATTTAGTTAAATCAACTTCAATTTTTATATACTAGTTACCACTTGAGATTTTGTTGAAGTTATTGTCTAATATTATGATCTTTCTTATTAATTTATTTTAACACATTATAAGCATTTTTTACTGACGAACATTATTTAAATGCTTCAAACGAATTTTTGAAAATGTTTAGTTCATCTTTAATGTTTTATACCGCAATATATATGCTTTGTTTTTCTGTTATATTCTGGAATATTACTCAATACTCTGGTTTCCGACTAAGTTGAATATTATATTTATAAATGAAAAACTAAGGTTTCTTCGAAATGTTGTTTAAACTCTGGGGCGACCAATTTCTTCACTTAAAATGTGATCATAAAAAATCATTCTCTGAAAAATGGCATCAAAATTGAAAATCTTGTTTATCTGTCAGCTTCACTATTACTCTATTACTTAAAAACGGCTCAGAAGTTTATATTTCTACAACTTTATATATCAACATACTAAAGGTAACTTGGGTTGTGCTATAAATCAAATTTTTAACCACAAGGTGGAAACCAGGTTTCCGGTCGTCAAAATATATATTCTCAATACCGTCGTTGATTTTGTTTTTATCGAAAAAAACATCTACTAAAAATTACGTATGGGACACATTATTTGGTCTTAAAACGTTATTTAGATTTATGAACTTAAAAATGTTGACTTTTATTCACCAAATAATATAATCTATAAATAATTTCCATTTGTATCAAGGATATGAATATTGTTAACGTAGGATATTTTATGCTGCCACAGAGAGGAGTGAGGCATACTAGGAAGTCAGAACATGCATTCGTCAATATCTTTCAGGGCCATTGACGGGTAACCACTATTTTAAAAATAAATTCGTTTATCATTGTCCAATCGCCATTTTTTCCTTCATGAATATAAAAGGGGAATTGTGGTACATTTTCTGGCTTGGCACATGACAATTGAGTTGTAAGTCAGAAACAGAATGTCTATTTCCTTTCTTCTAGAGTATATTTTCTTTGGGTACATTTTTTTTTCTTCTAGGAACTGGTAGCAAGCAAAAGTAATTGATGGAGATCCTAAATATGTAGAAGATAGGCCAAGTCCTCAGGGGTTAATGACTTCAGTTCAAATTGTGCTAAATGTAAAGAAGGGATACGATATGATTCTCTAATCTTTCCTCAGGTTTTCAGGGCTCTTTGAACAGAAAGAGGCTATTGGCTCTCTAAGAGATGTTTCATTTCCCTCCTTGCTAGGACATTACTCGGCCGGACCTCCACCCTCCTTTCCATCCCTCCTTTATTTCTTCGAGTGTGCTCTCCCTTTGATGTAAGCCAGGGGAAATTGCAACTCCCGTCTCTCACTCTGATTAGGCGGATTTTTTTTTTTTTTTTTTTTTTTTTTTTTATCTCAATTCCTGAAGTTGAGAGGGGGCCTTCAAGAGCCCTTTTCTTGGGCCCTTTTCATTTGACAACTCCAGCAGACCGAATCCAGTAATTTGTGCGAACATTATATTGGGCCACGAAATTCCGTTCCCTTTATAAGATGAATCAAAACGATTCATTTTTATATTTTTCAGATCGTATTAGGAGTCACTTAATAAAAAATGACTTTTTTCTTAGCACATTTTTAATTCACAATCCCAACGACGTCTTGAAGGGCCATTATCTTTAGGTTTACGAAGTGCTCCTCCCTTTAATAGAAATTCCAGTTTCAGATGCCTAAGAAATCTTCTCTGGTTCCTCTAAGTAAGTCTGTTTTCTTCATTCAAAGTAAGCGTTATGATTGATACCTGAAGAAAATATTATATTCTTACTAAGTGATCGAAAGTTAACATAATCTGCCTTTTTGCTTTCTTTAAGAAAGTAGTAAAAATAAAAAAATACTAAATATTTTAGAATTTTTACTGTTTCTGTATTTAGTTAATGCAGTTATAAAACATATTGAACCAGTAATTGGAACATCTTATTAATTCAGCTAAATCATAAGTGGAATTTAATAAATTGGAAGAGAATTAAAAAAATCCGTCTGGCTGTTTAAATGAAGTAGATTTCCCACGTGCTGGAATGACCCACTGGTGATGTTATCTCACCATATATTCTCTATTGCTCTGGTAGTAAGAAGTCTATGTGAACAGAAATTTAATCTGGACATAAGATTGTTTGTGACTCAATTACTCAAAAAAAATTAGAGGCAAGATGTAGGGGATTTATTTATTTATGCTAAAAAGAATACAAATAACTCACTTAATATTTGAGATACGAAAAAATCTTACAGGCCAACAATGTATTAATATATACATGAATGGACTTCAATTTCGTCATCTTATGTGTATGATTGATGGACATTTTAAGAAATGTTTCAAAAATCACTTGCCTGAATAACAGATTTCCCTTAAGCTGATAAAACAATATTTATGCTATAAATAGCTGGAATCTATTTAAATCGACAAGGCTAGATTAGGGCCGTCACCTAGACTTTTCGGTTTAAATTGGAAACAACCAACTATATTAAATAAGACTAAATTTTATTCAAAACTCGGATAAAAATAGTTCAAGTTTGTATTTAGATTTATTTTACTCAAACAAAGATCGTGTATTCATTACTGGTGACGGTATTACTAGGTATATAAGGGAAAATGTAATTTTGAAAATTGTCTGATGGCTAGAGGAGATGAGGGGCTAACGAATGTTATTTCGGGATGGGGAAATGACATTAGAGAACTAATTTCATTTAGGAGTTGGAGACCTACTGATAGATGTGTGATCTTCATGATTAATATAACATTGCTGTAAAATATGCTTAAATCTCAAAAGAAATATTGATTGGTGGAAATGAGTTACAACGTAGTGAGTCACACACTCATATTCATATAGAATAAATACATTGTGAGGACATGTTTGGACACCACTTGTAAAAACTTTAGTTACGCGTTGATGCCCAATTTTAAACTAGCTACTAAAAAAAATACAGCACAACTGAGTATAGTTATTTTTTTATTGAGTTACACAATAAAAACTTTATAGATTCCCCACCCTGTATTCAATTTTTTAATCAGTATTCAGATTCTAGCTTGCTGTTTTCTAGTACCAGGAATATTTTTAACCTGCAAAAGAGCATATAAATTTTGACACCCTGGCTTGTAAAAAGTAAGTTTATATAGTTGATTAGTTGTCCGGACAATGATTTGCCTGTTGAATAAAAAGACGAATACCCGCCTGTTAGCAGTAGGGTAACTTACATTCCCAATGGAAGAGATTCGGCTTGAGAATTGGAATGAAACGAAAGGAGGTAGCGATAAGTCTTTCGGCTGTAATCAAGCGTTCTCCCCCTCAGGCCTTGAACCCCCTTCAAGCTGCCCTTTCCAATGTTACTCTAAGCATTTAGATGGAATAAATTGAGAATTTATTCTTTCCAAGGCAAAGAACAATAAAGTGAGAAACAATCACAGCTTTATTTGTTTTGAGATAGGATTTCCAATCATTCACTTCAATAAAATTGTATTTAATCTTTATTGATAAATTAGGAACAACCCAAGATCTTATCACTATTATCTACTATGAAAGGAAAATGCTAACGACAGAAACAATTTTAAGCAGGCTCCCTTTAACGGAAATCAGAAATTGAGGTTCTGCTCATGATATGAGTTTGAAAAATGTCTTTTAATGTCCATGGACTCTAAGATATGACGAAAATGAAGCCAATTCGAAACTTTATGTATAAGCCTGTTAATTTTCTACCAGTCACAATTTTCGATTAATTGTTATCAAACTCGATTTTTAAATGTTTTATTTAAAATTGAAGTCGTTAACCGCTGAAATCAAATAGAGGGAAGGGAGGGGGGGAGGGGGGAGGCAAAATCTAAATATATCCTTTATTAAAATTATATGGAACCAATCTTGTTGAAAATTGAATTCTCCAAAAATGCTGTATTCACTCATTCTCTCTCTGGAATATTAACTGAGATATTTTTAAATTTTAGTTTTCAGTCTTTAGTAAACCCCCACGAAAACTCATCTCATTAACAATAAGCTGATGTTACATGAATGATCTTACTATATCTAGCTTAAATATCAAAAATATGTTTTATCAAACCTTCACAATGTACTTTACTTGATCCATAATATACTCAATGTTGAAACGTTGTATAAAAAGCTAAATACAACATTTTTTGACGGACATAATTGAATCAGTATAAGGAAGGGGAGGTAACGGGGTTACAATAAAAAATCCGAAATATTTTCCGTATTTTAAGTCGGATTGAAAAATGTGACTGTAGTGTAACTATTAATGTCTCCAGAAAAAATAAATGGTATAATAGAACCTTTGACATTGATTCTTCTACATCCGTTATGTACCTGTCCTTGGGGGACTTCATGCTGGCTTGTGTACTCTGTTATGTATGAGCTTTCCATGAACAAGCACCCTTGGGCGTTTTTAGTGTATTCTGAATATTCAAATAGTGTGACTTGTTAGTGTTCTTTTAGGCAATCAGCAATTTCTCTTGTATTCCTAATTATTCAGTCATTCCTAAATCGTCCGTTATGCAGATGTTACATAGACTTCCTACGTACTGTGCAAATTTTATTATCCATTTCTCAAGTAAAGAATGCCTGTACAAAAAGGCATGAAATTAATGTATGACATGAGTGGTTTTAATGATGCATTTAGTCAAGGGGGAAAATAAGTAAGACTAGATGTTAACACAAAGCTGAAAACAAGAAATTTGCAATAACTTGGTCAATATTCGAGAATCACTAGTATAAGTGAAACGATAATTGCAGTGCATTTCTTAATTATTAACCCTAGAATGGTAGTGAACGTAAAAATTACGTATGATCTGGTTTGAACTGTTATCAAAGGGCCGTTAACGACCCCACCACCCCCACCCCTCAGCTATGATCCCTCCAGACAGTTCGGACTTGACCTCCGCCAAGTGCAGCTAAGTGAACCTTACCAATCATGCAATACTATTTTTTGAAATAAAAACGACATGTAATATTTACGTATCAATACTATTAACCGCAACTTTTTGCCACGTAAAATTTACGTATCGCTACTAATAACCGGTTTTTATGCAATAACTTAGTTAATATTATTCTCAATTTATTTTTAAATTCTAATTTATTTTCTCTTAATGTTTTTAACTTTTATTTTTGAATATAAAAAAGACAACGATGTATAGAAAGAATATAAATAATCTGTTTATAGTTTCGGAAAAATGGAGAAAAAATATTCAACGGATGAAGAAATCAGAAATTTGTTGAAAGAACTCTCCGATGAGTCAGATGGGGAAAATGACAATTATGAAATAGATGGATATGGATACGACAGCGATGATGATCCGGAGTATTCTCCAAGTGATGAGGAGGTTGGGCCTTCGGAAATGATTGCAATACAGAGTGGGTAGATAGCGATGAGAGTGAGAACATTTTAGAAAACATCAAGGCTATTGAAGAAAGAGAAGAAACACAGAAGCAAAAAAAACCTAAAACCTCTCAACCACACAATATTACCAGATCTGTCACAATAAATGTAGAAGGTGGGGTTGTGCTTGGTAAGAATGGATATGAATGGAGCATACACCTTCCAGAACGTGTTTCGAACAAAGCGCCTGTAAGGAATGTCGTGCACGTTATTACATATTGACATAGATATAAGTTAAAGATAAGTGTATGTTTTAATAAAATAAAAAAATAGTCACAAACAATAACAAATTTTGAATAATTTCATTAATTGCACGCGTAAAATTTACGTATCAATACCATTAAGTGGGAAATAATATCACTACCATTCTAGGGTTAATTTAGTCTGCATAATATCTGATTCAAGAATAATAACGGATATTTTGTATTTTACTTCTTGTGAAAAACCTCAAAATTTTTGGTATGATTTGGATTATCAACGAACTTAACCTACATTTCTACAACTAAAGGGTAAATATCAAGTATGATATTGACCAAATAAAAACTAAGGATTCTAAATCATGGAATGCTCATTTATGAAATCGCGAAAGTGTCTCACACAGCCAAGGTATTTCTAACAATACATCGTATTCAAGCTTGGAATATAACAGTTCGTGAAACATTGGCTTATTGTTAAAAGAACAGGAGTAGAAATAATATTAAAACAGGAAAATACAAATAACTTCAATAAATTTCAAAACAATAACAGTAGAAAATTAAAATTTCAATATGGTTGAATATACAATTTTCCGATCCCACTCGAAACGGAGATTTCCCGGATATCTTCTCTAAATTCCCTCTCCTCGTCCCGATTTCAGCAACTACAAATTCCATCGTTATTTTTACATAAAACGTTTAAATATCCAGTTTGCTGGCGACCAAATGAAAATAAAATCTTTATTTTATGTATATATTTCATTTTATAAATATATACTAGCTGTGCTTGAGAGTTGATTTTCACGAACACACACGTATGCTTTGAAATGCTTTGAACACATAGAAAATGTATGAGCATTCGCTTCTTACACCCTTGAAAGAAATAAAGGAGATTCTGCAAGTTTTTCGAATTCAAGCTTAGAATGACTGTTAAACGACAATGGCCCTTCAAAACATAAAGGTACTGAGTAATTCCATGATTTTCATAAAATTCTCAAAATATTCTCCCTCTTCAGCCATTATTCTGTTTTACGTGGAAAAACTGAATGTCTATAGGACGAATATAAGTGAAATTTATGCTTGTTCAAGCGAATTAATAAATATCCAGTTCAACTAAAATATAACAATGATGGCGTCATCTTATTATTCCTAGAAAAAATATGGTAAACATCTGTGAAGGAATTCTTCCAGAGAACCAGTGAAGTTTGAGTTGGCTAGCGGCTGAAACGAATGATCTGAAAAAAAAGAACCATTAACTAACAAATAGGATTTCAGCCAAACCTTAAAGTTTTATTAATCTAGGCATATAAATTTGAATGCGCTTCATTTTCGTCATCGCTTAAATAGTATCGATGGACATTTTTTGGAAATGGCACCATGAATACAATTTCAATAGTTCCTTCAAGGAAAATGGCCTGAAAGTGAAAAGCTGAGTTACAGTGTCGTCGAATTTGATATGGATGGCTTGAACAAAGCTCACTCACTGCGGGAACATCTGCCAAACCAGAGCCTCCTAAAAGGGTTCCTTCCTTGAATTGGCCTAATTAGGCACAGTATTATTGTGGCATATCTTTAGAAATCCGGTTTCACTTCCAACAGTATACAAGAGGTTGATTTCAACCAAATCACATCATAAACAACGTAATCATCATCATCATATCGTGCATAAAATTCATTTCCATTAACTGTCGACGGAGATAAAAGGAAATGACAGACAGAAAAACGCAATAACAATATATAGAAATGTATGTAAAATAACAGATGAGAAACTGTAATATAACTTAACAACAATAATGTGACCCAATCCTAGAATATATATATATATATATATATATATATATATATATATATATAGCAATATATTTTCAGCAAGAAAACATAGTTTAATGTAGATTGTACTATGAAAAGAGTAGTGTAATGGGAAATAACAAAGGAATGTAATTTAGAATAATAAGAACAATTATCCTAAATAATATAATGCGGATAATGAACCTTATTATAACTTTTTACAATGCATTTAAATTATAAAGAATACATAGCAATAACTCGGTTAATATTCGAGATTCACTAGAATAAGTGAAAAGGCTATATATATATATATATATATATATATATATATATATATATATATATATATATATATAAAGAGAGAGAGAGAGAGAGAGAGAGAGAGAGAGAGAGAGAGAGAAAGAGAGAGAGAGAGAGAGAGAGAGAGAGAGAGAGAGAGAGAGAGAGAGAGAGAGAGAGAGAGAGAGAGAGAGAGAGAGAGAAAGAGAGAGGGGGAGTCTTAGAGATAGTAGGAAAAATGAGAGATTGAGGGAAAAGGAGTTTGAGAGGGTTAGGAGTGAGATAGAAGACAAGAAATAGGCTGTAAGAGGGACAGAGATAGATGAAGAGGGAGTAAAAGAATGGTGTGGGGACAGGGGATGGCTGCAGTAGTGCTTAGCCCTTAGAGTAGGGTTCTTGTCTCTAAGCATTGGAAAGAGCTTGGAAGAAATGTGCAATATTGAAGAACACTGCATTGGCCATAAGTGCCCTCGGCCGACATATTTTCTCATTCAACGATCATTTAGTCGGCATTAGTCTTTACTTACGACTTTCATATTTTAATGTGTACAAGAGAAGAGATGGACGGCTTAGGCCTATGCTTCATTAGTCATCAGACTGAAAACTTTCTCCCACTGAAGTATTTGCCATTTCAACTCTACTGAGCAGAATGAAGCTGCTAATTAGAGGGGTTTGATTCGAAAGTTGTGTTCAATATAAATTATTTTATTTTGAACAGATCAAACGGCCGTCTCTCTCCCAGACCCCGCTCTCTTTTAAAAATGAACAATCAAGAAATTGCAAAGGTGGTATTACGATAATAAAAATACTTATGAAGAACTTCTCATTTTTGAAAACATAGACAATTTAAAAAATGATATTACATATAAAACCAGGTTAAATTCTCCATTTACAAGTTGCAATTTCACTATTTTTAAACCGATGCTGTTGGAAATATGAAAAAATCTCCGAGAATAATCCCGTCGTACTTAGCAATTATTTATTTATTATGCAGTTTTGCAAGAGATGTCCAAGGAAATTTTTGCAAAAGAACTAAAATCAACATGTTTGCCTCTAACTCAGAAATACATATAGATGGTAATCAAACAATTACTCTGTTCGAAAAGACAGAAAGTGTTATTTGCCGTTCCTAAGTGATATTATGGATAAATGATGGAAGAACTTAAATACGAAAAATTGCTTTACACAAACTTAATTCAAGTAATTGATAAGTATAATACTTGTTTCATGGATAGCCATGTGTGACTGGCAAATTCCAAACTACCTTAATATTTTCGCATTTTCCCTCAAACTGCACAATAATCATCAGTCTCACCTTAACACCTACCAATATTCAATATTGAATGCAGAAAAAAATGTCTTCAAAGGTCCACAAATCCAATATAGGAGATGAAAAAAATTATGTTTATTCAAATGTGTGTTTATACATACACACATATGAGTGTGTTTGTTTGTTTGACCTGAAAATCCTTAGCCTCCATTACCAGCCTTCTCCATGTCTTTCAATCCCAGACTTTCTAGTCCATTATTTAACCTACTCCGTATCGTCATGACTTGTTAACTTCTGTTTCTAGGCGGTCAACAACCAGGCACTAATACACCCATCTTCTTTATAAGAGCCAGTTTATCCAAACTACGTAACCAGTTATTGAACCGTTTACCGCCCATCATAGGTTTCATGTCACATGAACTCGACTGGCCCATCTGAAATTTCCTTGGACACCTTCTCCAGAATCTTTAGTCGCCATCCCATTTTTGGCCTATTATGGTTCTAGAAACCTAACTCCCTGTCCCACACCCATTCATCAGCAGGGGAGTTACAATAGAGTTACAGGCGTAATTTCTAGGCTAGAAAGCTTCTTGGGCATATTATAAGACTCAACGATTTTATCACAAATATATTTGATCTTCCTTGGGCACAGAAGAAGGAGACCGAGAAAATCATATTTTTAGGAATCAAACCACTTATAGGATTCGGTGAGTATAGTAATATGAAAAGATCAGCTTTTGAAAGAACACAATGGTTGCAACTAAAGGCTTAGCCTTTAGATCTTCATAATGATATTTAATATGCATATATTTATACACATATTAAATATCATTATTTGTTTTTTTTTTATATAAATATATATATATATATATATATACACACATATATATATATATATATATATATATATATATACACACATATATATATATATATATATATATATATATATATATATATATATACACACATATATATATATATATATATATATATATATATATATATATATAATTGTAACCTCTGTCTGTACATTGATTTTTTTCGCGAAATTTCACGATAACTTTTCGTTTCACATGTCATAGACACCATATCTGCATTTTGTTTCTTTCGTGTATGTTTGTTTGTTTGTTTGTTACCTTTTCACGCATAAACGGCTGAACCGAATTTTATGAAACTTGGTATGTATATTACTACTAACCCAACTTAGACTTTAGGCTATATTAATTTTCCCTGAGACGAACAGGAGTGGGGGTTATAAGGGAAGCCTGAAATTAAAAATAGCGATATTTCGTTTTCTGTTGGTTTTTTCGGTACATATGCACATAACAAAAGTTCTTTTTTTTGTTATTTAGAGTAACTTTTGTTATATACACTTTTGTCGTATACCGAAGTTTAAATGCGTTATACGCTAAAAATTATAGCGAGAGTCAACAATATTATTTGCCAAAAAAGACTCAACCGAACTAAATAAAACTCGGTACGTGTATTAGCAGTGAGGCCTTCATTATAATAAGCCATACCAACATTTCTATGGACGGGCAGGAGTGGGGGTTATAAGGGAAGCTTGAAATTAAAAATAGTGATATTTCGTTTCCTAATGGTTTTTCCGCAAATATAAACATAACAAAAGTTGTTTATTTTGTTATTTGGAGTAACTTTTGTCGTGTACCTAAGTATAAATGAGTTATACGTTAAAACTTTAGCGGGCACTAACGGCTGAACCGAACTTAACAAAACTCGGTATGTCAAGTAGCATTAATTCTTCCATGATTATAAGTTATATTAAAATATTTAGGTTCGAACGGAAGGGGGGTTATAAGGGAGGCCTGAAATAAAAATTCACCATATTTACATGTATAAGAGACGGCAAAAAAAAATATCGAATCGAGAAAAATATCGAAGACTGTGAAGCCTTATCGAACAAATAATTCTATTATTAGCAAATCCACGGCAAAGATGGGTATCAATCCTAAACACTGGGACGGGTAAATGTCAAAATATTGTGCAATGTAAAGCCTGCTAAAAAATACCATCACCATTCAGCCTCAAATGAATTCCCGGGCGAAGCCGGGTATCTGAGCTAGTATATATATATAAATATATATATATATATATATATATATATATATATATATATATATATATATATATCATAAGCGTTTATGTTTAATCTAAATCTAAATCAAAGTGACGTTCGTAATTTAAAAATTGATATCGGAACAGTAGAGATAGAGAAGTATAATGTAAAATCAAAAAATATCATCTGATCGAAAAATATTGGTATAACAAGAATGATAATAATTTCGTTAACCAAGTAATTTCCTACAATTTTGGTTCAATGAATAATGCATTGCATCGAATATTGACGGAGCTCTTTGAATTTTTCCATTAGTCTTGAGTAAACCCCCACTTCTAACTGCATTACCTTCTTAGTCACATTTATTACTAAGCAATAAGTCTACTAAATGTTTTGGGTATATTTAAAATTAAAAATCTTGTTTACAGTTAAAAAAATACTCTAACTGTCCAATTTTTATTTTATTGTAAAAAACAACATTAGCTTTAAAAAGCTTATTAATCAAATACATTTATATATCAAACAAAAATTCGTTTGAGGCAATTTACTCTTGAATTTAGTATATTATATTTTCACTTTGAAATATTAAGGGCTTTAGGGAAACAATACATTTTTTTTCATTGAATAAATCAATACGGCTTTAATTATTTCATGTTTTAAAGTTTTTCTCTCTTTAGTGCATATATATATTTAATTAAAAATTTGAGTTTATACATGCTATTTGGATTCCATTAAAAGGTGGAAAAAAAATTCCAACAACCGTCTATTGTGTTACGTTTTTCCCTTGTGGCCGAATAGCGAATTTGCATCTCGGCGGAAAACCACATTTATTCGGAGCTCCAATGACGGGCAAAGCAGCCAGCTCGTGAATACAATTAAGGGAATGGAGGGAGATGGATCAGGGTGGAATGTGGGGAGCTAATATTTTGCTGAATAGTTGTATAGCTGAGTGCGACTCCATTCTCTTCCTTCTCCTCGGCGTCGCGGGGTTTTTGCTGAATAGCTTGCAGTCTTCTTGAAGAGCTATTTAAACTTTCCCTACACAACATTCCTTTATATGAAACTTGTTAAACTTCCTAGCTTCCTCCTCCCTCTAGGCAGCCTTCTACTTCATTCAACAAACTATAATTACTATTATAATATGAATAATTAATTAACTCCCTCGTTTCTCACAGTCAATTTATCTTCAGGAAATCTTTGTATTAAGCAATGGAAAAACTATTTTCTTAGAAAAGGTATTTTAATTTTCAAAGTACATCATCATCATATTAACACTGCAGTAGTCCCACGTCATCTGAGGGATGACTTGGAGAGACTTTTTGAACTGCTGACTAGAAGATAGAACCTGGGTACCCCCCCCCACCCTAGCTACCTTCCCCTAATCCCTAGAGCCTTCCACCAGTACTGTTTCAACCCTTTTCTGATTCTCCAGTACTGAACATGACCTGGAGGCATCTGTGAGATCCCGCGCGAGTACCTTTGTATATGGCGGATTTACAGGGAGCTTAAAGTATAAAAAATAAGGAAATAAATTCAAGCATCTTCGCTTAATGGAAGGAGGGGACCCTGGTTTCCTATGTCCCAATAAAGAAGTCCAAAATTAGAAATGTATTGGCTATATCAAGTATTCATTTTGATGGAGAAATGAGAGAACAGGAGAAAAGAAAAAGCCTTACATTATAACACATTATAATCAAACCAAGGTAGGTGTGGACACATTGGATAACATGTGTTCACTTTATAATGTATCGAGAATCAGCAGAAGGTGGCCTATGGTAGTATTTTTTTCTCTCCTGAATATTGCGGATATCAATTCTCAAGTAATTTACTTAGGAAATGGCCATATTTCATTTTATAAACCTACCCAACTATTTTATTTTATTTTATAAGCCTGACTATATAATGCGTATGCATAACATATGTAGCATCAATTTTATGTTGTGTAAGCCAAGATAATGTGTGAAATATTTTTTTTTCATATTTTATAATCATAAATCATGTATATTCTTCATATAATGTATCAATTATAACTTTTATACAAATATTATTACAGGCTTAATTAAAACTAACCTTCTTACTTTAATACTTAATGAAAGGTAGTATGTCATCTGAGAGATGACGTGCGACCACTCTTGTACTGATGAGGGGCGCGACTACTGGAGTATTAAATATTTTTGATGGAAATTTCTACACTTTCAACCATTTTAACAGTAGACAGTGTTTCGGCAGGTATACAAAAGATGAGTAGTTCTCTTATTGGACCTAGGAACAACTCCGGCCAGTTTCTAGTCTCTGGTCTTGTACGGCTGAAGTTATAATGAAGAATAAACGTTTACAAAAGTTTCGCCAATGTTATTTAATGTTGCCTACCCAGTATTAATGTATTAGAAAGTTGTTAAACTTCCCTTCTTCCTTCGCCCACAATTACTATTTACTACCTTACCATCTTATTAATCATTCACTTACATTTTTTTATAGTTATTATATAATTGGATATAATTCCATACACATCCATTCCTTAAACGCTTCTTCATCGAAATTGAGGCTTTTATTTTAATTTCATAAACCTCCATAGCAGCCAGTTGTTCTATTTATCTTCTGAATAATAAAATAAGATTTATAATAAAATACGTTTCGAGTAAAAATCCAGAATATTTTATAGACTAGCTTATGAGAAAACATATCATCCATAATACACCGTAATTGACAATTATTCAGTTGATTTATCCTGTCCTTAACTTTTTTCATATAAGCTTTGTCAAAAAAAAATGTTTAATCAGACCAGAAAAAAATTCAGATACCACTATATAACTAGTTTCGTTTAACCTGCTTTAGCCTTTTTGACATATTACTAGATACATACGAAACCAACTTGTAAATATTTTGTATACAGAATGCAAAATACACCTATGTGATAGTTTTAAAATACTTTTCTTATAAGAGAAAATTAAAATTCTCTTAGACTTAACTAGAAATAAAATTAAAATTATTTGTCTTTGTCCATTCTGTAATATAGTATAGTTGAAAAAAATTATTTTAATAATAATAATCATTTAAAGAGATTGTTTTAAAATTAAAACAAATATCTCCTTTTATTTTAGCATTGGATATGTCATGGAGGACGAAAGATATGATCATTGTTATGATAAGTTTAATTGTTATAAGAGAATAATACAGCTCCTGATAAACCTGAAATGTAACATCTGAAGGTGAAACACATAAATAGCAGGTGTGGTTTGTTGTCATAATCTGTCTTCTCATATAATTAGAATATTCCTCGAATTGCCAATTATTTAATAATACGCTATGATAAAATTAAATAAATAAACTCTGATTGAAATTAATTAATGCTAAATATAGACACTAATATTGATAAACAGACCCTTGTGCTTCACTTAATTAACTTTCTCAATTAAACAAATTTCACCCTGATCGATTGTATAAATATGGAAAAGATTTAATATTTCAATGGTGATGTTATGTTCTTCTTTTTACGCTAGAAAGAATCGTTGATGTCATGAGAGATACTGTTTTTCTTCGGGGAACAAGAGATGAAGTTAAATCATTCAATTTTTTGTTTGGCCTGCTGGTCGTCCCAAATATTTGGTAGGCAAATGTCATTGATAATTCATATAGGACAGAATTTATTTATCAATTCAAGGCAATACCCGGCGTCCTATTTTAATATCTCTGCCCATTTATTTCATCTCATTGGCACTTGGGACTTATTTACATTAAACCTATTCTCTCCATTGTTTTAGAATCGCAGCAATATTTTTCCGCGTTTTATGTTATTTATTGGTTATTGAGTCACAAATCTAAATATTATGGAAGAGTTAAATATCCTTTGCCCTTCTAGACCGATTCATTTGATGATATTACTTTATTACAAGATATTATTAACAAAAGCCAACTTGTTTAATTATTTGACCTATGCTCTGTTACTATACAAAAACAATATATGGCTATAATTTATCTCCCAACTAATGTGATTTTAAGATAATTTTATTAATTTGAGAATTTCAAAAGCTCAATTGAATGGAAAATATTATTACTTTCTGATTATTAGAAAAAAATTATATCTCTCAAATAAAAAAATAAAAGTAGAATCTTGAAATATAAGGCCCTGAATTAAATTCCAACTTAATATTACAAAGGACGCATTAGTTATTAGCCTTGTGAAAAATTAAATTCATTTTTTTTAATAAAAAAATAGTTATACAGCTGGTCAATTGACAGCGAAGTTAAGCAATACTGTTTATTATTAAAAACATTTGGTGTGGGCACCATATTACTTCCATAGACTCCCATTAAATTAAATATACAAAATGTTTTGATACGATTCATTTATAAAGATTTCAATTAAATTTAATGTACAATATTCCAAGAAATCGGATCAAAAAATGTCATAAAAAAAATTTATTGATCATTCCATGATAAAAATGCGGTTTCTAACAACGTAGTTGAATCATAAATAAGTACGGCGAAATTTTGTGCATTTTTATTTCCGATCCTTTCTAAACCCCTCCTTAGTTGATTTTGATCAAAAAGGGAGGTGCACCACTAGTTGATAAAACAGTCGTAAACATGAAAAATGACATTCTAAATCTATCTGATTTTGATTTATGTTAGATACCAACGTACATATGCCAAAACAAATAAAAAAAGAGGCCAGGAATGATTGAAACGGATAATTCTGTGGACATCTGAAAACCCAAAATATTCGCGACTTACTGACACTATAATCACTTACTTTATTCGATAAAGTAATACAATTAATTTACATTGACCTAACAGAGCTTAGTTATTAATTGGGTAACCCAAGTAAAATCCTATGATTTGCATTGTGGATCAGGAAGACGTATGGTTGATTCAAGACTCTAATATTATCAAGTCCAATGTAAGGGATATTGCTAATGCATACAATATTTTTATGTGCAATATAGACATGAAAAATAGAAATGCCACCGACTACAGTGATTTATACATAGGTATTTCCATAATCCCTGGATAAACCTAATACTATTTATCATCTGGTCTCTCCTTTCCTACATATAAAATGACCCCCCAAATTCGTTTATGAAGCATGTATACTTTAAAGTTTACATTAAAAAATATTCTTTAAGCTATGGATGCCCATAAAAAAATTCCTCAGTAATTCTCTAGAACTACCTTTATTTTTACTCAATGAATAATTGCATTGTTTTTTCTTTTATTGAATTATTTTTAACTTTATCACAATCAAGGTATATTTAACATTGATAACTCTCATATTATACAAAAACTATTAGGGTGCTTAACTATGAGTATCAAATCTTGGCACCTACCCACATAAACGTTTCCTTATTTTATTCTTATTAATCGTCTCTTCAGGGGAGAAAAGCTATGCTAGAAACACAAGCAGCCCATATCAGAAGCATAAAAACATTCTTATGACCGTCTTCAGCGATACTAGTCAAGAGAATATTCAAATAATTATAACAGAAGCATAACGATCTTTTTCGACGATTATGTATTACTCCTTCGAAACTTTTTAATTTAACTTTGTACATTCCGGATCACTGGTTGTATTGTTGATCGTTGGTTATAGAGGGATGGTAGAGGATGGTTGGGTATCGGCTAATATATAGTCTTAATACTTTTAAATATAGATTTTTTTTAAGAGTGCTAACAGTCTCGGGCACAGTTGGTTCTCTTCAGAGGTGAACAATGAACAAAAAAGTCCGTCACGCAGGAGCTGCGTAAACTAAGCAGATTTCCCCCGTGAAGTTTAGTAATAGATAACTCTACATACTGCTAACACAACACCACCGTGGATATTAAGTGAATAAATACAAACGGAAATAAGAAATGTTTCAGACAATTCCTATAACCTGCCGACAGGAAACTTTTGAAATGTAAACAAACAGATCTGGCAGCCTCACACCGGAAAGAAAAACAATTACTGAAATATACCGTAATATAACATATTAATTTTATTGAGAACTATCTAGTACTATAATTATAATGAGTCAGAATAATTGTTATCTCAATCAATCAAATTTTAGTAACCCAAGACCTTAAGACGGGAGGGGGGTCACCAGGACATATTTCAATGTATCTCGTATAATAGAGGTCTCTTGAATAAATATTTGATATTTTAGCTCCGAATAATGTAGTTTATTATATAATAGAGTATTGTTGATGTAACATGAGTAGAAGTGGAGGTTTGCTGAAGGCTGAAAACTGAAAAATGCAAATATCTCGGTTAATATTCAGGAAAGAGAATAAATGTATTAACAATAATTATAGTACATTTAATTCGCAATAAGATTGGTCCTATACAAAATTTTGATACGACGTATAATAACGGAGATATTTTGAATTTTCGCAAAATCCTCCCCTCTTAACCCTCCCTCCCCCTGGTTCGATTTCTGCCGTTAACGAACTTTCGTAACGACTAAACAAAAATTGCGACAGTTAGAACGGTAACAGACATATATATATATATATATATATATATATATATATATATATATATATATATATATAAAGATTTGAACGGACCTCTTTTTCGTCATCTCCGAATTAGGATCGATGGACATTTGAAGAAAAATTTCTAAAATCGCGTCATGAGTACGACCTCAATAGCTGATTTCCCTTAAGGGAAATCTGCTAAAAACAAAAGACGTACACAAATTTGTGAAAAATTGTGAAAATATTATGTTTATTCACAATTGCTTACAAATTTATTTGCATCTTTTGGTTTTTTGTTCATTGTTCAGCTCTGAAGAAGGGAACCAATGGTGCCCGAAACTGTTAGCACTCTTAATACAATTCTGTATTTGAAGAATTAAGCATCTATATATTAGCCGCCACCCAACAATCCTCTACCATCACTTTGTGCATTCCTGATCAACATCTTTCTCATATTATTTCATAGCGTAAAATTCTTTCTGTAAAGTAAGAATGGATGTTTCTAAAATATAATCACAGCATAAGATATCAAAAATATTTATAAATCAATTCAGAGAAAGTATAATAAACAGGAAATAAATAATATGACCATTTGAAATATAGTACCGAACTACCTTTGCTTTTCTATGGCACTGTATACAACATGGTTCGCGGTAGGAACTGAGCTTACGACAAGTATTTTATTCCTGTGCTTTATTTATATTTGTATCGATATGAAAGGAATATTCATGATTGCATATTGCACTCAAGATATTTATTGTTTATTTCAATGTATTCAAACTCAATGCCACTAATGGCCGAACAAACTGTCTTTACGCCACTTTAAATAGTTACTGTATTTGAATCTGTACATAATGGCGAGCCAATCTAAAGTTAGTTGGCTGCTACTACTTCACAGAGTCTACTTGAGCCCAACTATTCTGAGGGCTTGTGGGCGTTAACCTGTCAATAACAGACTCCGCAACACCCCTCCCCCCCTGATAGATTCCAGTACGAACAGTGATTGCCTCCAAGCCGAGTAATTGTAATACTGAGTAATGTATCACTCATTTCGTGAGAGAAAAAAGACCAAGATAATATCTGAATGATTGAATTAAGGTGAATGCATAATAATAATAAAAATCTGGTTAAACACCTCAATATATATATATATATAAAATATAACCTCTGTCTTTACATTGATTTTTTTCGCGAATTTTCACGATAACTTTTCGTTTCACATGTCATAGACACCATAACTGCATTTTGTTTCTTTCGTGTGTGTTTGTTTGTTTGTTTATTTGTTACCTATTCACGCATAAACGGCTGAACCGAATTTTATGAAACTTGGTATGTATATTACTACTAACCCAACTTAGACTTTAGGCTATATTAATATTCTCTGAGACGAACAGGAGTGGGGGTTACAAGGGAAGCCTGAAATTAAAAATAGCGATATTTCGTTTCCCATTGGTTTTTCGGCAATTATGAACATAACAAAAGTTGTTTATTTTGTTATTTAGAGTAACTTTTGTTATATACACGTTTTTCGTATATCGAATTATAAACGAGATATACGCTAAAACCTACGGCGGAAGTGAAAAATTTTATTTGGCACAAAAGACTCAGCCGAACTAAATAAAACCCTGTATGTGTATTAGCACTAACGCCTTCATTATAATAAGCCATACCAACATTTCTAGGGACGGGCAGGAGTGGGGGTTGTAGGGGAAACCTGAATTTAAAAGTAGCGGTATTTCGTTTTCTATTCGTTTTTCTGCAAATATGCGCATGACAAAAGTAGTATTTTTTTATTTGAAGTAACTTTTGTGATATTCACTTTTGTCTTATAACGAAGTATAAACGAGATATACACTAAAACTTTAGCGGGAGCCATCAATTTTATTGGGTACTAATGGTTGAACCGAACTTAACAAAACTCGGTACGTCAATTAGCATTAGTTCTTCCATGATTATAAGCTATATTACAATTTTTAAGTTCGAACGGGAGTGGGGGTTATAAGGGAGGCCTGAAATAAACATTCGTGATATTTCATTGTCATTTTTTTTTTTCGACAAACGTGCACATAACAAAAGTCGTTTACTTTGTTATTTAGAGTAACTTTTCTTTCATAGATTTTTTCGGGAACAATGTATGAAGCAAGTAATTTGCGTAGAAATATTGATACGCCCTACAATTCTTTCCAATATGAACTACCAGGTACCTCACCTGAATAAATTAATTCAAATTTATGTCAATATTTTGTCCTTAATAATTCAAATCTATGTATAATGCACAGGAGACGGGAAATATGGAGGACAGTGAAGTCTTACATAAAAAATTAATTTTATTATTAACAAATAGACAGCAAAGACGTGTATAAACCCTAAACACTGGGATGGGTAAATGTCAAAATATTGTACAAAGTAAAGCCTTGCCAAAAAAATACCATCAATATACAGCCTCAAATGATTTCCCGGGCATCGCCGGGTACCTTAGCTAGTATATATATATATATATATATATATATATATATATATATATATATAATAAAACAGTAACAATCTGGCCTTTCTGTTTATCACTCGATCCTCTCAAAGTCTGACAGGTTCCTTGTGCTCTATACTTAATAAACCTGAGTGATGTCTTACATTTAAAATAGACTACTTCTTTACCTAGCGACTAGTGGGAAGAAGGCTGCATTCACTGACAACGCCTCCAGAATTAAGTTAATGAGTCTGACGTAATAAGACTGAGTGCCGCGAGATAAATCTATTAATGAGGCCTGGAAGAACGTTCTCCTCGCCATTAGCAAAGCCGATTGTCATTCGTTTTAGAACTTGAGACCTCCTCTTATTATAATGGATGAAATTGGTGTGTAAATAATTTGATATTGAGGGCTCCGTGATAGCCAAACATTGATTTATATGCAATAAGATTCACTCAACGTTATGACTTAAGATATTCTTACGAAAGTAGTTTGATTCCGTAGATATGTTTTTCGTGAATTTTTACAACATACAGAACTGCCTTGTGCTAAGTTAGTTTGCATTTTGAGAGCAATATTTTAATTGTATCTATCTATTTATTCATTACAATATACCCCATCTACTATTGTCATTAGCGGTAGGTGGATCTATATTTCTTGGAACAAAATAGTTTCAGTTAGAAATACACACGGTCTTCTTATGTCTTCTTCATTGTCTCTAAGCAGTTCTCTTAAGTTCGGTTTAAGGGTCAATGCTCTTCTTGGAAGACCGTATTTTTTAAAAGTCCGTCACGCAGGGGCTGCGTTAACTAAGGAGATTTTCCACGTGCACAACGTATTTGCATTTATCTCAAAACTTAAAAGTTCAATGAGAACAATATTTGGTATTTAAGCTTCCAATAAAGTGTTTCATAACATAATAGAATATTGTTAATATGAGATGAGTAGGAGTGGGGCTTTACGCAAGATCGAAATCTAAAAAAATGCAAATATCTCAGTTAATAATCAAGATAGTGAAAAAATGTACATAACAACAATTATAGAACATTAAATGTCCAATAAGATTGGTTCTATACACTTTTTCGATCCGACGCATAATAACAGAGATAGTAACGAAAATATTTTGAATTTTCGAAAATCCTTCCCTCTAAACAACCACTTCCACTTGTCCGATTTCAGCCATTAACGAACTTGATTTGTCTTTTTACATACTGTACGACTAAATATCAAGTTTGGTAACGATTAAACAATAATTGTGACCGCTAGAGCGGTAACAGACAAATATATATATATATATATATATATATATATATATATATATATATATATATATATATAGTTATAGATATATGTATATACCGTTTTGAACGGACCTTATTTTCGTCATCTCCTAGGTAGGATCGATGGACATTTGAAGAAAAATTCGAAAATCGCGTCATGAGTGCAACCTCAATAGCCGATTTCCCTTGAGGGAAATCTGATAAAACGAGACATATTCAGAAAAATATAGGTGTAAATTAGGTTTATGAATTAGTAAAATTTGTATTTGTTATTGAGGGCTGATAATTCTATATATTTTTGGTACATTTTCTTCGCAGTCACAATTTCATAATATTACCTTTATTAAGATGCAGAGTTTAAATAAAGCTCTAATCTTGAGAAGAGTGATTGGAATAAGGGAGGGGAGGAATTTGAGCTAGGGATCGCGGTGTGGATAGGCGCCTACCTTGGAATTATTCAGCCCCGCACTCCACTTCACTCTCTAGAGCCCTTCTTCCCTCACCCATTCTACTTTTCAGAGCCATGGAAAGAAATCCCTTTACTCCGGACACAAAGCCACACAACTGTCAAAAGCCCCAATACAGGATCAAATATCCTACATGTCTTAAATTGTCTCTCAAATATTTAATAAATCACATTGCTATTGAATTATAAGCAAAAGATAAATTTAACGAAGTAGATTTTTTGGAGAGAAAAAAAAAAAAGAAGAAAAAGTCTGTCACGCAGGGGCTGCGTAAACTAAGCAGATTCCCCACGTGATGTTTTACAATAGAAAAATTTCACGAGAGCTGAGCAGTTAAGGAAACGGCCGAACTAGCTTTTGGCGGGAAAGTCACTCGTCCGTTAGCCGCTCAGATTTAATAAAAATGCAAATATCTCGGTTAATATGCAAGATAGAGAATAAATGTATATAAAATATTTATAGTAACTTTAATTTGCAATAAGATTGATTCTGTACAATTTTTCGATCCGACGTATAGTAACGGAGATATTTCGAATTTTCGAAAATCCTTTCCTCAAAAACCCCCTTCCCACTGGTCCGATTTCAGCCGTTAACGAATAAGATCTTTCTTTTTCCATAAAACGACTAAATATCGAGTTTGGTAACGATCAAACAAAAATTGCGACCGCTAGAGCGGTAACAGACAAATATATATATATATATATATATATATATATATATATATACAGTTTCGAAGGGACCTCATTTTCGTCATATTCGGTCCTATATGTAATAATGTTGTCCTGAACATTTTTGTATTGCCACTTTTAGGCCACAATTAGCCTACAAATAAATAAATATATTCTTCAAACATAAGATGTAAGCCCGTTATAAAACGGCCCTCACTCTCAAGGCTGATTTCATCTACAGTTAATTTTAAGTGAATATGCCTATGAATACAGGATAAAATATCCCAGATGTCTTAAACTGTCTCTCAATATTCAATAAATCACATTGCTATTGAATTATAACCAAAAGATAAATTAAACAAAATAGATTTTTTGGTAAAAATGTATTCGTTCCTGTATGTAATAATGTTGTCCTGAACATTTATTTTTTTATTGTCACTTTTAAGCCACAATTAGCCTACAAATAAATAAAGATATTCTTCAAACATAAGATGTAAGCCCGTTATAAAACGGCCCTCACTCTCAAGGCTGATTTCATCTACAGTTAATTTCAACTGAATATGCCTATGAATACAGGCCAATACAGGCTAAAATATCCCAGATGTCTTAAATTGCCTCTCAATATTTAATAAATCACATTGCTATTGAATTATAACCAAAAGATAAATTTAACAAAATAGATTTTTTGGAAAAAATGTATTCGGTCCTGTATGTAATAATGTTGTCCTGAACATTGTTTTATTGCCACTTTTAGGCCACAATACATACAAATAAATAAAGATATTCTTCAAACATAAGATGTAAGCTCGTTATAAAACAGCCCTCACTCTCAAGGCTCATTTCATCTACAATTTATTTTAAATTAATATGCATATGAATATCCTGAATACATTTACAGTTAATTTGGAAACATTTCAAAATTAATATCCTACTACAAATGAAGCTCCACATCAGCTCAGTGGTTGCGAGTTTAACTTGCATGTAAAACGTTGCATTTGATTGCCGGGCATGTTACTAGAATTTTTTTTTCTTTTTAAGCTTAAGGGGCATAATTTATTAGGCGATCTCTAATTGATTTGCTTGGTGAATAAAATTTAATTGAAGTATTAATTTTCATTTCGTATTCGTTTAGAACATCCATGTATATTTTCCTTCAATACCAGGTAGGTAGGGATTGAGTTCTTTTCTGTAATGAGTTTTGGGTGTTGGTTCTTATAATCTCTTAATCATATTTTAATTCACGGTCAGAATTACTATAAAATGATTTTTTTCATATTAGAGGGACATTTCTATTGAAACTTTTATACTCATTGGTGTATCTAACTACTTTTATAATTCAAATGATGCTTTGAATAAAGTTTATCATTTTGGGTGTGTTATTATTCCTGGCTCTATTCAATTTTTTTTATTGAACATAATTTCCATAACTTAATAATTCAGTTTTCATAAATGCTATGCCATGATATAAATTATTTATTTAAAAAAAATCTAGTTTACAAATTCCATTTCATTGGGGGATAAAAGGACAAGCAAGCAATGGTGATAATTCAATTACTACACATTTTGGAAGTAAATAAAATAACTAACAACTGTTTAATGAGGGTGAGCTTAGTTTACAAAGGAGGTATGAGAATTAGGAAATTGCGATAGAAGCTCAATGAGCAATTATGCCAGAGAAAATCTAAAATGTGGCTGTAATATAAGAATAACAATATGGGAAAAAAATAATAAACTTTTAAACAACGGAAGTGTTTATTCTAATAAGACAGCTTGAAATGTTCCAATGAAACAACTTGCAAAAAACACAAATTAATATATGGATAAATTACATTTAAACAAATTAGTGGACAAATCAAAAAATCTGGATTAACGAGTTTCACATTACCGCTTTCTACGAATATATAGAATTATACGTGTGCTACATAATGATGAAAAGCCATTTCGGCATACAGTCAATTCAACTAAAAGTCTTTGCCATAATTTATTCACATTTTACAAACTTTCCTTTGACTTTCTCAATAAAAATAACTCGTATTACGTTAAAAACTCATGTCATGAAATAAAAACTCTCTCGAGGCTCATTGGTAGTAAAAAAACGTTTTAATTACCTCAATTCCTTTATATTTAGAAGATAATATTATAGCGGAGAAATGAGAGGACATACAAGCATTCACTTCATTATGAGTAAAGCAATTTTTAGTAGGGGTCATAAATTATCACATCAATACCCCACGAATAAGTGCTTTTTTATCTCTTAACTTAAGTAGTATATTAATGAATAGGTTAATAAATAAACGAGGGATCATACCAAGTACTTTAATGAAGTATTTTAATGATATGATAACGATTCTTGGTTTATAAAAGATTATCATAAAAAATTACAATTCCATATGAATTAGAGTCTGAGAATGAAATAGAGCTTTTAGACATTTTAGTCATGTTGTTGGAATTTTGAAGACCATGTGGAAGAGAAAAGGATATTACATTACATTTTGACATTATCCATGAGATAAAATTATTAATAATTAAGTTCAAACGATAATGAAGACGATTTAAAATAAATAAGACACATTTTTAATTATCAGCAGAAATTAGTACCCTATTAATCTTATTCAGCAATGTTGCCGCTGCAGCAATGAATGAATTTATTCCAATGTCCATTAGTGCTCCTAAAACAGAAGGTAAAATCAAAACTTTTTCTTAATCCTCCGTCGGGCGCAGCTAGCCTGTAAGGCCAGGAAAACATACTTTTTGATACCACGCCTCATTCTGTTTCCCCTGTGAGGGGCCATTCCCAGTAATTTCCTGATTTGTGTTCATGCTTAGAATCCCCTACTTTAGTCTATTGCCATCCTTCATCCAGACCGACTGGTCCCTAGGTGGCTTGTGAGGCCGACTGCGCCCAATTGCTCCTTAATTTCGAAGATGATTTTTTTTCAAGATATATCTATTGCAATCGTCCCTTTTACTAAGATTAATGCTATTCTATATGGAAGTTCTTCGATATCTTGAGAAATAAGTGCTAGTCTAACTCTGGCCTCTCAGGCCGAATGCGCCTGATCAATTTTACTTGTTTTAGTATAAGCTTCATTCTATTCTAATAAAAACAATACTTTACGTTATAAATATTATATTTGGTTTCCAAAGATCCTAGCGAAGTCTGTCCTACCAGCGTTTTAAATTAAAATTTATTAGTTGGGTAGTGGGGGCTTAAAATATGTGAGCGGCCTCTCAGGCCGGGTGCGCCCGATTTTGTTTCGTCCAGAGGTGCGCCCGACGGAAGGTTAAATTTATAAATTAAATACCTATAGAGGCAAAAGCCAGAATATATAAATCGTCAGATATTTCTTAAATAATATAGCTAGAAACTTTAATAAACAAATAAACTTTATAAAATGTATTTAAGACAAAAGTATAATATCACATGGCAAACCTAGAGTGGCAAGTTCGATTCTCGCCTGGGCAAAGGAAATTATTTAGTGACGAAATTCATTAAATAACATCCTAAAATCCCACCCTAGCTACAAAAGGGTGGTAACCTGTAGATCACCCGTCCCAATTAGCCTGAGTTGCAAAAAGTGGACGTTAATACATAATAATAATAACAAATGTATAAAAATGAACTTTCCAAATATTAAAGTCCAATAAAATAACTTAGATATTTATTCTGACAATCAATGTAATTTGGAAAAACGTCCAAAACCCACATAAAGAAATCCATCAGCAATAAAATAACTGAAAAATATAGTACAACCACAAACATAACTTAAATTGTAAAAAGATATGACCAAAAATTTGATTTTGAAGAAATAGAAATATTAGTATAGAAGGAAATTGTTTAGTAAGAAAAGTTTAGAGTAGTATTTAAGATCATAATTAGTATAAAAACATTTTCAGTTTTGACATTCTTACGTTAAAATGCGAGGAAGGTATTTCTTCTGAGACCTCAAGTTGAATATCTAGTTTATTTTTGATATTCAAACGATGGGTTGAATAAAGGTTTATCATTATCGTTAAGAGGTATTCTTCTTGATTTCCGTAAACTTCTATTCCATTTATTGGGTCTTCTTGAGCATTATTTACATATCTTAATAAATATAAAGTTTTCCTCTTGTTATCATTTATGATCAATTTTATACGAAAATAAAATTATTCATTAAAAAGTCTTGTTTTCAGATTAAAATTTACTGAGAGATGAAAGATATACAGTATGCAATCAGCATAATTTCATTATTATTTTGGAAGTCTCTATAATAAATAAATTTCTTTGTGTGAGGAAGCAGGTTAGTGTACTCAGATGATATGAGCAAATTGAGTTAGATGGCCAATATTAGGTCAGCGCCGTGAAAGGGTGTCAAATTCTTTACATATAATCTATTGAATTGTAGAATATTAACATTCGCTTTGTACATTTTTGAATATATTTAAATTTCTTAATGTCTACTAATAAAATATATTACAAAAGAATTATTAAGGGATGTGTTAGATTAATGTTATTACTATTTTTTTATATTTCTCTAAAAGGGATAGCCCCAGAAGAGGTGGCGGCAAATAAGCCACGAAACATGTAGGGCAGTTGCAATAAAGTTTGCAAAGAAATAAATGTCTTTTATTGGAGACTCTTGCCATAAAATTTGAAGAATATATAAATTTTTTAATGTGATTTTTTTTTTGCATTTATTTGTTGTCTATTTTTTGTTATAGTTCCTTTTGCTTTCACTATATATTTTTAAATCATACGTGTAGTTCTTTTTTAAGAATGTATTTTTAAATAAAATGCTAATTATACTACTTTCTATAATATTTCTACTTAGAAACGTATTGCTCATGCAGCTTCCTTATTAATATTATGTAATGGAAGTGCATGAGATCTTGTATGTAGGGTTTTGAAGTATTTGCAATTTATATTGATTGTCTTAATAAATATCCAAGCTGTTTTATTAGATCATGATCTTCAGAATGTTTATTTTTACATTTCTATCATAAATAAATTTTATTAGGTTTATTTGAAGCTCCGTAGCTATATTAATTAATACAATTTTCACAACTCTCGGAATTTCTAGCTATTGGTTTGCCATTCCAAATTGTAAAAACCATTGCACAGCTAAGAACGTCAAGCAACTATTGTATTGTATATAGTTTTCAATGAAAAATGTATACTATAATATTAACCCAAAAGAAATTTGCACTTTCTGAAATTTTAATATGAATGAGGACATTTATCATATAATGCTTCATTGCCGCATTTACTCCCCTTTCAGAGAACAGTATTTACCATTCATCAAAGAGCCAACTGATAATTCACAACTTCATAATATTCTAAATAGTGCAACTAGAGAAGTATATATTAGCATTTTTAAATATTCAAGAAATAGTTTCAAACTTCGCGAATCTTATCTGAGTTAAAATTGTCAAATTTCTTTTATTTTCTTAAATGGTTTTTTTTTTTGTTTATTTAGTGCTGTTATACCTATGTATTAGTAAGAACAGGAACCAAGATAATGATAAGTTTAATGAAACTATTATGTTGAAAATATAATGTTTTAATATTAGGTAAGATAATAAAATATAATGACACTTATTAGTTTAGATTTTTCTAGAAATGTTAATGTAAATTCTAGTCAGTTATACTCAATTCTAGTTTGTAAAAATGTGTATATACATAAGCTACTAATATAGAAAAACTAACGGCATTATATAAGGCCTACTCCTTGCTATAAGGAAAATCCTTGTAAGCAATAAATAAAATAAAATAAATATTAATTAATACATATATAATTATTAATCATACATGTAGTACTCTTTTCACAATGGTTTATTTTAAAAATAATCATGCTAATTTGACTACTTGCTATAATATTTATACTTCAAATGTATTGCTCATGTCGCTTTCTTACATAATAATGCCATTATTATTATGTTCTGGAGCTGCTTGAATTCTTTTATATAGGCATTGGGCGTTTTTACAATTTATATTATATCATATTATCGTAAAAATAAATATGTAAGATATTTTTACGAATATTACATAGTAATATTCTGAAAGTTTATTTTTATATTTCTGTTATAAATACATTTTATTAAGTTTATTTGAAGCTCTGTGGCTATATTAATATATATATATATATATATATATATATATATATATATATATATGTATATATATATATGTATATAATTATTAATCATACTTGTACCACTCTTTTCACAATGTTTTTTTTAAAAAAAAGAATAATGTTAATGGTACTACATGCTATAATAATTATACTATTGTTCATATACCTCCGGTACATAGGCCTAATGATAATGACATGCAGTGAGTGCTATGAGAAACCGAGTAAAATTAATTATAGAATTTTTTACTTGAGGATAAATACCTTTATTCTTATACTAACATCTCAAACACACACAAGCAACATCATCATCGCCTAACTATACTAAGAATTACGGATCCATTCAAAAATACACTGAACATCTCTGAGATTTATCTTTCTTTGATTGCATCCAACTGAAGTGATATAGAGTCCTATATTCATAAATTGATTCCATTGTACATAAATGAATCGTAAATTGTTGCCGAGGTCGAGTACTTGCTCTGAAAATTAAATTATTAATTTATTTTGTTTATTTAGGATGGGACGGAACTGGAGACGGAGCCGTAGCCGGAGGTGGTTCTGTCAGCCACCCCCCGTTCTCCGCCACCCTCACCACCGACCATACAAACCAGGTAATTATATGTTATCTCAACTATAGCCAACCCTCATAAGTCTAAAATTATGATGGACAAGTATGTGGAAGTTTTTTATCTGAGCTAATATAAGGTGACCATCTGGCGTGGTATCATATCTAGAAACTGGCCTGAAGGTACGCTAAGAAATGAAATAGAGGCATATGTTCTAGGTTGGGCTTTCTGTAAAGCCTGAAATGGATAAGCTGAAAAGTTGAGAAATATGTGATGGGACTATTTGTGTTTGATGGGGATTATGCACTTTTTCCGCAGGCAGATTTCAGTTCTCGGGGACATGCCATTTGATAGGTTTTTTATAAACCTTTAACCCTTATACTGCTTGACAAATGTAAAAAAAAAAGATATGAAACTTCTCACACAGGGGCTGCGTAAACTAAGCAAATTTCCTCGTGTTGGATTGACAGACTGTCTATCGCATCTCTCTATTTATTTTTTTATTTCCCCCGAAGTATGAAGCCTAAGTACAAAGAAACAGAAATGCACATATACGACATGAGATTTTTAGCGACTCATTGAATAACGGAGTTACAAACTCCCTTTCTAAGTAACATTATAAGTGGTGGTTCACTCAAGGCTGAAAACGTAAAAACAGAAACATATTTTTGTAAACTAACTCGCTTAACATTCGAAATTATAAAAAAAAAGTCCGTTACGCAGGGGCTGCGTAAACTAAGCAGATTTCCCTCATGAGGTTTAATAATAGATAAATCTACATACTGCTAACACAACACTACCTTGAATATTAAGTAAATTAATACAAACGGTAATAAGAGATCTTTCCCTTCCAGGTGGGAAGCGTATGAAATGTAAACAAACTGGTCTGCCAAACCGATTCTCACCGGAAAGAATAACAATTACTGAAATATATCAGAATATTATATAATAATTTGATTGAAAACTATTTACTATATCTAGTACTGCAATTTATAATGAAACAGAATAATTTTTATCTCAGTCAACCAAATTTAAGTTGTCCAAAAATTTAAGAGGGGGGGGGGTCACCAGAGCATTTGCATGTATGTCGTACAATAAGGGTCTCTTGAAAACAATATTTGCTATTTAAGGTTCGAATGATGTGGTTTATTACAGAACCGAGTATTGTGAGTTTAACATGAATAGAAGTGGGGGTTTGCAGAAGGCTGAAAACTATCAAACCAAAATATCTCGGTTAATATTCATGATAAGTAGCAGATGTATAGAACAATATTTATAGATCATTAAATGTGCAATAGGATTGGTTCTATACAATATTTCGATTCGACTTACAGTAATGGAGATATTTCCAATTTTCAAAATTCCCCCTCTAACCCCCTCCCTCCCACTGGTCCGATTTCAGCCATTAACGGACTTGATCTTCCTTTATACATAAAATGACTAAATGTAGAGTTTAGTAACGATCAAAAAAAAATTGCGAGCGCTAGAGCGTTATCAGACAAATATATATATATATATATATATATATATATATATATATATATATATAATTATGAATGGACCTTATTTCCGTCATCTCGTGGGTAGGATCGATGGACATTTGAGGAAATTTGTCAAAACTAGCGTCGTGAGTACGACCTCAATAGCTGATTCCCCTCAAGGGAAATCTGCTAAAATGTATAAAACAACAATTTGTTGTTGAAAATGAAATGTTTAACAAGAATGGTTCTATAACATTTTTCGCCCCTACCCTTAATAACGGACATATTTTGAATTTTCGAATCCACCCCTCTAAACCTCCTCCTCTCCCCTCTATTCCTAGTCAAATTTCAGACATGTCTAATGAAAATCTTTATCATTTTGATTGAAGTTGAGTGAAACGCTTAAATATCGGGTACAGTATAGATCATGAAATATTTTAAAGTATATTTCTCGCACAATAAAGATTCATTAAGAACAGTATTTGGTATTTTAGCTTGGAATAAGACGTTTGATGATATATTGGCATTTTGTTATTGTGCAATGTTAATATTCGAGATAGACAAAATGTGTAAAACAGTTATAAAACATTAAATTGTCAAACGATTTTTCGACTTGGCTCAGTATTGCAGAGATATTTATGATTTTTTTCCCCTAACCTTCCCTCTCTGGTCCGATTTCAGCCATTACCAAACTTGATCTTTAGTTTTACATGAAATGCTTACTTTTCGAATTTTGTATCGATGAAATAAAAATTGCAAGAGCAAGATGTTTGAAGGGACCACGTTTTCGTCATCTCCAAGGTAGGATCAATGAACATTTGAGAAAACCTTTCGAAAATCATATCATGAGTAAAACCTCTGCCAAAAATAAAAGAAAGATAAGAAAAGGCTACAAAAGAAGCTATTTTCTTCTGTATATATATACATATATATATATATATATATATACATATATATACTTCTTTGTCACAGCATTTTTCAATAAAATGTGCCGTTTCTGAAATAAAGGATTGAGCATTTAAGGCTAAAGGATGCGTCAAATCCAGAAATGTACCGATATAAACTCGTTTAGAATTTGATTTCCTACAAGAATCCGCCATAAAAAGTAGGTCATAATATTGGAAATTCCAAATTTATGGCCCCTGGAGAAGTACTGGAGAAGGTTACGAGGTTGAAAATGGACTGAAAGAATTTTTCAGGGGTCCCAATTATGGTACACCAAGTATCAGCTTTGTATTAAAATAATAGGAGATTTTAAGGGGGGGGGGGCACGGGATTTTGGGACACCCTGTACATAAATATATATAGAGACATTTGAATAATAGAGGTGCAATTTAGATATTCGGACTACAACAGACAGTCTTTGAGTGTTTAAAGTACCAGTGGCCTTCAATAATGACTCTTCTTTTCTGTGGGGTTATATGAAATTTGTCAAATAAATCTCTAATAACTGTAAAATTTTGGAAGGAGCACACAAATATTCAGTAATAAACCCTGAAAAAACATAGTAGTAAATACATGCATACTTCAGTACCAAAAAAAAATAGAATGTTTTGGAATCCATTCTTCTGATTTGACCTGCTTACAGATGGTTCATGACCCTTTTCTCGAAGGAATGAATGAAACACGGCTTGCTGCATTATTCCGAATAACCTGATAATAATGAAATATTTGATAATTTTACCGGGGTTGTTAATTAAGCCTAAATATTGCTGTAAAATATATTTTTATAAATATTGTTTTTATATTTGAAGAATTTGAAACGATAAAGAATCTGCAGAATGTAGATATTATTGATTGTACGATGACAAATTTAATAGGATGGAAACTGAAGATCATTTCACTCTCAGCACCTCATTCATCTGCTCGTGTACCCAGAACACACTCCATCATCTGTGTGTCTATAGCACTCCATGCCAGGGCATCGTTGTTTGTTCGCTCATTAAAATTCATCATAAGATATGTGTAAGTATTTTGGTTTTTAAACCCATCATTAAAAACATTTTGTCCCATATAAAATTACCTACATTAGTTTACTCAACTAAAGAGGAATTAATTTCAAGGATTATAAACCTCTTGACAAAAATGGTCAACTTTAACATTATTAATGAGAAGGGGAGGGAACTTGGACGGATCCAACTTCCTACTTGACTTTCTAAGGAGGCTTGACTGTTCTATAATTTATGCATTTATTATACCCGTTTACACACTTCGTTCATTATTCGGCGCTAGAGACATGAAATATCATCATCCATAAAACATTTGGAAAGGGTAGAATCTTAAAGAAACCCTCAGCCCTCTATATTCATTTTAGCAGATTTCCCTTAAGGGAAATCAGCTATTGAGGTCGAACTCATGACGCGATTTTCGAAATTCTTCTTCACTTGTCCGTCGATCCTACCTAGGAGATGACGAAAATGAGGTCCGACCAAAACTGCATATATATATATCTATATATATATATATATATATATATTTGGCTCTAGCGGCCACAACTCGATATGTAATCATTTTATGTAAAAAAAAAAAAAAAGATCAAGTTCGTTAACGGCTGAAATCGGACCTGGGGGATGGGGGGTTTAGGAGGGAGAACTTTGAAAATTCGAAATATTTCCGTAACTATAAGTCGGATCGAAAAAATGTATAGAATCAATCTTAAAGAAAATAAAATGTACTATACATACTGTTATATAGATTTATTCTCAATCTTAAATATTAACCGAGATATTCGTATTTTCCAGTTTTCAGCAAAGCCCCACTTCTACTCGTGTTGCATAAACAATACTCGGCTATGTAATAAACCACATCATTCAATGCTTAAATACCAAATATTGTTTTCAAGAGACATTTATTATACGAGATACACGCATCTGTTCTGGTAACCCCCCTTCTTAAGTTTTTGGACTATTTAAATTTGATTGGCTGAGATAAGAATTATTATTATTTATTGATTGAGATAAATGCAAATACGGGACCCTAGTGGGAAATCTGCTTAGTTTACGCAGCCCCTGCGAGACGGGCCTTTGAATATATTGGTGAATTTTCTAGTATTTTGACTATTAATCGTAATTTTTTTTTAAAAAAAAATGGCCGAAAAATATCGGTAAAAATGGACTCAACAATAATTGTCTTGTTAAGAAATAAATTTTAGATTAATTGATTTTGTTTATGAGGGAATTGCAGAAGTTAGACTGAATGAAGGAAGGAAGGAAGGGGGAGTTGAGTAAGTAGGGAGTAGTCACTGGTTGAAGGAGGGTGATGCTTTTGTTGCTAATGAAGACAGCAAAGAATGGACGGCTACTCTTTATTCTCGAAAAGAGCTACAGGAGCCAAAGAGTCGAAGAGAATAGAAAGCCTCGGGATTGGCTTGAGGTAAACCTTCCAAGTCAATCCTTTCTTTCATATTGGAACCTATTCCTCAAGCTGCTAACGTTCCCTGTTTATTCTCTCCAACCTGGGTTTCTTTAGCACTCCCAATCCATTAGTCATGAAGAGAGCAGGATAAAACAAAAACCGAATATAGCCATCTTAAAATTAATATTTAGCACTAGTAATAAATAAAAAAATAGCAACAATTTATGGAATCAGGGAACAGTGTGAGCTTAATTAACTAATGGGTATAATTTAAATAAAAGCCCTCCACCCAGGGGCTGCGTAAACTAAGCAGAGTTCCCTGTTGCTTGTATTATATGATAGTGATCCCATCTCACGACATATTCCCTATTTTTATGGGGGAAAACGATACGAACTTAAGAGGTTTTATTTTCTTCCTGTTTTACAGGAATTTATTTAATGAATCCGTCACTAAATACATTTATACTGCCCAGGGTGGGAATCGAACCCGCCACTTTAGGTTTACCACATGAGATTAAGACCAACGCCTTAACTCACACGGCCAACCTGAACCCCCCCCCCAAGCTGGGTTTAATGAAGACTGAAAACAATAAAGCTCGAATATCTCAGTTAATATTTGAGTTACGAAAAATTTATGGAACAACAATTAATTCCCATTTCTGGCAATAGCAACTATGATTTTTACTGTTTACTGAAACGATTAAATATCGAATATGGCACTGATCAAATAAGTATTTTCGTGACAAGAACGTAAAATCTTAATTTGAGGCATCATCACAGAATGAATTTGCAAGTATATCGCATATTAAAGGTCTCTTGAAACCAGTATTTGAATTTTACGCTAAGAATAAGGTGGTTCATTATATAAAATATTATTGCTAATATGACATGAGTAGGAGAGGGGGTTTACTGAAGGCTGAAAACTAAAAAATGCAAATGTCTCGGTTATTTTTATCTAGAGGAAATAAGTACAGTAGACTCCCGATTATCCGAAACCCGATTAACCGATTCTCTCGCTTAACCGAAATATTTTGAGTTGCTAGGGAGGGGAGAAAAAATTATGTACTTCGTCCTAGCTTTGCGAAAAGAGGCGTGAGAAGAGAGTGTGGGAGCGCGAGGGAGGATCGACAGTCCCAAGGATGTGGCGATCTGTTTCTCCGAACCTCATAGGTTCGGGTCCAGTGAGTATTGAAGAGTTCCTTCTATAATACTCGGTGGTCTGGTCTTAGTAAGTCTATAGTTTTATAAATACATATGTACGTAGTTATTTTAATTGTTAAATAAAATAAGCTTTTTTTCAAGTACATAAACGTGTTTTTTATTCTAATTGATCCATTTTCACGCAGAAATTTCGGACTCCCGTTTAACCGAAATTTTCGCTTATCCGAAACCCCTCGGTCCCGAAGGTTTCGGTTAATCGGGAGTCTACTGTACATAACAGCACTCATAGTATATTTGAATCACTGGGAGATCGTGCAAGAAAAGGTCTTTTGTATCACCCAAATAAAGGACTTGTTAGCTACATGTTGTAGATACAATCTTTTTCTTAGTAAAATATTATTAAATGTTAGTAAACACCATAGAATGAATTTAAATTAGATGAGCTTGCATCTCACAGTGATATTATTTTCTTAGTTAGGAGAGCTTGACTTTTTATTTACAGCATTATATTGTATAATTATTAGTAGAGAATATATATACAGTAAAAATTAAAGAATTAGTAAGGATAGGATAAATAAATTTATGTACGAAACATACATAAATAATCTGTTATGCCGTTCTTACATTTGCATGCTCTATATTTCTCCAAATGAAAACTTTATTTAGGTTGTCTTGACTCATTATTCATTGGCTTTATTGAGTGATGTCAGAATATCTCAGTTTTATTTCAACCCTCCATCTCTCGTGGGTGAATTTCTGTTCAAACAAATCTTCTCGTTCTGTGGGAAACTCCAATCTCGAAAACCAATAACTTGCGCGATGAAATGAATGTAATCCGGGGAAGGGTGGAAATAAATTGAGACGACCGGTAAACGGCGAACCAATTGTGTAGAATATACCATAATTAAATTGAGTTGGAGGATTTATCTCTTACCATCATGTATTAATTTCATGCCCTTCCGGCTTCAGTGTTCGTTTCCACTTTTTTGTATTTATTTCGCTATAAATTAAAATTTCATCTCATTAGCAAAAGCGAATTATGCTACATCTAATAAACAGTTATAAAACAAATTATTGTTTTCACCTTATACTAACCCTAGAATGGTAGTGAACGTAAAAATTACGTATGATCTGGTTTGAACTGTTATCAAAGGGCTGTTAACGACCCCACCACCCCCACCCCTCAGCTATGAGCCCTCCAGACAGTTCGGCCTTCACCTCCGCCAAATGCAGCTAAGTGAACCTTCCCACTCATCCAATACTATTTTTTGAAATAAAAACGACACGTAATATTTACGTATCAATACCATTAACTGCAACTTTTTGGCACGTAAAAGTTACGTATCGCTACTAATAACCGGTTTTTCTGTCATAACTTAGTTAATGTTATTCTCAATTTATTTTCTTCCAATTTATTTTTTATATTATAATATATTTTCTCTTAATGTTTTTAACTTTTATTTTTGAATATAAAAAACAAAAAGATGTATAAAAAGAATATAAATAATCTGTTTATAGTTTCGGAAAAATGGAGAAAAAATATTCATTGGATGAAGAAATCAGAAATTTGTTGAAAGAACTCTCCGATGACTCAGATGGGGAAAATGACAATTATGAAAAAGATGGTTATGGATAGGAGAGGGATGATGATCCGGAGTATTCTCCAAGTGATGAGGAGGTTGAGCCTTCGGAAATGATTGCAACACAGAGTGGGCTAGATAGCTATGAGAGTGAGAAAATTTTAGAAGACATCAAGGCAATCGAAGAAAGAGAACAAACACAGAGGAAAAAAAAACCTAAAACCTCTCAACCACACAATATTGACAGATCAGTCACAATAAATGTAGAAGGTGGGGTTGTGCTTGGTAAGAATGGAGCACACAACCTCCGGAACGTGTTTCGAACAAAGCGCCTGAAAGGAATGCCGTGCACATTATTAGATATTAACGTAGATATAAGTTAAAGATAAGTGTATGTTTTAATAAAATAAAAAAATAGTCACAAACATTAACAAATTTTGAATAATTTCACCAATTACCAGTTGCACACGTAAAATTTACGTATCAATACCATTAAGCGGGAAATAATATCACTACCATTCTAGGGCTAAATATGGCTCGGAAATTAAATCTTAAGAAGGTTTTGCTAATGTTATAAATCCACTACGTCAATCTTCTGGAGTACATGTAAATCAAAAACATCACAATTGTTGAAAAATGATAATTCTTTTCTTGCAACTGTGTTAATAACGTTATCAAGGTTAATAGCTGCAAGGAGCTAATAACAAGCTCTGTAGTCAGACATTAGAATAAAAGCATCGAATATTGGTCACAGTCGCTTGTTAGGTCTGGCGAAGTGTCAGCCTGCAATTTATGGTAATGAGAGTGCACATTTGAAAGCAATTTAGATGGAAATTATAGCTCTATGGTCTCAGAACTGTTCAGATCTTTTGTCCGAATAGAAGCTTGGATGTCGCTTTCTGTAACCCTTATTAGATCTAGACATTCGATCTTGGAGTCACGCCAGGTGAGACCCAGAAAAAGCTAGTTAATATCATCCTTTAGCACGTGTTTATATTGATGTAATGTTGTTTAAGGTTCGCATTATTTCAGAGAGTTCAGTCCAGAAATCGTTACAGTTTTGTGTTCAGACCATTTACGGTGGTTAAGGCCCTCTTTTCGGTTGCATAAACGCCTAGGTAATAGAAATGGGATTATTGTTTTTTTTTACAATTGGACTTTTAGCGATTAAAATCACTTGGTATCTTTGACTCAGTTTCTATAGATACTACGTATCTTAGAACAATAATTGAAAACCCTACAAAAAAAGAAAAAACGGAGGTCACGCAGGGGCTGCATAAACTAAACAGATTTCCCACGTGAATTTTAATAATAGATAAATCTATATAATTGTAACACAATAACACACTCAATATCAAGTGAATAAATACAAACGTTAATAAGAAACCTTCCAACGAGAAACGTCTGTAAACAAACAGCTTTGCCAATGGCTCACCGGAAAGAAAAACAATGACTGAAATATATCAAGATATAACACATTAATTTTATTGAAAAATATGTACTATATCTTATACTGTAATTTATAATGAATCACAATAATTCTTATCTCTACTAATCAAATTTTAGTAGTACAAGAATTTAAGATGGGGGGGGGGTCACAAGAACATATTTGCATTTATCTCGTATAATAAAGGTCTTTGGGAAAACAATATTTTGTATTTAAGCTTTGAATAATGTGGTTTACTATATAAGAGTATTGTTTATGTAACACGAGTAGAATTGGGGGTTTGCTGAAAACTAGAAAATACAAATATCTTGGTTAATATTTAAGATTGAGAATAAATCTATATAACATTAATTTGCAATAAGAGTCATTCTATACACTTTTTCGATCCGACGTATAGTAACGGAGATATTTCGATTTTCTAAATTCTCTCCCTTTACACCACCCCCTTTCCTCCTGGTCCGATTTCAGCCGTTAACGAACTTGGTCTTTCTTTTTACATAAAATGACTAAATATCGAGTTTGGTAACGATAAAAAAAAATTACGACCGCTATAGTGGTAAAAGGCAAATATATATATATATATATATATATATATATATATATATATATATATATATACAGTTTTGAGCGGATATTAGGCAGGATCGATGAACATTTCAAAAATTGTGTCATGAGTACGACCTCAATAGCTGATTTCCCCTAAGGGAAATCTACTAAAAGGTAATTTGTTAATGGAGAAAATAAGGGGTGAGGTTTTAATTCATCCAGGATTTTGTTATTTGAAATAAATTTTTTCATCCCTTCAGAAGACATAAATTGGCTACTCAACCAAACTCGCCCATTAAAGACTATTATTATAAATAAAACTTTTATTCATTATATCATTTAAATTTTTAAGAAACCTTACATAAACACAGATTTGATTCACAAATATTTTTCTCTTCGCATTATTTAATATAGAAATTATTCAACTTCTGCGAGAACTACAGCTGTGAAGTGTAGGATTGTCGTGCACATTCAAACGATGTATTTAATAAAACCATAACTTCTGTTTAGAAAATCCCGTTCTGATTGGTTGTTCTATTCTAAATTAAAGAAATTTTTTATATAATAGGTTTCTTAATCGAAATTCCTAACCACAATTAATAATTAAAACTCTGTAACTGGTTGCCAATTAAATAATCACCGATAATGTTTAAAATTCGGGCCATGAACAAGGAAGACATGTGATTAATTTTTCTCTTGGTTTTGTGACTACAAAATTTCCATTTTTATGTACATAAGGAAAGGTGTTACTAGTGTATATTCCTATTACACTACGTTTATTGATACTGAAGTACCTGTGAGTGTAGGCAATTAGTGCTGGCACTATTATTGCTGTAGAGAGTGAGGTGACAGAAAGGACACTAGGGATCGAGCACTGTCAAACACAGGCGCATACCTTAAATTGTTCCTGTTCGCCCGAGAGTAAAGCATCCAGTTTACCGACCGTTCGTCAACCGGCTCATTTGAATGCTCTACTTTGGGTTCCTTTGCTTGTTTTTTTTTTTTTATATATATAGTTTTTCTACAGAGTTCGCCATTGGATCTGTTGTCGGTGAATGTAATTAGCCCCATCCCTAGTTGAGCTGTTCTTGAACTGCTCAATGAATCAACATTCATTTTAAACTGTTTAAAAAGAAATCCACGTTATTACCTCTTTCATCCAACGAATAGGATATGTTTTTTTTTTTTTTTTATGTAAACACTGAATCCAACTTGGACCCTTATTAGAGCTCACATTTGGAAAGGAAGTGAACTATTTATGGAAGATACTGAAATTGAAAAATAAATAAATCATTAAATAGAAAAGGTATTTTTCTTTAATGAAAGGTTATTACTCATGATAAAAACTTTATTCAAGCCACAAAAGGAGAATGACCCAACACTCAAAATTAGTGTCCGGACATTTCAAAAAGTCCGTCACGCAGGGGCTGCTTAAACTAAGCAGATTTCCCACGTGTAGTTTTACAATAGAGAAATCTGCCTAATAACAACTGTAGTAGTGAGAAACTTCTATACCTATTCAGGAGGGACGAATAGTTAAAGAAACGGCCGCCAGAGCTCTCGGCGGAAAGTCCGAACATAGCTCCTGCCGACCACACGCAGAATACAAATGCAAATATCTCGGTTAATATTCAAGATATAGAATAAATCCATATAACAATATTTATAGAAAATTTAATTTGCAAGAAGATTAATCCTGTATAATTTTTCAATCCGACGTATAGTAACGGAGATATTTTGAATTTTCGAAAATCCTCCCCTCTAAATCTCCCCTCCCACTGGTCCGACAAACAAAAATTGCGACCACTAGAGCAGTAACAGACAAATATATAGATATATATATATATATATATATATATATATATATATATATACATATATATATATATATATATATATATATATATACATATATATATACAGTTTTGAACGGACCTCATTTTCGTCATCTCCTGGGTATGAGTACAACCTCAATAGCTGATTTCCCTTAAGGAAAATCTGCTAAAAGGTACATAAATCTTTTTATTAGCAGATTTTAGGGTTGGGATACTTTCCATCGCCATCTTGATAGGATTTACGAGTACATTGATCCTATATATATACACACACACACACACACACACACACATATATATATATATATATATATATATATATATATATATATATGTATATACACACACACACACACACACACACACACACACACATATATATATATATATATATATACTAGCTCAGATACCCGGCTTCGCCCGGGAATTCATTTGAGGCTCAATGGTGATGGTATTTTTTAGCAGGCTTTACATTGCACAATATTTTGACATTTACCCGTCCCAGAGTTTAGGATTGATACCCATCTTTGCCGTGGATTTGCTAATAATAGAATTATTTGTTCGATAAGGCTTCCCAGTCTTCGATATTTTTATATTTCCCGTCTCTTATTCATGTAAATATGGTGAATTTTTATTTCAGGCCACCCTTTTAACCCCCTCCCGTTCGAACCTAAAAATTTTAATTTAACTTATAATCATGGAAGAATTAATGCTAATTGACATACCGAGTTTTGTTAAGTTCGGTTCAGCCGTTAGTGCCCGCTAAAGTTTTAACGTATAACTCATTTATACTTAGGTATACGACAAAAGTGTATATAACAAAAGTTACTCCAAATAACAAAATAAACAACTTTTGTTATGTTTATATTTGTGGAAAAACCAATAGGAAACGAAATATCGCTATTTTTAATTTCAGGCTTCTCTTATAACCCCCACTCCTGCCCGTCCATAGAAATGTTGGTATAGCTTATTATAATGAAGGCCTCACTGCTAATACACATACCGAGTTTTATTTAATTCGGTTGAGTCTTTTTTGGCAAATAATATTGTTGACTCCCGCTATAATTTTTAGCGTATGACGCATTTAAACTTCGGTATACGACAAAAGTGTATATAACAAAAGTTACTCTAAATAACAAAATAAACAACTTTTGTTACGTGCATATTTACCGAAAAACCAATAGAAAACGAAATATCACTATTTTTAATTTCAGGCTTCCCTTATAACCCCCACTCCTGTTCGTCTCAGAGAAAATTAATATAGCCTAAAGTCTAAGTTGGGTTAGTCGTAATATACATACCAAGTTTCATGAAATTCGGTTCAGCCGTTTATGCGTGAAAAGGTAACAAACAAACAAACAAACAAACAAACAAACAAACAAACAAACAAACAAACAAACAAACAAACATACACGAAAGAAACAAAATGCAGATATGGTGTCTATGACATGTGAAACGAAAAGTTATCGTGAAATTTCGCGAAAAAAATCAATGTACAGACAGAGGTTACAATTTTATATATATATAGATATATATATATATATATATATATTTTAACACTTTTAACACTCTAGTGGTCGCAGTTTTTGCCTGATCGTTACCAAACTTGAAATTTGAACGTTTTATGTAAAAATGAAGATCAACTTCGGTAACGGCTAAAATCGGACAACTGGGAGGGGGAGGGTTTAAAGGGAATGAATTTCGAAATATCTCGGTTGTTATGTGTCGGATTGCAAATTGATAGAATAAATCTTATTGCAAATTTAATGTTCTATATATACTGTTATGTACGCTTTTTCACTATCTTGATTATTAACCGAGATATTTGCATTTAATAGTTTTCGGTCTCTCCTGCTCATGTTATATCAACAATAAGCTGTTATATAATGAATCACTTTATTGAAGCCTGAATACCAAGAATCGTTTTCATTGAACTTTCTCATTTTGAGATAATTGAAAAAATTCGCTTAGCTAACGTAGCCCCTGCGTGACGGACTTTTCATAATTCACGAGTCGTTAAAAAAGATAAAAACATATTACATAAAGCCAGTGCTGATGGGAAAAGAATTGAGTCGAATTAGGGGGGGTTTACGTTTGTTAACCTGGATGGAGTGTTAATTTAGAGCAATAACATGTGATAAACTTGTCAAGATTACTGAGGTATTTGGTATTGACCGTGTCGTTGTATTTTCTACAAACGTTTGACTATTCTATCAGACGGCTAGCTTCCTCAATGGAACTCTGCGAAAAATACTTAAAACTACGTGGTTCAAGGAGAGCAAGATTACAACACAATGCTAGTTGGATATCCTTGAATGATGTTCACAAAATGCAAAGAATGATTACAAAAAAAGTCCGTCACGCAGGGGTTGCGTAAACTAAGCAGATTTCCCACGTTAAGTTATACAATAGAGAAATCTCCATACGAGAGCCGAACAGTTACGGCCGAACTAGCTTTTGGCGGGAAACTCACTCGTCCGTTATCGGCCCACATTTAATAAAAATGAAAATATCTCGGTTAATATTCAAGATAGAGAATAAATGTATAGAACAATATTTATAGTAAATTTAATTTTCAATAAGATTGGTTCTATACAATTTTTTGACCCGACAATTAAATTCTTCGCACTTACTTATTTCAAAAAAAACTTTATTGGTATGAACCAGAAATAATTACAGAATCAATAATCAGACTAACATGGAGACGGCAGATACAATAATGAGGAATGGGAAGGAAAGGGTCAGGTATTTGTACTAGTTGATTGGTAAACTGCTGAGGTAGTGTCTGGTCCCGTGGGAGCGTAGCTTCTGCTGCTATAACTGACGTATCGTAACGGAGATATTTCGAATTTTCGAAAATCCCGCCTCTAAACCCCCTCTCCTACTTGTCCGATTTCAGCCATTAAGTAACGAACTTGATCTGTCTTTTTGCATAAAACGTATAAATATCGAGTTTCGTAACGATCAGACAAAAACTGCGACCGCTAGAGCGTTAACGGACAAATATATGTATATATATATATATTTTTGAACGGACGTAATTTTCGTCATCTCCTGGGTAGGATCGATTGACGTTTGAAGAACTGTTTCGAAAATCGCGTCATGAGTTCGACCTCAATAGCTGATTTCCCTTAAGGGAAATCTGCTAAAAGAGGAAAGCCATGCCTGCATCGCGTTGATTAAATGAAGCCAGAGAGAAGCTAGTGTAAAGTTCGAGCACTTTGCTGGAAAGTAAAAACAACGAAGAGAAGACTTCTAAAACCACCTAAGTATATTTTTATCACTGACGTCAGAGTATTTAATGACAAAGAAAATCATAAATTGCACTCCCCTCAAAGCATTGACTATCGGTGTGAGTATAATAGGGATTTGAGAGGGATGGTAACTGATATTTGCGGTTAATAATCAAAGCATTAATTGGTGGGAATTGGTGAGTTATGGAGGAATTTAAGTTAGGGTTTGCCAGAGAATTTCCACTTCTCCCCTCAACTTGTCAGTCCTCGAGCCTTTAATAATAGCTGATTTATCCCTGGGGTCGCACGCAACCTCTTTCCTAATTGCAAATGAACATTACTTCTGTTATGCTATTTTACTACACATACTATACGCTGAATATATTCGTGAAAATGTATCCTGTAGTGAATGAATCACCTTTTTTTTTTCTTTTTTATTTATGGGCTTCACATCAAAGGTGATTTGTCCTTTCTAAAATTGTAGAAAGTTAAATAACAAAAGTAAAATAGATAACAACAAGTAAGAATAACAAATATCAGAAAAACAATGACAGATAACAAAAGCGATATAGATAAGCATTTTATAAGTACAAAACAAAATTGGTGATGAGTATAGTTGGTGGATGATCATGGAAATGAATGACTGAAAATGGTACTTTTTGCTAGTCATTGTAATTTCCTCCTTCAGGGTAAACATATAAAAGTGTACAAACGCATCTAAAACAATTAATGCATATAATTTGAGATCCTGTTGCACACCACAGACTTAATTTGTATGTTAGATGTTGTCATCTACATACAAATACTGCAACAAACACCTTACGATAAACTACATACTGACATACTGCATCTAACGAGAAAACCTTCACATACCCCGCGATATAAATATATATATTTATTTATACATTTATTTATAGAGGAGCACCCGCATCTTGGCGATTTGGCTCAAATTTTCACAATGTAAAATGAAAACAAAATTATAGAATAAAACTGAAACAATAAATAAAAAATTAAATACAAAAAATAATCATTAAATACTAGTAATAAAGACAATTAATAAACAAACATAAATAAACATTAGATAAACAAACATAGATAAACATTAGACTAGTAATAAAGACAATAATTTAAAATGGTTTTAATAAAATAATTGATGTTATTCCTATATACTAGTACATTTATATTATATTTTTATTTTATTTATTGTGTTTTGTGCCCCATAGCGATGGTGGTTTGCATTATTAGGATGATATATTTACTCCTTCATGTGCTTACCTTTTTTTGTACTTTTATATTATGGAAAATATTTCTTTAATATCTGATTCTTTCTCATATCCGTGCTTTGTCCAAAGAATATAATAAAAGTTAACCTTTTTAAATCTTTTTAGGCATGCTGTAGACCTATTCTATTTTGTATTATATGTTTTTGTAAATGTTGATGTGTTTTAGATATGTTAGTATTTGTGGAATATATTGGCTGCTGTCAGTTAATAGTTCTGTCATATCGCGGGGTATGTGAAGGTCTTCTCGTTGGATGCAGTCTTTCAGTATGTTCTTTAAAGTTATGTCAGTATCTCTTTTAAAGTTGTTTTTGTTATGTTCTGGGCATAATGAGTATTATATTTACATTCGCTAATTTACATAAAGCATTATAAGTCAGATAATTATTATAAGTATTTCTATGAGAGCCGTCATTGGTGATTTGGGATTTTGAATTATAGATCGTTAAATATATTTTACCTATTGGCTATCACTGGAAACACCGGCTGCCCCCTTGCCCAGACTTAGTGTGGTAGCGTGTGTATAGCCCCAGCCCGCAAAATAGGTCCTTAGGGGAAGGTAAACCACTGTCCCTGAGCACGTGCCTTGCTGTGAGAGCATTCCATGAATATATGATAATATTTACTTACACAGAATGTTTAATAAAAATTTAAGGAAAAAACGCAGGGTTGTATAAATTTGATTCCCTGCTTTGTATGGTGTACAAATACATTTCAGTGAGACTTGACCACTGATCTGTAATTCTATGATGTCTACAAATTCTTTAGAATAGACGATAAAAAATTATCATATCATAAGTTATAATAGTTGAGGGATTGGTCTTTCATTTAACATACCCTGATGTCTAGCACTCACCTCCCGGCCGGTTCAATATTTGCAGTAAATAATAATTTATTTATCACCTTGACCTTTTTTCTTATCTCTTAAATAACAGCTTAAGAGAATTTATATGACATTTTATATAATCAGTCCCAGATTTTATTACTACGCTATTTGTTGAACTGAATCGGCCTAAACTGAATCTTTTCGGTGAGTCATAGCATTCATGAATAAGTTTTCATGGAACCGTTGAGAAAATAAAAACACTTATTTCACTATTATCCCCACTTACAAACTTCTGCGTATGTTCAAAAGGCCCTGAGGAATCGTCAAACCGTCATGTTTGTTGACATTCTAGATAACTACGGCTCTGAATACCATTCTGGATACTCGTTAGAACTGGATACAAAACCTAAAATGGGAAAATTAGAGTACAATTAAATATATTTTGAAATTCATTTACAATTTGTTCTAAATGCACAAGTTTGGCAATATTTTTGACAACGTTTTAGCAGATTTCCCTTAAAAGAAATCAGCTATTGAGGTCGTGCTCATGACGCGATTTTCAAAAAAATCTCTTCAAATGTCCATCGATCCTACCCAGGAGATGGGAGAAAATGAGGGCAAGATGAGATCGGCTCACGTGAAAATGGTCGTTCTGTTGATACCCCCCCTTCTTTAGTTCTGGGACTACTAAAATTTGAGTTATTAAAATATAAATTGTTATGATTCATTATAAATTGCAGTACTAGATATAGTAAATAGTTTGAAATAAAGTTAATGTGTTATATTCAGATATATATCAGTAGTTGTTTTTATTTCCGGTGAAGAATATGTCTATCTATCTGTTCAGCTCTGAGTGGTTGGCAGACCTATTTGTTTACAATTCAGAAGCCGTTTCCGTTGGGATCTTATTAAAATTAACTGAAAGATTTCTCATTACCGTTTGTATTTACTCACGGTGGTGTTAAATGTTAGCAGTATGCAGATTATCTATTCTAAAACTTCACGTGGGAAATCTGCTTAGTTTACGTAGAACCTGTGTGACGGACTTTTAATATTAGGAACCTGCTGGTTATTAGTATGTTTTGGACTTAATCTTAATATGCGTTGGAAGGTAAACAAGAAGCTTAATGTATCTATATGTTCCAAAACTATGTGAAAGGACAAAGTTATTAAATACTATTTTTTTATCTTTTGGATTTAATAATGAGGTAGAAAATTATTGGGAAAGGACACTTGTCTGATGGGCAAGAGACAAAAATACTTTTGATTCTAAATTAAATAATCTTCTATAAAATCTATCAAAATAAACAGTCTAAACTAATATAAAAGCACTGTAGAGGTAGATATCTGAAGAACAACGGCATGTAATACCAGCTGAGAAGCCCCAGCCGATAAAATATAGCGGCGTGCAGAGTTTAATATACTTGTATGTCCTACTACTAAACTCCCGAGTGGACAAAAAAAGTTATTCCACTTCCACCAAATATAACAGCCATTGGGTCCTGTGTGTATCGTCAATTCTGTCCTAAATTAGTAACTTTAATGAATGTTGGGCTTCGTGCAAGATAATGTTTTTTTAATAAGGATAATGTTCCTTATTAAAAAAACCACCGTTTGACAAACGGTATATTAAACAGAACATAGTGTTAAAAAAAGAACATTATTTTTAAGAGATTAAACATCATGCGTTCATATTGTTATTAATTTTTGAACATAAAGTAATACAACAAGTTAAATATTTAAATAGAAATAAAAAAGAAATCATAATTTTTGTCTCCAGAAAAATATAGAATAGGCATTTTTTGAGCTAAATAGAAGCCGGATGAATTAGTAGTTTATACACAACTTTTTATGCACGACCATTTTCCTTAGGTTATATAGCGATAGTATATTTGTTTAAACATATTCAATAGAAAAGTCGTACAGCTGCTAATCTCGGGGAATCCAAGAATCCTGAATACTGTGCAAAATAATTTTACTTTTCCGTTTAATAACTCTCTTTATTCTTTTCTAGAGATTTGAAGAATAAACCACTTTTTTATATTACACCAAATACTTTTAAATACATTCTATTGAATTAATTAGATCTATTTGCCAATATATATTTCAACTTTCCTACCAAGTATTGACCAATACATACCCATCAACAATTGTGGCTAGTTGAATTAGGCAGTCACGCGGTGGCTACGTAATCTAAGCAGATTTTTAGCAGATTTCCCTAAAGGGGAGATATTCAAAATATCTTTACTATACGTCGGATTGAAAAATTGTATTAAACCAATCTTTTTGAATATTAAATATACTATAAATATTGTTATATACATTTATTCTCTATCTTGAATATTAACCCTAGAAGTACCAAGGGGGGGGGGCTCCTTGAGCCCACAACTTTTTGTTTTTGTTCCCTATCACCCAATTTTAATGGGATATTTTTGATATTTTTTGTATTCCTCAGAAAAACATTCTAGAATGAGGGCATAACAACAAAATTAAATAAAAAAATTTCTGGGAAACAGGTCTCAATAACACGAAGTCAATTACGAATCTGATAATTAGATTTTTTTTAAATTATTATTCTATTATAATGTTATAATAACTTAGAAATAGATAATTTTTATTCTAACAATGTTTAGATATGTTCCTCTAGTAGAATAAAATTACATTTAATTTAAAGTCATCCTTTTTTCCCCATCCGAACTTTTTTTTTTAATTTATTTTTATTTTTGTATTTAATTTTTTTTTCCACAGGTGTCATAAGAAACGTTCATTAAACATAATCCAACAGAAATGAAAATTTAAAAAAATATATAGAACCAAAATAAAAGGTTTTTAAGGTTGTGGGCTCAAGGAGCCCCCCCCCCCTTGGTAATCCATGCGACCTGGAAGAGGTCGGTAATACTAGGGTTAACCGAGATATTTGCATTTTTATTAAGTGTAACGGACAAGCTATGGTCCCTTCTATTTGTTTTCCTATTCGTTCTATTCGCTTCCGCCGAAAGCTAGTTCGGACGTTTCCGTAACTGTTCGGCACTCGTATGGAGATTTTTCTATTGTATAACTTTACGTGGGAAATCTGCTTAGTTTATGCAGCTCCTGTTTGACGGACTTTATCCACGTTTTGGATTGACGGAGTAGATATCTCATCCCAAGATACATTCTCTGTTTCTTAGTTAAAATCCGATAAGTAGAAGTGGGGGTTTGTTGAGGACTCTAACAAAGAAAGCATGAATAACTCGCATTTGAGTTACGAAAAATCTAAAGGGCAACAATTGTAGAACATCGACTGTTTAAAAAGATTGGTTCTATAACGTTTTTCTATACGACTCATAATAACGGAAATACTATGAATTTTCTAATTCTTCCTCACCCAATCGCCCCATTCCTCGCCCAGTTTCAGTCTATGACTATAAGACTATAGTAATATGACTTTTAGTGTGAATAAAACAATTAACTATCGAGTATAGTACAGATCATATAAACATTTTTAAACGTAAAATCTTAAATGACTACGCCATCGTACTTGTATTTTCATGTGCCACGCTCTTCAAAGTTCAATGAAAACAATATTTCGTATTTAAAATTCAAATAAATTTGTATTGAACCTTATTGTTTTTATGACTCGAGTAGTTTTCGGGATAGGCAGAAAATTAAAAATGTGCAAACGACTCCTTTAATATTCAGATAGTGAAAATGCAATATATAATATTTATATGCAACTAAATTTGAAATGAGATTGATTTTATTCTATTTTTCGACCCAATGTATTGTAACTAAGATATTTCCAATTTTCCAAATCCCGCTCCCTAACCCCCCCCCCCTGTCCGATTTAAGCCGTTAACGAACTTGACATTTATTTTTACGTAAAAACGAGTCTATATCAAATTTGGTAACGATAGGACAAAAATTGCGACAACTAGAGCAGTAAATGACAAATATATTCTTCATATTTTATGGCAAGGGTTATCAATAAAAAACATTTATTTCGATGCAAACTTTATTGAAACTGCCCTACATGTTTCGTGGCTTAGTTGGCACATCTTCAGAGGCATCCCCTTTCAAACAAAAAATATAAAAATTAATTACATTAATTTAACAAAGCCCTTAAAATTTCTATATATTGTATTAATGGGCGCCTAAATCAATGAAATATTTATTAAATCTTATTATAGATTGTTACTTACATTTCTGAAGTGCTCGTTTCCTTCTTACAATCGTCACGACTGTCCTCACTGAGGAGGTAGTTGATACTGAGGTTCCCGAGGTAGGTTAAGTCAGCTGACTACAACTAGATTATTTACACGTCAATCTTGAACTCTATTATTTCCCGTCATAAATTAAAATCGATTAATTTAAGATAAAATGTTAAAGAATATATGATTCATGTATTTAATTTCCGTTTTTTTTGTTTATTACCATTTTCCTTTTTTTTTATTATGCGAATATTCACTTTTATTTTTCGTTTAGTATTATTTTTTTTTTTTATCTATTACTTGAACTTTCTCGAAACTGAGGGTGTGTTTCTTGGAGATAGAATGATCCGCCAACGTTGCCAAGAGGTGGCAAGTAAGCCACGAAATATTTAGGGTAGTTTCAATAAAGTTTGCACCGAAATAAATGCTTTTTATTGGTGGCCCTTGCCATAAAATATGAAGAATATATAACAAATATTGGGTGTAGAATAAGAAGACAAATGGAGTCCTGATGGAAGGGACAAGAAAGGTTTGGCCTGGAACTAAAACATTCGTCTTGTAGCCGTAATCAAGTGGATAAAAGTACTTACTATACCCCCGTGCTAATGGCTCAGGGCGTAAATTGCACACTAAATTTTATACAGCAGTTCAGTTATCCGGCTTAGAGGATGAAATTCTTTCCGTTCCCCAGTGTCTTTTCCTAATTCTGAGGCAAAGGTTGAATAGGTACTTGAATAGAGAGGTAGCAAGCAGTCGTTGCCTCTATTGCCAACTGCTTCCTCCCGGGATTGCATTGAACTGATCATTTAGAATGGCCCTTCATAGGCTGTTCGCATCACAACATGTATTAGCTTCAGATTAGAAATGTTAACCAGGGATGAAACCTAAAAATAAACAGAAATTTTGGGAAAACATTTCTGTGAAATCGCTGGACATTTTTAAATGCTTCAAAAATCAAACGATTTATTTCCCCATCTCTCATTTGTTCAAATTATACCCTAAACGAACTGAACCTATTGTTTTATAAGGGACGTTCAAACATTATTGAAATACATTTGAAAAATACTTGAACAATGAAGCAATGAGATAAATACTGATTCCTTCAGGAAAATTAGTTAAATCAACTTTTCTTCTCTTCAATAAATACTTGGATATATGGCTGACCCAAACATTATAGTATGTAGCCAATTATAAGTATAAAACAGTCCGAAAATATTAATTGTTAACATTTCTGAGATAATTATTAACTTTACTAAATTCCTTGATGAAAAACCTTGATATATTAAAAAAAGTCGGCCTAACGTGCGTGTGCCTGGGACTTCCCATGACTGGGGAACTCAAATAAGGTCTGAAGAGTTTTGGGCATTGATAACCGTGAAGTTTTTTGCCCAAAATCAAACAAACAAAAAGCTTGACTTGTTTATTTAATTAAAATCATTGAAGTTTAAGATCATCTAAAAATTATGAATCGTCACCAAGTATAGCGTAGTCGTCACGAAGTATATACTGCCCTAATATGCCTGATTCCTAAAGTGGCTGAAACTATCATAGTCAAAATGATGACAAATTAACAAATGACATTCTTCACTCGGTTTTTTGGTCGATAAAAAAATCAGTCACAACATTGGAACAAATAGACACGCTAGTCAAATATGAGTTTGTTTTCAAGTAATGACTAGGTATTTTTATTGCTTTATTATATCAGTGAGATATAACGTTTTGATGTAAATTTTAAATTTAACTCAATTCAACTTATGTACGGCTGTTTACAGGGAGTCCCTGTTTACAGTTGGGGTTCAACTATACCATGTTTGTTAGTAAAGATGAGAATACTACAATTACAAAAAACGAAATATGAATAGCAATACAATGACAAAAATAAATACATAAAAGCTCAATGGTTTTTCACATTAAAAAAAAATTTACTGCATTATTATTACTACCTTTAATAAAGGTTAAAATTACAATATCTTAATATACAGCAAAAAAATAAATTCAATAATAAATAAAGCATAATAAAAATAGCATTAGAAACTTAAAATTAAACGATAACACTACATATGAACAGTACGAAAATAAATCCTAACCATATACTGCTATATAAGGGAAAAAATAAATATTATGATTTAAGCAAAAATGAGCGTTTAACATTATTAGACACGAAATAAAAAACGTTTTTTTACGTGGGATATGCAAGTTGAACATAGCTTATTACTGAGCTTATGAGCTCATCTATTGTAAACAAATTTGAAAGTGAGCTGGGTAAAATAACATGACATGACAAATGTTCTTAATATAATTAGTATAACATAATGTACATGTTGCTTAAAATCAATGTTATAACAATTTTTGACAGTAAACTTTAACCTAAAATTACTGAATGTAATTTTTTATATTGGAAATTATTTGTTTTATTTTAATCTAAATTCCATATTGTATTATTTGACTTCAATTCATTAATAAACTGTTATGTGTTTGACACTGACTGGGGTTTTTTGTATTAGCAGGCGCTTAATATGAAGATGCAACTCTGAAACTGTATTTTATTCTAATAAAAGTTTTGTGGAGGAAATGTAGACCTATTTTACTCATGTTGATATTAAATATTTTACATGGGTGCTGATAATTTTGGTGAGTGTATTTTATTCATTCTTCAGGGTATTAGTAATGGAAAGAATAATGTATCGTCTATAGAGGAATGTTTTTTTTATTTCATTTTGATTTTAGATATCATTTTTTAATCATTCATCTCCTTTTTTTATTTGAATATGTTTTTCTTTTTCTTTTTTGATTAAATATGTTTTGTTAATGTGTAAAATTTTGATGAACGTGAAATATTCTTAATTCACACATAAATGAATAATTTAAATATTACAATCATACTAAATAATTAGTTTTGAGTTGTTACATTATACTTTAATTTTCCTTATCATTATTCCATTTCAAGAGAAGGACAACTCGGTTCCCGAAACTGGTAGTACTAAAATAAACTCTTCAATTTCTGAGTACCTCCATTACACACACATTCCTGTAAGTCATTAGTGGCCGAATGAATTCCATTCAATCACGAACGCTATTTGGTTTCCTTGCCTTATTCTGATAATTACTTCTAGGCATTTATTGGAGAATAACAGAATAAAAATGTGATTATTTGTACACCGAATACTCATTAATCTATTAATGTGCCTGAGGATTGGATTCTAGGTTGGGGATTTGCGGAGACCTCTGGTGTGATCCCCGGTCCAAGCAATGTCTAATGACTTGAGGAGATTGGGAACGGGCACCCAAATCACTTCCTCCTAATTACTTCCTCCTATCGGATCTGCCTGACATCAATTCCATGGGACGTCTGAATAGGGGACAGGAATCCACATTATATCGCTCAATTAGATCTACCGGCGCTGGTCGAACATTAGAACATTGACGCCAATGAATAGTTGTTCCATGCTCTATTACTCCTTGCACTACAGTACGTCAGGGGGCTACCAAATAATGAACCAGTTTCCCATTCATCCGACTTCGAATATGATTGTCAGCCGCGTACTTATTTCACATCATCTACTCACTAATTTCTTTTAAATTAGCATATTTCGTAGAGCTAAAGGACTTTTAATTTTTAAAAAAAACTCTGAAGTTAGCCCTACTTGACTCCCTTGTCCTCCAATCAAATTAAACAAAATCTTTCAATGAACTGTTGTCATAGCTGTCGGTGAAGACCGTCGTCACTGGCTGATGATCGAGTACAGCTGGCATTGTGCTCTAGATGCGAAGGCACCATCTTCAAGCCAGTCAAAAGTTGTACTTGTTGTAATGAACTTCATTTAAAATTATCTCCTTAGAAAGTAACATACAATATCTCCGTTCTACTAAATCGGATGAAAATAAAATCATAAAATAAAATTTACAAATATTTTTATGATGTTTTTTTATTTATTTATACAGGAGCACCCGCATCTTGGCTATTTGGTTCAAAGTTTCACAATGTAAAATGAAAACAAAGTTATAGAAAAATAACAAAAACTGAAACAACAAATAATCATTAAATAATAGTAATAAAGACAATTAATAAACATAAGACATAAAAAAACATAAATATACATTAGACTAGTAATAAAGTCAACAATTTAAAATGGTTTTAATAAAAAAAAATATGTTATTCCTATATACTAGTACATTTATATTATTTTTTTTTATTTTATTTATTTAGTTTTTTACCCCATAGCGATGGTAATTTGCATTATTAGGATGATATATTTACTCCTTCATGTGCTTACCTTTTTTTGTACTTTTATATTATGGGAAATATTTCTTTAATATCTGATTCTTTCTCATATCCGTGCTTTGTCCAAAGAATATAATAAAAGTTAACCCTTTTAAATCTTTTTAGGCATGCTGTAGACCTATTCTATTTTGTATTATATGTTTTTGTAAATGTTGATGTGTTTTAGATATGTTAGTATTTGTGGAATATATTGGCTGCTGTCAGTTAATAGTTCTGTCACATCGTGGGGTATGTGAAGGTTTTCTCGTTGGATGCAGTCTGTCAGTATGTGTTTTATCGTAAGGTGTTTGTTGCAGTATTTGCATACAGGGTTATCAGTTCTTGTCATTAAGTGTCCTGAGTCTAGTACTTCTATGGCTCGATGGCCACTCCTTAATTGTACTTTTGATACTGCGGAGGTGGTTCTTTACTTCCATCCATTCTGATTGCCATGTTTCTGATGGTTTGTACCTCTAATAGGTAATTTATTTATTTATTTTAAACAATAGAGCCCCGCAACTGTGGCGACTTGGCTCTTCTTAAAGTTGAGAAAAATAGAAACAAGTAAACAAAAAATGGAACACGCAAAATCATATAAAGAACAATACTCTAAACGGAACACAAAACACTTAAAGAAACAAGAAACACGAACACAACTTAGAATTATGAAAGTGATAAATAAATAAGTGAACTGAAAATTTGGTAACTTAGAAACAACAACTATTAATAAAAACAGGGATATATCATTCAAATTTAAACACATCACACACACACACACAGATGCAAGCACACACATTAACAATTTTAAAAAACGTAATTAAATATTCTCAAACTGCCCAATTTTTTAAAAATATTTCAGAATATTGGTGATAAGAGGGCTACCCTCAATCAGTAGTTCTTTCAAGTCATGTGGAATGTTTAAGTGTGCATTCTGGTAGTAGAACGCAGAATTACCACCTATACCGTATGAATGCCCTTACTATTCAATTTCAATATTCTAAGTCTTTTTTGAATTATATGTGCATATATATGTCACGGCCAAACGATTCGAAAAGGAAACCGAAAATTTTCGGAAGTAAAAAGACAAATCAGAATAACACGATTTAGGAGCCGTGGAGTGTTTACTGTTTTCAACGTCAAACGTGAAAATATTTAGACCATCTAAAATATATTTGGGGCACAGGTTATCATCCATGTGAGCTAAAACGTAGGCTGTAATCTCACATGTTACCTAGATTGGCGAGTTCGACTCTCGAATCGGAATTTATTTAGTGATGAACTCAATAAATAAAGTCTCGCCCTGGCTTGAAAAGGTTGGTATCCTGTAGATTAGCCATGGCAACAAACATTACGTTAATAATAAATAATAATATTTTTTTTTTCAAAAATAATAATTCATTGGTTTGAAAAAAAGTTCCATTTGACTGAAATCAGAATATAATACAGAACGAATTAATTGACTAAATGAGTCCTAATGTTTTGATACTTTTGTTATCAAGTTATTCTGTTTTTACGGTCCCGTGATTTTTTTTGTCATACAGCAAT
>CM032233.1:42090000-42137500 GCA_019009955.1 Riptortus pedestris | reverse complement strand
TTCGCAATAGATAGTGTAAATTGGAAGAAGAGCTTCCAATAAGCCTCATCCAGGAATTGAGGAAAATTCTTATTGAGTTTTGTCAACCTTATTTTTCCTGGTAAAATCAAGGCTTCATAGTTTGACATGTGTTGGAATTTACTAATTGGCAGGGGCAATAAAAGTTCCTAGAATGAACTTCAAACCCCTTTCAACCCATTTTTTCTCAATGCCAGGAACCAATATCATTTCTGTTTTAAAAGAAATACTATTTCCAAATGTAGATTGGAGGATGACTCCACTATAAGTCCGTTGTGTCCAACGAGGCCTATTATATTCCGTCCCAATGTTATAGCTCAGGGCTCCTTAAACTATGGGTCGCGACCCCATTTGGGGTCGCGTAGCAAAATTCTGGGGTCGCGAGAGATAAAAATACAATTTATGTTTTATCTTCAGTTACAACTTATTCGTCGATTAGACAATCGCTGATATGGCGTTAAATGTACTTCTGCCATTCAACACCACATATTTATGTGAAGTTACTTTCTCAGCTTTAACACATATTAAATCCCAATATCGTTCAGCGTTAAAAAATGTTGAGGAGGTCTTACGTCCAGCAGTTTCAAACATTCCACCAAGATTTGATTTGCTATGCAATAAAAAACAGGCACATCAATCTCATTAAATTTTTAACTTATACTTTAATTTAATACTTAGCACGCAACTACTTGAATATATTCCAGAGAGTTAAGACGGTCAAAATCCACATTTATTTTTGAAACTATAATAAATACAATTTTATAATTTTTTGTGCAATTTTTAATTTTAGATTTTTGTATGTTTCAAAACGAATTCTAAACTTATATATTTTCATATGTATATGTATATTGTTACCTAATAAATAAATCACCAAAAAATATTAATTTATTTTTCTTTTATATTTGTATGGGGTCGTCAAGAAACTCGCAATCATAAATGGGGTCGTAGATTACAAAAGTTTAAGAAACCCTGTTATAGCTGTATCTATGTTAACACAACTCAAGACTTTGTCTGTTATTCTATTAAAATTGGGCTGGGGTAATTTTACTTTCAAATAACAATGACATTAAGATTGCAAACCCTTGTCTGTCTATCCACCAGTTTGTTGTTCAATCACTTGAAAAAACCTCGGAACAATTCATTGGGTTGGAAGCCGGATAACCCAAGGTATATCATAGGCTATATTAGAAATCAAATATCAGCTGGAGGAGAGAGGACGATTACTTTGACGTCTGTATAGATATTCGTCAATATCTTCATTAATATAGGTTTATTCAAGAAAAAAACAAAGAACAACTTCCGTCTTAAAACGTAAATTGCATTTATAGATTTCGATGTTTTGACTTTAGACAACCGTGCAAAAAACTGACTATTCATATTATAAAAATAACCGAAAATAATAGTTTTGTTCACGTCAAAATACGTCTACATTCTTGTTATCTCTCTCTCTCTCTCTCTCTCTCTCTCTCTCTCTCTCTCTCTCTCTCTCTCTCTCTCTCTCTCGCACGCACGCACACGCACTCACACACACCCACACACACACACGCACACACGCACATACACACACACCAAAATAAGAGTAATTGAATTAGGGAAGAATTAACCACTGTTAACTCTTGTAACCTTTGGCCCTTGTAGACTTCATGTTTACAATGACCGAAATAAGTGATCACTATCAGATAAATGCATGTACACATAAAATCTAAAATGTAAGCTCCCCTTCTGCTTCTCATCTGTTGTTTTGACATTTGGATTTGTGGTGATAGCCCACAATAGCCTGGCCTACGGCTGTACTGCCGTCATATTTTAAAATATAATATAAACGTTTTTTGGAAGCCTACAACTCACAAATTAAAAAAAAACGATTATTAAGAGATTTTTATAACCGAATTATAAAAGGATTAGATTTTATAAAGGAATATCGAGTGGAGTTGAAGAAACGAACAAGCATCGAAATTGCAAACTTTACTCATATTCTCCTATAACAGAGCTTGACTTGAATAAAACTGATTGCTGCATTTTTAATTTTCTAATCACTAAGGTGACATTATTTTCTTAACCCTAGAATGGTGGTAACTGTTATCAAACGGTTGTTAACGACCCCACCACCCTCATCCTTCAGCTATGAGCCCTCCAGACATTCGCCCTTGATATCCGCCAAGTGCAGCTAAGTGAACCTTACCAATCATGCAATACTATTTTTTGAAATAAAAACGACACATAATATTTACGTATCAATACTATTAACCGCAACTTTTTGGCACGTAAAATTTACGTATCACTACTAATAACCAGGTTTTATGCCATAACTTGGTTAATATTATTCTCAATTTATTTTCTTCCAATTTATTTTTATATTCTGATTTATTTTCTCTTAATGTTTTTAACTTTTCTTTTTGATGTAAAAAGACAAAGATGTATAGAACGCATATAAATAATAATAGTAATCTGTTTATAGTTTCGGAAAAATGGAGAAAAAATATTCAATGGATGAAGAAATCAGAAATTTGTTGAAATAACTCTCCGATGGGGAACATGATGGATATGGATACGACAGCGATGATGATCTGGAGTATTCTCCAAGAGATGAGGAGGTTCAGCCTTTGGAAATGATAGCAACACAGTGTGGGGCAATTGAAGAAAGGGAAGAAACACATACGCAAAAAACCTAAAACCTCTCAACCACACAATATTGACAGATCAGTCACAATAAATGTAGAAGGTGGGGGGTTGTGCTTAGTATGAATGGAGCACACAACCTCCGGAACGTGTCTCGAACAAAGCGCCTGAAAGGAATGCCGTGCACATTATTAGATATTAACGTAGATATAAGTTAAAGAAATGTGTATGTTTTAATAAAATAAAAAAATAGTCACAAACTTTAACAAATTTTGAATAATTTCACCAATTACCAGTTGCACGCGTAAAACTTACGTATCAGTACCAATAAGTGGGAAATAATATCACTACCGTTCTAGGGTTAAAAGTCCCTCAGTTTTAAATAGAGTAAAAATAAATATCATGTTTAATTCAATTACATTTGAAATAAAATTCTCTTGGATAAAATCACGTTGCAAATATTACATTGGCAGTATACCTTGCTAGTAATTTCATTAAATGATAGAATTCTTTCTCGCATTTATGAGACAGAGACCTTCCACTGAGTTGACGTGATCTGAAAACTAAGAAGGCACTTCCTTCTGGAAGGCCTCTTATCAAAAATGTCACTGCACTAACAATAATCCTTTCAAACTCTAACGATGGACGTGGTGTGAAAACTAAATCCCTTCTTCATTTTTACGCTTCTTGCGCCTCAGCCTTAACACAATCCTTGAAATTACAGCGTTTAATTTCAAGGAGTAAGGTAATAACTAATCTAATATAGTCAAATGCAGTGTTTCCTGATTGGATTCAGCCTTTGAGCTAACCCTTTTATTCAAATCCGTATTATCAGGACGTGTTCGTCGTTGGCTAGGAAATCTTTTTAAGACGATTCGTAACTGTTTTATTACAAGGCTAATATTAGGCTTATTGATATTCCGTAGGCGATTCTCTCTCACAAGAAAATGGAAGACTGTTCTTTTTGAATAAAATGGGACCAGCTTTCGAAAACTAATTTAAAAGTAAACCCTTGAGAAATCATTCCCGACGTTTTCTAAACGAGAAAAGATCACTAAATCCCATTATTTTAAAACTTAACTCGCCATTAAATTTCTCATTACGTGTAAAATCTATCACAGTTCATTGAGGCAAAGCACACATCACAAGAAAAAGTAGGGATTAAAGAGATTAAAACATGTAAGTTATTCAATATTAATATCAAGCGATTTATTTTATTGCTCATGTTGTACATTTATTTGAATGTCCCAACGATTGATGAGAATTGCCGACCACATACTCCTCTTATTACACAGTGTAAGCCTTCTTATATTAATAAATATAATAAAGAACTTATAAAGTTTATCAAAAGTATAGATATGGATGTAACACAAATGCATTAGAATGTAAAGTTGATTGTGAGGAATGATTATTATTATTCAATATATTTACCTTACATAGTCTCGCAAAGTAAACATCGGTTGAGTTTAACTTTAAATGATTTGTTTTTATTTTATTTTTTTCATTTCATTTATTTGCAATTATCTTACTTATTTTATTTTATTATTATTATTTTATATTATATTTGATTAGATGGCTGATTAACGTGTATTTATTGTAAAATAAAAATATATTTAAACATAATCATACATGTAATATGCCATGTGGCAATGGAACATGTATTCAACATTTCAATATGTATGGAACATATTTCAAATAAATAACTCCTCATAGGATTACTAAAAAGAGAGAAAACAAAGCCTTCTTAACAGGTCAGATTGATGTCGCTAAAATTATGTCATATTATATCATTATTATAAATATAAATAATCATAATATAGATATTACATATGATGAATGTATATGGATAAATACTATAGATAAATGGGGACTGGGATGCTTTCTCCTTTGAATATGTATTTTTTTCCTTCTGCAGATACCTAAACATGTTTCTAAAAGGTTTGGAGTGTATTGATATTATATTTCGAAGGTAAATAGCAAAGTAGCCAAGAGAGAAACTCTTGCTAATAATTCACTATTTATGAACACTTCATTGAAACTGTTATTGCCTTATATTATTTGATTTATTCCATGATTTCACATACATAAATACCTTGAAGAACGGCATCCCCTTTAAATATTTTTCCTTCCTCCGAGGTACACCTCAACATGAATTTTTGAAAAATGTTGAGTAGATTTATATTAAATTTTACAGGCTAAATATCACTGTCTAAAACATAATGCACCATTTATTACAACGGTTCTTCTAATGTATTATCAAATTCATTTTAGCTTTTATATATATATATATTGGGTATGGGAATAAGTTTTAATTGTTTTTCCATACACAGTATTGATGGCATCACATACATTTCATCTAACCTTTCGTTACATGAATTTAAAAGGTGGTGTGTATGTATGCTGCTAAACACAGTTTCAGACTTTTGTTTGGAGTCAAACAGCAGCTATTCATATCACATCGAAATACAGTGTTCGCGGGAAGCTCTCCTCTACAATCTTTCGAAGAAAAAACAAATTATCTGCAAGTTGTCTCTGATAAAGTGTGGTTGCTATAAACATTGCCAAGCAAATGGCCCATTTCCGCAGCACTTTTCTTCGAAGGATTGTAGAGGAGAATTTCCCGCGAACGCTGTATTTCGATGTGATATGAATAGCTGCTGTTTGACTCCAAACAAAAGTCTGAAACTGTGTTTAGCAGCATACATACACACCACCTTTTAAATTCATGTATCGAAAGGTTAGATGAAATGTATGTGATGCCATCAATACTGTGTATGAAAAAACAATTAAAACTTATTCCCATAACCAATATATATATATATATATATATATATATATATATATATATAATATATTTAGGCCTAAAATATATCTGTTAAGCATTAATTCCCTTTCCCTTCCTAATTCTTTAGAGAGAAACTGGTTCACATATAAAAAAGTCCGTCACGAAGGGGCTGCGTAAACTAAGCAGATTTCCCACGTGAAGTTTTACAATAGAGAAATATGCCCAATAACTAGTGTAGTAGTAAGGGATCTCTAAACTTATTCACGAGGGACGAAAAGTTACGAAAACGGCCGCCAGAGCTCCCTTCGGAAAGTACCGAACAGCCGACTCCTGCCGACCACACACAGAATACAAATGCAAATATCTCGGTTAATATTCAAGAATAAATGTATAGAACAATATTTATAGTAAATTTAATTTCCAATAAGATTGATTCCATACAATTTTTCAATGCGACGCATAATAACGGAGATATTTCTAATTTTCAAAAATCCCCCCTCTCTAAACCCCCCTTCCACTGGTCCAATTTCAGCCATTAACGAACTTGATCTTCCTTTTTACCTAAAACGATTAAATTCCGAGTTTGGTAACGATCAAACAAAAATTGCGACCGCTAGAGCGTTAACAGACAAATATATATATATATATATATAATTTTGAACGGACCTCATTTTCGTCATCTCCTGGGTAGGATCGATGGACATTTGAAGAAATTTTTTGAAACTCGCGTCATGAGTACGACCTCAATAGCTGATTTCCCTTAAGGGAAATCTGCTAAAATGGAAGATTGTATAAATAAGTTCTATTGACTATTGAAATAATTTAGTTAAAGTAACATTATGTAATAATTAAAACCAATTTAGGCTATTTATAGAAACTTTGAATCTTTTTAAATTTTACTAATATTCATCTGATAAAAATGATAACTCTGGTAATAATAATCACTTACGTTTATTATATTCGTAATTATTGAACGTTAAAACTGTAATAGTTATATCGGAATAGTTATTTAAACATGTCATTGATGAATGTCATTGTATTAAAAATATTTTCCAAAGTAATCACAGCGAAAAGGTTATTTCGAAAGCCAAAGGATCCCAAAGCTAAAAATAAAACGTAATACGACTTTGTTGGAAATGAAAAGTTTCCGGCGACTAATTAGGAGTTGTCCCATAATGATTAAAAATAAGATACTGCTGTTTTTAAAGCAAATTATATTTATTCTGATCATTAAAACTTCTTTGATAAGTTTGGACTTTGAAATTTTAAATTATTTATAAATAAGGTAACAAATCATCCCTGACAATAACTTTTACCGAGGCTGTTAATTGAAGTTTAATTTTTATTAATATTACACAAACCTGTGTGCATTTCATATATGGTATGTCACAAGAAATATTGTGTCTTAAGTTGGAACCTCAGAATTTTAGGACAGGATAGAAAGGAATTATTCCTTCTTCTAGAATATTTAGTAAGAAAAAAAGAGGATAATTTTCGGATTTGTTTTCTATCTATATTTCAATCATGCAGATTCAGTTCACATGAAAATAGAAGAAACATAAATCAGTATAGGGGAATATCTATCTATCTATCTATATATATATATATATATATATATATATATATATATATATATAAATTTGTAACCTCTGTCTGTAAATTGATTTTTTTCGCGAATTTTCACGATAACGTTTCGTTTCACATGCCATAGACACCATAACTGCATTTTGTTTCTTTCGTGTGTGTTTGTTTGTTTATTTGTTTGTTTGTTACCTTTTTACGCATAAACGGCTGAACCGAATTTTATGAAACTTGGTATGTATATTACTACTAATCCAACTTAGACTTTAGGCTATATTAATATCCTCTGAGACGAACAGGAGTGGGGGTTATAAGATAAGCCTGAAATTAAAAATAGCGATATTTCGTTTCCTATTGGTTTTTCAGCAAATATAAACATATCAAAAATTGTTTATTTTGTTATGTAGAGTAACTTTTGTTATATACACTTTTTTCGTAGACTGAATTATAAACGAGATATACGCTAAAACCTATAGCGGAAGAGAACAATTTTATTTGGGACAAAACACCAAACCGAAATTAATAAAACTCGGTATGTGCTTTAGCACTAACGCTTTCAATATAATAAGCCATACCAACATTTCTAGGGACGGGCAGGAGTGGGGGTTGTAAGGGAGGCCTGAATTTAAAATAGCGTTATTTCGTTTTTCGGCAAATATGAACATAACAAAAGTTGTTTATTGTGTTATTTAGAGTAACTTTTGTGCTATTCATTTTTGTCTTTTAACAATGTATAAACGAGATATACACTATAAACTAAACGGGAGTCAACTATTTTATCGGGCGCTAACGATTGAACCGAACTTAACAAATCTCGGTATGTCAATTAGGATTAATTCTTCATGATTATAAGCTATATTTAAATGTTTAGGTTAGAACGGGAGTGGGGGTTAGAAGGGAGGCCTGAAATAAAAATTCGCGATATTTCATTGTCTATTTGTTTTTCGACAAACATGCACATGACAAAAGTTGTTTACTTTGTTATTTAGATTAACTTTTTTTTTTTTTTTTACATTTCTCCAGGAACAATGTGTGGAGCAAGTAATTTGCGTAGAAATATTGATATGCTCAATTCATTCCTATTTGAACTATCAGGTACCTCAGCTGGAAAAAATAATTCAAATCAATGTTAATATTTTGTCCTTAATAGCTGAAATCTATGCATAATGCACAGGAGACGGGAAATATGACAATTTGGAGGACAGTGAAGACTTACATAAAAAATTAATTTTATTATTAACAAATGCCAACAACGGGTATTAACCCTAAACACTGGGACGGGTAAATGTCAAAATATTGTGCAAAGTAAAGCCTTGCCAAAAAAATACCATCACCATTCAGCCTCAAATCAATTCCCGGGCAAAGCCGGGTATCTGAGATTATATATATATATATATATATATATATATATATATATATATATACACACACACACACATATACATACATACTATTATTATTGTTTGCGACAATAAGTCTGGGATTTGATATTTTTCTAACATCAGATCCATTCTTAGTCCCTAACATCTCACTGGAAGTGGTATTCCAAGAATCCAAGCTGTTACCATTGGTAGAAATATTGTGGCATAGGAAGTACTTTGGAAAATATTTGCAGGAGCACCCAAAATCTGGGCCTTGAAATAAGCATGTCGACTACATATATGGAAACCTATTGGAGTGGGAAGACCGGTGTTCCCGTCGAATGGTCGTTCAGGTTAGGGAACATATATAAAAGACAGAAAGATCGCAGTGTCCAGATGCCCAAACCTCCACAATATGATTATGCCCAGTTAGGCAAAGATGCAAATAAACTAAACTTGCATTAGTTAGTTACAGCAATGATACGATAAAATTCTTTAAGTACACTGTAAAGCTCTCCTTGTCTGGTATGGAAGAGGCTGGAGAATGATATTTGAAGCTCAATGAAAAAGTGCACAAATACGGGATTCAAAGCGACCCCAAATTATGAAATAGCCAGTGGGAATAACAATGGCAGTTTGTGCGTGTTCAAGAACGTGCGATGGATTCAGTAAAGGAGGTTGGCCCAGCAAGAGGAGGCTGATTTATTTATTTTATTTATTTATTACAATATGCCGCATCTACTGTTGTCATTAGCGGTAGGTGGTTCTATATTTTTTGGAACAAACAAGTTACAGTTAAAAATGAAAGAAGCCTTTTTAAGTCGTCTTCATCGCCTCTAAGGAGTTATTTTAGGTTCGGTTTAAAGTTCAAAGCTCTTCTTGGAAAATCGTATTTCTTATAATTGAGGAGAAGATGTGAAACGGTAAGATAGACATTACAACAATCGCAGGTTGGTGGGAATAAGCCCTTCAATAAATAACTATGTGTTAATTTTGTGAGTCCAGTCCGGACACTGGCAAGAACGACCTCCTGTTTTCGGATTTTTTTACTTGCAGTATTCCAACGCTCGGCAATTTCTTTGATTTGTCGCAGTTTATTGACGTGTTTTTTCGTCCAGTCTGACTTCCCCCTTTGAAGTATGAGCTTTGGAAACTCTCGTTTCCAATCGTCTGGGGAGACGAAGGTTACTGTAGTTCCATCTTCTCGAGAACTACAAGCTTCCAAATCCGCCAAACCAAAATGTAAGGGAACCCAAACAAGTGATATATTTTTTCTGTGTTTTGTATTTGACCTTCCACCAGGTCTGTGAGGTAACATCGTGAACTTAGGGTTGGCAAGAGTTTGAGTGAGCTGTATGAGTCCGTAGCGATTACGAATGATTCTTGTTGCAATTTGTTCTATATCGTTTATAGCTTATGGCCATCAACTCAGCGGTAGAAGTGGCTTAACTATTGTTCTGGAGGAAGAACTCTCAAAGACAAGGGGCCCTATATAGGAAAACCCTACTTTCGGACCACGCTGAACGTTTTAAGACTATTTAAGAGGCCCAGGTCTAGGATAATTCTAAATAATTTTAATAACTTGCATAGTCGTGTTTTTGTGGGATCATTTTAAGTACAAAAATCAATAATATTTTTAATATCATTGTAACAAAAGGAATGAAACAATAGTTATATTCGTTTATTAAAATTAAGATAATGGAGTCAGATATGAGAATAATCAGAATATCGTTCACCCGGTTTTCATTCTATGGACGCCTATTTAGTACAGCAGGTTCCATTTTATTATAGTGGGTTGGACAAAAATACATTTCAAATGAATGGTGGGGCATAAAAGAAATTATTAACCATATCAAAATAATGGATATATCTTTGTATATCTGAATCATCTAATTTAATGTAAACATTCACAAGACGAATTTGATAATAAGTCTTGGATGGAGAATATAAAAATAGACTGCACTAAGGCTAATGTTCCTTCGAAGCTATGCCATTCCAGACACATTTGAAAAGGGGTCATTTCTGTTGCCGTTAAACTTCTGCAGTAAACGACAGGAAATTAAAATTCATATTTTATGCTTCACCACTCGCCTTCTAACTGAAAAATGACTATTATGAAAACAGTAGTATAAATGGCTAGTTAAAGGCTAGAATTATTACCGTTAACGAATATGCTATAAAAGCAGACTAATAATACTAAAGTAGTTCCATTTTACGGTTTCACGTAGTTCCTATTCTCCCACTGTAATGATCTAGATCTTTCAAATTTCTATCTTGAAATTCAAAGGAATGGTCGCAACTGAGGAAATTAATGTGAAAAGCAGACTGATCATTTATAACTGTGTAGGAAATGACCTGGAGAAATGACCAACTGAATAATAGATGGTCATTACTTTACATCATTCCATGACTAGGGTGGGGGAGGTTAGATTACACGAGGTATATTCATTTTTACTGCTCACCTCGGGATTACAATTAAATAACTCATTCTGTTAATTTAAATTACGAATATATACTTCAATAATAAACTTGAGAAATTATCTTTTATATATATATATATATATATATATATATATATACAGTTGATAGTTTAAAGACTATTGTGCTCATAAGTCAGTGTCATCAATCTCTGCTCTTCCCAGTAAAAACTGTAGCCTGTTATTCACCAGTGATTATTAATAATTTGTTGTGATTCAAAGCAATCGACACTTCTAATCCGTGAAATTCCCAATTTAAGTATATTTCCGTTTAATGTGAAATTTAACTTTTCTTAGATATCCCAATGCATTTTCACAAATTTCCTGACCTGTCCAATCAAATATAATCAGTTTCAAATAACTAAATTACTTTATATAATTAATTATCATGACATAAATACTTTATTTTCATAATCCGAAACTCTTAATAGATATCATCTAGCGGCAGTTAATAATTATTATGATTCTCAGCAGTCATCCTTTTCAACCACAGAAAATCTTAGAGTTAACATTAAATGCCCTTGGCTTTAAAGTTCGTTATAGTAACCTCGTGAGTTCATTGTCTCAAAATCTTTGATTTTTTCAGACCAGGGGTGCTGATGTTTTGTCTATGATTTTATTCTGGGATTTCCCTGTACCAAGGAAAATCAGAAAATTGAAAGTCGGACTGCGTAAACTAAGCAGATTTTCCACGAGCTAGAATGACACTGGAAATTTCACCACACTACCAAGTCTCTATTTTCCCAATTGTATGAACCCTGTATTAACAGAAAGTGAAATGTACGCTAGAAATGAGACTTTCAGTGGCTCATTTACTTGAATTAAAAATAAGACTACTATAAGTGAGGATTTATTAAAGGCTGAAAATTAAAAGATAAATGCAAATATCTTGGTTAAGACTCGAGGTAGAGGAAATGTATATTACTCTACAATTGTAGAAAACGAAATGTTTAACAAGATATTTAATTCACATATTGAAAACCGTCAGCCTTGTAGATTCAAAAATATAATCAAGACCAGCTAAGGTACCCGGCTTCGCCCGGGAAATCGTTTGAGGCTGAATGATGATGGTATTTTTTTGGCCTTTACTTTGTACAATATTTTATTTTTTTGCATTTTCCCGTTTCAATGCTTATGATTTACACCTGAGTGCTGGAGATATGTTAATAATACAAGTAATTTTTACGTATTTAATTCTACAAAATAGATAACATTTTTATATTACCCGTTTCCTGTCCATGTATCTTTTTTATATATATACTAGCTAAGGTACCCGGCGATGCCCGGGAAATCATTGCTGACTGACTAATGATTGTATTTTTATAGCAAGACTACAATGTGTACAATTGCACTTCCCTCCATGATGTATTGTTTTTTCGAAACAGCCAATCCTTAAGTGTAACTTTCAGGGTTAATAGAATAGAAATTTTAGTTTTGAAGAATATATGAAAATGGGTTCCTAATTTATCCCTCATGACTTTTTGACTCACGGTTTTTGAATAATTCAAACCATAATCATGGGTAGCATTTATTACAATTAAATATCTTCTATAATGAACATATTTCCTGCCAAAAATCAAACCAAGCACATATAGTTTTAGCATAGTTTTATACATAAGATTATATTCGTATTAGTAAGCCTCAGTGGAAATCACTTCCCGTCGTGGCAGCATTCCACCGGAAATAACTAAACTCAATTACCTCCCGTCCATTTCCGCTCTCGCAGGAGCGTTATCATCGTTGTTTTCCTTAGAATATTGCTTCAGAATATTATTTTAATAATTTATCTCCCTGATGGAACTAAATAATAGATCCCTAAACATAATTTCATTTATGTTCAAAAAGCTAGATGAGGGGAAGGGAGCCCCCCTGCAACCTAGTAATACTTTAAACATTCATATCGAGTATATATTAAATACCAGAAATGCTCTTATAGTTTATATTCTATTAGAAATAAATAACAAAGTTATAGGGAAAATAAATAAATAAATGAGGAGGCGACGGAGATTTATAAGCTCACTAATCCGAATCATACTTGCAACTATCATATAAGACTAAAACGTAACATCTTTTGTTATAATATGCATTTATTAAAAACACTTAAATAAGCACTAATAAAATTATTGACTCCCGCTATGGATTTAGCGTATATGCCGTGTTAACTTCATTTACGGCAAAAGTGAATACAACAAAAGTTACTTTAATTAACAAAAGTAAACAACTTTTGCTATGTGCACGTTAGCCGAAAAGAAAATAGAAAATGAAAATTGCGAATTTTTATCTCAGGCCTGTCTTATAACCCCCACTCCCGTTTGAAACTAAACATTTTAATGTAGCTTATAATCATGGAAGAATTAATGCCAATTCGCATACCAAGTTTTGTTAAATTCGGTTCAATCGATTGTGCTCAACAAAATTGTTGGCTTCCGCTTTAGTTTTTAACGCATATCTCGTTTATGTTATACAGCAAAAGTGAATATAACCAAAGTTACTTTAAATAACAAAATAAACAACTTTTGTCATGTGCATATTTGCAGAAAAACCAGTAGAAAAAGAAATATCGCTATTTTTAATTTCAGGCCTCCCTTATAACCCCCACTCCTGCCCGTCCCTAGAAATATTGGTATGGCTTATGATAATTAAGGTGTCAGAGATAATAAACATACCGAGTTTTATTTAGTTCGGTGGACTCTTTTGTGCCAAATAATATTCTTGACACCCGCTATAATTTTTAGCGTATAACGCCTTTATAATTAGGTATTCGACGATAGTGTATATAACAAAAGTTTCTATAAATAACAAAATAAACAACTTTTGTTATGTGCATATTTGCCGAAACACCAATAGGAAACGGAATATCACTATTTTTAATGTCAGGCGTCCCTTATAACCCCCACTCCTGCCCGTCCCTAGAAATGTTTGTATGGCTTATTATAAGGAAGGCGTTAGTGCTAATACACATACCGAGTTTTATTTAGTTCGGTTGAGTCTTTGTGCCAAATAAAATTGTTGACTCCCGCTATAATTTTTAGCGTATAACACCTTTATAGTTCGGTATACGAAAAAAGTGTATATAACAAAAGTTACTCTAAATAACAAAAGAAACAACTTTTGTTATGTTCATATGTGCCGTAAAACCAATAGGAAACGAAATATCGCTATTTTTAATTTCAGGCCTCCCTTATAACCCCCACTCCAGTTCGCCTCAGAGAATATTAGTATCGCCTAAAGTCTAAGTTGGGTTAGTAGTAATACATACATACCAAGTTTCAAAAAATTCGGTTCAGCCATTTATGCGTGAAAAGGTAACAAACAAACAAATAAACAAACAAACAAACAAACAGACACCAAAGAAACAAAATGCAGTTATGGTGTCTATGACATGTGAAACGAAAAGTTATCGTGAAATTTCGCGAAAAAAATCAATGTACAGACAGAGGTTACAATTTTATATATATATATAGATATATAATAATCATAGATTATCGTATTAAGCATATTATTCATAATCATAGAAAGAATTCTGCTTTCCGAACCGTCTATGAATAAACGTTCATTTCCTCAACAGCGGTCCAACAGTGGCAACTGTTTTATATACGTAATAACCACTATTAAAAATACTCTTTTGCATGTTAGGAAAGTAAACTGTATGTTCTTAATGGTACATAGCGTGTTCAGTAAAGTACAACATATATAAACGGAGCAGAGTTAATAAATTTCAGAAATAACTTGGCGTACCTACCTCTCCAGAGATCATTCTTTTGAATTAAATATTTATAGGACTTGAAAAAATTCACATTTCTGAGAAAACTCTACATTACTAAAAATATAAACATCAAATCACAAGTAAACATAAGCCAATGTGAGCTCGGGAGTGGGTGGGGGAGTAGTGATATTTGTGCATTCCCGCCATAATACGTCCAGTTGTATAATTTCTCCTGTTACACTAAAATAATTTTTCCTCACTTCAACCCCTACCAGTATTAAAATCCAAGAATTTTACATATATACTCTGAATAATGGAGTAATCTTAATCATCAGGAAAAACTAATAACTTAAACAACTAACTGAAATATAAGATTAGCAGTGAGAGGACAGAAAGGAAGTCTCCCACCTCTCCTCCCTACACTCACTGTTGCCAACAAACATCCCACTTTTTTAAGATATCAGTTCTGTTTACATTAAATTATGTTAATAATTCTTATTACATTTTCTTCACAATACAAAAGTGTTTGTTGAATTAATTTTCCTATTTTAATTAAATAAAGTATGGAGTACATTTAAGGAGAAACTGACATCTCTGATTAATTAATGATTGGGAAAGAGGGAGGGGGCATGCCAATATACTTTGGTCTTCATTCAACCTGTTAATGACTGTTATGTTTAATGAAAGTGTATTAATCCGTCGAGGTAGCAAGTTGAATAAATCCATCATGAATACGCATTGATGACTATAACAAAACTTCGTAACTTCTCTCGTCTGGCATTTATCTCTACGATATACGGGTATTATTCTACTTGTCTACAGTATGCAGGAAGCAGTTCGAATAGCAGTGAAAATTTCGCAAAGCAGAGAACGATTCAAGTAGTTTTCAAAATTCTCCATCTGGCGGAAAACAAAGTACTTCACGCAACATCACATGAAACAAACCATAGAAACTTTACGTGGCATTGTTGTTGATTAGAAACGATTCAATTTCTTCAAATGATTATGCAGACTTTTGCTGCAGCATAAAATTCAGACGAATAAACCGACACATATTTAAACAATGAGCAAGGCGGAGGCTATAAACGTCCCCAAGCACAAATTGTGAAATTTTTCTCCCTTTATATAACGAGTTTTGGAGGGTTGAAATCGTAGATTCCAGAGGGGTGAAGGCCCACCTCGCTGGCTATGAGAAGAGGAATGCGAATAATGCAGATAGCATTACCCCTCCCTGCCCAATTCCAATTGGAGGGGACAGAGTCCGATTATCACCCTCTCCCTCTCCAACTGTTGGAACGGGCTAAGGCCCTTACTGAGATTACCTTATAATCTCCCACTTACATCTCCACGCTCAGTCGGTCTCCTTATTTTAACCCCTTGGTTTAGCGAATTTCTCCTTATGGGAAATCAGATCTTGAAGTAATTTTCATGTTGCGATTTTTTCAACACTCCACTCAAAGACACATTTAATATGTTATGGAAATTGCTACGTGCTTTCATCATACCTGATTATGAAAATTATGTTTTCAGATTTATTAAGATTCAGGCTACAAGAATGATTTCAAATCTCCCCCACCCCTCACTCCTCTTTTAGCAGATTTTCCCTAAGGGAAATCAGCTATTGACGTACTCATGATGCGATTTTCGAAAAATTTCCTCAAATGTTCATCGGTCCTGTCTAGGAGATGACGAAAATGAGGTCCATTCAAAACTATATATATATATATATATATATATATATATATATATATATATATATATATATATATGTGTGTGTGTGTGTGTGTGTGTGTGTGTGTGTGTGTGTCTATTAACGCTCCAGCAGTCGAAATTTTTGTCTGATCGGAAACAAACTCAATATTTTAACGTTTCATGTAAAAATTAAGATCAAGTTCGTTAACAGCTAAAATCACAGCAGTGAGAGGGGGCGGGTTTAAAGGGGGAGAATTTCGTAATTTCGTAATATTTCTATTATTATGCGTCGGATCGAAAATTGTATTGACCCAACCATTGTAAAGTTGTATTGAGCCAATCCCATTGCAAATGAGCAATGTTGTTATGTACATTTTTTCACTATCTTGATTAATCTCCGAGATATTTGCATTCTTTAGTTTTCGGCCACTCCTGATCATGTCATATTATCAATAAGCTTACGAACAACTTTTTTGAAGCCTAAATACCAAATATTGTTCTCAGTAAACTTTTAATTTTTGAGATAGATGCAAATACGTGACTCATGTGGAAAATCTGCTTAGTTAACTGCAGCCCCCGCGTGGCGGAATTTTCTTGCTTCTTGTGTATGTAGGTGTCACAGGTGGAATGGGATATGAGGAAAGTGAGGGAGGGAGCGACTGAGAAAGAGAGGAATGGGAGGGAGGGTAAGAGAAAGAGCGGGAGAGAGAGAGAGAGAGAAATTTAGATAGGTTGAGAAAGGGTAATGGGTGGCGGGGGGTGAAAGAGCGCGAGAGAGAGAGAGAAATTTAAATAGGTTGAGAAAGGGTAATGGGAGGGAAGGGAAAAGTGAAAGAGTGAGAGAGGAAGAGAGAAATTTAGATAGGTTGAGAAAGGGTAATGGGTGGAGGGGGAAAAATTGAAAGAGCGAGAGAGAGAAATTTAGATAGGTTGAGAAAGGGTAATGGGTGGAGGGGAAAAATGAATGAGCGAGCGAGAGAGAGACAGAGATAGTGTGTGTGTGTGCGAGAGAGAGAGAGAGAGAGAGAGAGAGAGAGAGAGAGAGAGAGAGAGAGAGAGAGAGAGAGAGAGAGAGAGAGTGAGAGTGAGAGAGAGAGAGAGAGATGAGGTGTGACCACTGCTTCTAGGAGGTTTGAATGGGCCGGGGTTATATGTGAGCGAAAAGTAGATTAAGAACCATTCGATGTGCTTCAAGGGTAAGAGATTTTTCTTCGGAAGAGAGTTGATAAGTAAGACTGGTCAAAAGCAATTCCAATTCATCACTCAATGTCTTTATCAAGCTTTATAGTAAACAGCTGATATATATATATATATATATATATATATATATATATATATATATATATATATAAATGGAGAGGAAACATAAAAAAGGTAGTCATTTCAAATATCTGAAAATTACGTGGCAATGCCTGGCTAATTGAATGCCGTACACACTTTGAAGGAAGAAAATATTTAATTACCAAAATTGGAAAATACGAATTTACATTCCCAAATATAAGTTAACCCCAGAACAGGTCAGCTTTTCAGTATGACCCATCCAAGTCATTGGAGGGGGGAGGATTAATCAAGCTATCGTCATTACACTCATTATATCTCAAGCAAGAAATTATGGTATGAGTTTTGATTTTTAATAAATAACTAATTCTTAATATTGTTTGGAGATAATTAATAAAGTGGTTAGTTTAAGCCTGTCATATTAATTTAAATAAAGGGTTAGAACCGCTAGCATACTGCTGTCATATCTGTCGGTGAAGACCGTAGACTGGACAGACTGGGAGGAGGCTGAAAACGTCATACACCGAACACATACGCTCATTCAGACTAAACAATGCAGACTCCATTTGACCAACCATTTGAACGATCACTATCACGACCCTACAAATATAGCCGGCAATATGAAACTCCTACACAGGCAAACAAAAGGACGGAGATTGGACATATTAGAGTACGTGGAGATCTATAAGCGACAGACATTCAACGGATACATTACAAACGAACAGCTCAACACTAGCTCAGACACAATATTTAGACCAGTAATACTACTTAATCGAAAGACACCAAATGACGGACACACGCACGAATACCAACTGCCGAAGCTACGACGAACATAGATCCAGATTGTATATCAATTACGTGATATCAGCCGTGATTTATAATCGTACAAACATTTCATTAAACCTGTACTCACAGACAAGCCACTATACCAGACCTAAACACAATTAACATACTAAAAACGTAAGCAAGCTAATAAGGATACGGGCAACGACCAAATACGCGAAAACACTTTACCGGGACACAAACTATAACCAATGCTAGTGAACAGACACAGACTAAAACGTAAACAAAATAATGCGGTGTACAGACGATAAAACCTACTGACCAAAGCATCCTTTGCAACCTTTGCATCGAAAGGGCTTGCTCTCGATCATCAGCCAGTAACGACGGTCTTCACCTACAAATATGAAAGCATATTAATTTATTTACAAGTGAATTCAATTGTCCCCTCATTCAGTATAAAAATTACTTTTTGACTTACGGTAAAAATTAAGAAAAATTCCACAGGCACATTTTGTCCTTTGGCACCATTATTGCTTTCAATTACATGAATTAAGTTACTAAAAGTGAAAAATAATGGACTAATTTGTAAATTAAAAAGATTCACCAGCTGTTACGCACTTCAGTGTTGGGAGATCTGACCTTCCTCCACCTCAACGCCACCATTCAAATCCATTTCATAGGCGTTAATTCTACTCCACCGTCAGTGCAGCTTTTCCACAGCTACAAATATTTGTCTCCCAAATGACTGATATTAACTGTCAAACAAGAGGGCATCCTGGATTTCCTTGGTAAGCGTCAACGTTTATAATAGTCGTTCTGAATGTTTACTCGTTTTGCCGTTCTAGAGGCACTCTTGGAAGTTAGACGCACAGGGGCTGCGAAAAATATGCAAATTTACCACGTGCTGGTATGCCAAAATACTGATCTCATCTCACCTTATATTCTCTAATTCTAAATAAAAATCGGATAAGTAAAAGGGGTTTACTGAAGACTGAAAACAAGAAAGTACGAACAAGTCGCTAACTATTTGAGGAGCGAAAAAAATTAAATAACAACGATTGTAGATTACCAATAGTTGAACACGATTTTTCTACAAAAGTTTTCGATGCGACACATAATAATGGAGATTTTTTTGAATTTCGAATTTCCCATCGCACCTAAACCTCCCACTCGTTTCCTTGTTCCATTACTGCTATAAACGGATGTGGACTTTAGTGTTGAATGAAACAGTCAAATGTACGGTATAGATCAGATTTTTTGCATTCACCTTATCTATTAAAGATCTATTGAAAACTATAATTAAGTATGGGATAATATGTTGATGTTTCGTGACATATTCGCTTATTGTAAAAGTGCAATTACTAAAGGCTGAAAACTTAAAAAATGCAAATGCATTTGTTTTTCTTCTTTTGGCCCATTGTGGCCCAGTATGAATGACTTTATGTATGCTTTCATTTACGTCTCGTTTTATTATTGAGTATCAAGTTGAGAAATATGTTTGTATTATCTTTTACCTGAGAAAGTAAGTGGTGTACATCTGAAAATGTAAGCACTGAGGGAGATATTGACTGGAAGGAAGTGGAAGGTTGAGGTGGGGCGTATTGCTGTCGATATCGTGGCTCTATTCAACAAATCTTGAAACAATAGCCAATAGCATGCAACTCAAAACAACCCCTCCCACTATCTCCCCAGTCGTTGCTTGTCTCACATAAATATTCAACATATTTTTTCCAATGTAACATCGGAATGGTCTCATTAGTGAATAATTACACTAGCAGACATATTAGTTTAAATTGTGCATTTCTGATAAGATAAATCAATGAAATATTTTACTCATTAAGATAGAAAGGGCCTGCCTTAACTAAGCAGATTTCCCACGTGCTTACGTATTTGCATTTATCTCAAAACGTATAACTCCAATGAGAACAAGATTTGGTATTTAGGCTTCAATTAAAGTGCTTCATAACATAATAGCATATTGTTAATATTAGATGAGCAGGAGTAGGGGTTTACTCAGGACCGATAACTAAAAAATTGTTGAATATCAAGATATTGAAAAAATGTAATTACAAAATTTATAGAAAATTACATTTTCAATAAGATTGGTTCTATACAATTTTTTGATCCTAAGCATAATAACGGATATATTAAGTATTTTCGAATTTTTTTTTTCCTCTAAACCCCCACTCCCTCTCTTGTCCGACTTCAGCAGTTAACGACCTTGATCTTTCATTTTAAATAAAACGATTATATATCAAGTTTGGCGACGATAAGACTAACATTGCGACCACTTTAGTGGTAACAGACAAATATATAAGTATATATATATATATATATATATATATATATATATATATATATTCAATTTTGAACGGACCTCATTTTCGTCATCTACTAGTTAGATGGACATTTGAAGAAAAATTTCGAAAATCGCGTCTTAAGTACGACCTGTATAGCTGATTTCCCTTAAGGGAAATGTATTATTGTGAATCTATGGAATAATTTGTTTTTATTCATTATCATCTTTCGGAACAACGCTACGTAGTTTGCATGTAGATCTAGCTCAAAATTCAAGTATGTCTGTACAGTGCTGTGAAAGCTGGAATAAAGTATAAATTGTGAGTTGCCAGTGAGTCAATACAAACGGAAATCAGCTTGGTTCACCCAGTCCTTTCAGAATCGGAGTTTTCTTTTTTAGCTCGTTGTCACCTGCTAAATATTTACTTTATTTACAAGATTTCTGGCAGTCTTTCAGATTTGTAAACGTTAATTCTGAATATTCAATCTGGATTTCTTTATTTATAGTCAATTTTAATCAAATTGTTTTTAAGCCTTTTTGGATGTATGACGATTGTTGGGTCTATGATCACCAGAATCTAATATATCCTTAGAAGGCTATTGTTGAGTACTCATTAAAAATTTAGGGATTTGAATTTTAAAATTACACAATGGTTGATATCAATATGGCCTAATTCGGCAGTATCTTTCCCCTTTCCTCTTTGGGAAATAATATATTAAATTACATTTTAGGGAGGAAATGATGTCGGACACATTAAGGAAAATGGAAAGTGAACAAAGGGCTCATATAGTCGTTCATAATATTAAATATTCAACAGAAAACAATGCCAATAAGTAATGAGCTAATAAATGAAATCTTTTTTCCTGGCATTAGAACAAAAATGATAGAAAGAATTGTTTTCCCCGTACTGACAAAATGTGTTTGGAAAGTTTTTTGATTTGTCTCGTGATCTAGTCATCTAAAATAAACATTTAATCCAAATCGGTCATTGGGAGTAATTGTATGTTAGCAGATTTTCCTTAAGGGAAATCAACTATTGAGGTCGTACTCATAATGCGATTTTCGAAAAATGTCTTCAAATGTTCATCGTCCTACCCAGGAGATGACGAAAATGAGGTTCGTTAAAAATTATATTTATATATATATATATATATATATATATATATATATATATATATATATTTGTCTGTTATCGCTCTAGCGGTCGCAATTTGGGTTTGATCGTTACCAAACTCAAACGTGAGGTCAAAATGCCACAGTTGGGATGCTACCAAAAACTGTTAAATTCTAAAGCTGGGTCGGTATTGGTATACGGAGCACCAGTTTGGAGTCTTAGATTTTGTGTCAACTCATATTATGAAATCAACCCTTCAGTGGTTGTATAAAATATTATCAATGGACAGAGAAAGATTCCCTAGGATCTGCTATAATAGGCTCCTATTATTAGATCAGAGTCCGACAAATGTTACCAGACTTAATTGGGCATCTCAAATTAAAAACCTACTAAACTCTTTAAATTTCATTGACATCTTGCTTATGAGGACATTTATCATATAATGCTTCATTGCCCTATTTACTCCCCTTTCAGAGAACAGTATTTAACATTCATCAAACAGCCAGCAGATAATACACAACTTCATAATATTCTAAATAATGCAACTAGAGAAGTATATATTAACATTTTTAAATATGTAAGAAATAGTTTCAAACTTCGCGAATCTTGTCTGAGTTAACATTATTAAATTTCTCTTCTTCTCTTAATTTTTTTTTTTGTTTATTTAGTACTGTTATACCTATCTATTAGTAAATTCTTGTCAGTTATACTCAATTTTAGTTTGTAAAAATATGTTTATATATAAGCTACTAACATAGAAAACTAACCTCATTATATAAGGCTAACTCCTTGCTATAAGGAAAAATCTTGTAAGCAATAAATAAAATAAAATTAAAATATATTTGTCTGTTAACGTTCTAGCGGTCGCAATTTGTGTTTGATCGTTACCAAACTCGATATTTAAACGTTTTATGTAAAAAGACAGATCAAGTTCCTTAATGGCTGAAAACGGACCTGTGGGAGGGGGGATTTTCGATATGCGTCGGATCAAAACATTGTATGGAACCAATCTTAATGCAAATTAAATGTACTATAATTATTGTTATATACATGTATTCTTTATCTTATGGATATACTTGCATTTTTCAGTTTTCAGCCTTTAGGAAACCCCCACTTCTACTCATATTACATAAACAATACTCTGTTATGTAATAAACCACATTATTCGAAGCTTAAATACCATAAATTGTTTTCAAGAGACCTTTATTATACGAGATAAAGGCAAATATGTTATGGTGAACCCCCCCCCCCTTCTTAAGTTCTTCGACTACTAAAATGTGATTGATTGAGATAAAAAGTATTCTGATCCTTTATAGATTACAGTACTAGATATAGTAAATAGTTTTCAATAAAATTAAGATGTTATTTTCGGATATATTTCAGTAATTGTTTCTCGTTCCTGTGACAAGTTGGCACATCTTTGTGTTTACATTTCAGGTGCTTCCCGTCTGGGGATTTTTTATTATCGTTTGTATTTATTCTGCTGATGTTGACGGTGCTATTGTGTAACCAGTATTTAGATTTGTCTATAGTTAAACATCACTCTTCTTAGTTTACGCAGCCCCTGCACGACGGACGTTTTTATTAGAGTTAGTGATTAATTTTCTTACATATAAGAGTTTTATTATTTTTTACCGTATGGTGCTACATCATAATCCACTTAGGCTAGATCTAGGGTGAATGTTTCTTTAGATTTTTATAAAATATTTCTTGACAGGAAGGAGGGAATATGATATTACTACAATTTAAAGGGAAATGAGAAGTTAATGTTCTATCAAGAAATATAGAGATTCATTAAACTTGCAAATGTGAAATGTTAATATTTTCAGTAAACTGGTACTGTAGTTTCATTGACTTTTGGTAATGAAGGAAATATACTATTTTGAAGGATTTTAATTTCTTTCTATTGCAACCGTTTGTCATGTAGTCTTAAGAATATTTTCGCATTAAAAAGACCTTTCATAAATTATTTGGGTTTTCTGAAATAAGATGGACTTGGATAAATACCGTAAATGGGAGTAAAATAAGCTTTATCTGTTATTCAAACCCACCACATATGTTTATGTCAAATATTATATAAAAGAGTATTAAATATTTATCATTATAAATAAGGTCAGTATCGTTCTTTGTTTGTCTCTAAAGTGTTCATTGCTATGAATAATTTTACTCTATTGTTAAAGCTCTTGATATGTCAGACATGGGATATGCTTACATTTGCCAACAAACGTAACAGCGAGTTTGACGAGCTACATATTTTCAGTATTGCGCTCTAAGAGAAATCGGGAATAATAACATGAAGTTGTATGGCATAGCAAGAGTTGTGGGAAAGTCCAGATGATTTTAAGCTCTGCAGAAAGCTGTCCATTTAGAAGCCCTTTCAGACAATGAAAAAAAGAAAAAAGAAAAAGATCCAAGGTTCAGTAAGATCGCACCAAGATCGAACACAGACTTTAACACCTTACATTCCAAAATCGTTATCATTAATATTAAACCCACAACATTCAATTTACTCATATAGTAAAAAGCAAAAAAATAGATAATAACTCAAAAATGTTTCACAATTAATATTAATATTAATATAGCAATAATTCTCGATATGTGAGATAAATAAAAGACACTCAATATTTTCCTTACCGCAAAACTGAAGAAAGGTGAAAATAAAGTATTAAAAATAAATGGTTTGTTTGAAAGGAAGAAGGAGCGGTGAGATAATCCATTAAAAATGGGTCCGAGAACAGGGTTGAAGGGGGTGTAACTTTCCCATTCAAAGGATTAAGGGAATCAATGAGAAATCTACAGGATGTGCGAGGGTGTAAGGGCGGTTTTATATATTTATATATATATATATATATATATACATGTATGGTAGCGCAAGCTAAGGAGATATTTCAAGTACTGGAAAGACCCAAAGATGAAATATTTTATCTCTTACTGTAAACCATACGTAAGTGGGTTTTGAAGCCCACTAAATACGAATTTGATTAATGAACTACATCTTTAGTATTAGAATAAACAATTAAATACAATGTTTTGAATGGATTCATACGAGTATCGAATGGAGCAAACATTCATCATATAAATGTTTCGTGTAAAATCAAGGACCAAGTACGTTAATGACCAAAATTTTAATTAATGGAAATGGGTATAGAAAAGAGGTAAAAATTATATATATATATATATATATATATATATATATATATATATATATATATATATATCCGTTTTATCAAGCAAACTATTAAAATAAAATTGCTTAACTAATATTGTTATTAATATAGATTTCAAGAAGTTTTATTTTATACATTTTTTTTCATGTCCAATATTAAAGGAGTTTTTGTATTAATGTTTTTTTTTTTAGCCTTCAGTGAGCATGTTGATATACTCAACAATTCTTTCCAATATGAACTACCAGGTACCACACCTGGAAAAATTAATTCAAATCTATGTTAATATTTTGTCCTTAATAATTGAAATCTATGAATAATGAACAGGAGACGGGAAATATAACAATATGGAGGACAGTGAAGTCTTACATAAAAAATTAATTTTATTATTAACAAATCCACAGCATCGACGGGTATTAACCCTAAACACTGAGACGGGTAAATGTCAAAATATTGTGCAAATTAAAGCCTTGTCAAAAAAAATACCATCACCATTCATCCTCAAATGAATTCGCGGGCGAAGCCGAGTACCTTAGCTAGTCTGTACTTATAAAGGTGTGTTCCAATTTTCTTCACACTCGTCCATCTGTAAAACACAATTTCTAGAGATTTATAGCTTGAGTTGTAATTGAATTTTGTGGTTGTGTGTGATGAGTTTTTAACTGTGTATCTATTCTTATAGCGCATTAGCAGTAGCACGTTGGGTTTTGGTACTGTGTAAGAATCCTGGATGAGTGAAATAAATAAAAGTAGCTCACAATTTTTTTTTAACACAAAACTGGAGAAAGGTGAAAATAAAATAAAAACAATCCTTCTGATAAATGGTTTGTTTGGAGGGAGGAGGGGGGAGAGGAGAGGGGGCCAAGAGACCCAATTGAGTTGGGTGGGGGAATGGGGTTGAGGAGGGGCACCGTCTCCGGTAAATGGATTAGGGGAATTTATGAGCGAGAGGGAGGGATGGAGTGGGGGTAAAGGAGATATGCGGTGGTAGGGCTGCTGGGGGTGGGGGAGAAATAGAAGGGGTAAGGGTAGATTGGCGGCTGTCACCGTCCACAACTACCCCTTATCCCACAAACCCTTCTTCATTTTGTCTCTTCTTTTATGTTATTATTTTTCAATATCAGCCAACACAAATATAAAGTATATAACTTTGTTTATTGTTTTATTCCAGAATGCCAGACGTGATTTAACCGAATGGCAGAAAATAAACAAAACATGCCACTGTGAAGGCTGTATTTCTCCCTCTACGACTTTGACTCTCATGGCAGATGTCCTCCACATAAACGCTTACGACCTATCTCTCTTCATATTTCATTCCTTTAATTAATATATCCACTACGCACCATTACCCCCCCCCCCCCAATAGCTAGACCCGGGAACTGGTTAACTTTTTATAATCCTCCCCAGATCAAGAAACACTATTTGTTATAATCTAAGACATCATAAGTTCTGATCTAACACACCATACGTTCTGATCTAAGGCATCATACGTTCTGATCTAAGGCATCATACGTTCTGATCTATGACATCATACGTTCTGATCTAAGGCATCATACGTTCTGATCTAAGGCATCATACGTTCTGATCTATGACATCATACGTTCTGATCTAAGGCATCATACGTTCTGATCTATGACATCATATGTTCTAATCTAACAATCATACGTTCTCATCTAAGACACCCTACGTAGCGATCTAAGCCATCACACGTCCCGATCTATGACATCATACGTTCTGATCTAAGGCATCATACGTTCTGATCTATGGCATCATATGTTATTTTCTTAGACATCATACGTTCTGATCTAAGGCATCATACGTTCTGATCTATGGCATCATATGTTCTGATCTAAGGCATCATACGTTCTGATCTATGGCATCATATGTTCTGTTCTGAGACGTCATACGTTCTGATCTAACACGCCATACGTTCTGATCTAAGACATCATATGTTCTAATCTAAGAATCATACGTTCTGATCTATGTCACCATACGTTTTGATCTAAGCCATCAGACGTTCTGATCTATGACATCATACGTTCTGATCTAAGGCATCATACGTTCTGATCTATGGCATCATATGTTTTGTTCTGAGACATCATACGATCTGATCTAAGGCATCATACGTTCTGATCTATGGCATCATATGTTCTGTTCTGAGACGTCATACGTTCTGATCTAACACGCCATACGTTCTGATCTAAGACATCATATGTTCTAATCTAAGAATCATACGTTCTGATCTATGTCACCATACGTTTTGATCTAAGCCATCAGACGTTATGATCTATGGCATCATATGTTCTGTTCTGAGACATCATACGTTCTGATCTATGGCATCATACGTTCTGATCTAAGGCATCATACGTTCTGATCTATGACATCATACGTTCTGATCTAAGGCATCATACGTTCTGATCTATGGCATCATATGTTCTGTTCTGAGACATCATACGTTCTGATCTATGGCATCATATGTTCTGTTCTAAGACATCATACGTTCTGATCTATGGCATCATATGTTCTGTTCTGAGACACCATATGTTCTGATGTAAGACATTATACGTTCTGATCTAAGGCACCATGCGTTCTGATCTAAGACATGATATGTTCTGATGAAAAACCTCATACGTTCTGATCTCAGACATCATTCGTTCTGATCTAAGACATCATACGTTCTGATCTAAGACTTCATACCTTCTGTGCAAGACATCATATGTTCTGATGTAAGACATTATACGTTCTGATGTAAGACATCATACGTTCTGATGATCTAAGACTTCATACGTTCTGTTGCAAGTCATCATATGTCCTGATGTAAGACATTATACGTTCTGATCTAAGGCATCATGCGTTCTGATCTAAGGCATTAAACGTTCTAGTCTCAGACATCATGCGTTCTAATCTAAGACATGATATGTTCTGATGTAAAACTTCATACGTTCTGATCTCAGACATCATACGTTCTGTGCAAGACATCATATGTTCTGATGTAAGACATTATACGTTCTGATGTAAGACATCATACGCTCTGATCTAAGACTTCATACGTTCTGTTGCAAGTCATCATATGTTCTGATGTAAGACATTATACGTTCTGATGTAAGACATCATACATTCTGATTAACATATTACGTATAGTCGTCCATCTGCAAAGCCGGATACGAGAGGCAGTAAAGTTTCTAGAGAAAAAAATTCAAGTTGTTCCTCCCCCATAAGAAATATAAAAACGTATGCACAAACTACTTCTTTAAAATTTTTCGATTCAATGAGTACCATTGGAGAGTAGATTTTCTTATGTTACTTTCGTTACAACCCTCTTCCTCCGCTTCAATATATTGCCGGTTATCTGCTTATATTTCACTGTCCCATGATGCTAATGAGTATAGTAAGTACGAGTATATGTGCAGAATTGAAAGCGTGATGTGGCTATTTATCTGCAATGATTTCATTCGAAATATTGATGGGTTGATAGTGGCAAATGAAGGCTTTTGGCTGTATACGATGGTTTAGTGAATTTCTAATTAAAACTTTCATTCCGGTGAAACGAATTAATCCTTTTATAAAGTAATACGAATTGCGTTAATAAAAAAATGTTCATTGCACTCACATCGTCAGTTTAATAACTCGTATTGATTAAATGTAGCTTTACAAGCTATAGAGTACGATTGCAATGAAAATTTTAAAAAAAAAAACTAGAACCTGTCCATATCGAGCTTGAAGAAAAGTGGTGTATTTTCTTGAATGTTCAAAAGGAAATGCAAGGTCTTATCAATCTCTTAGATAGTAAGCCTCCTCCCTCTCTGCTAGTAACTAACAGTGGCTCAATAGCTACTGGAATCTGTACTTGGACCTAGGCAGGACTATTGTTCAAAGATAGATGAATTTATTTATTTGTTTATTTTATCTTAATACAACTTTTTACTGTCGTGTTCAGGCTTGGGGTAATATATTCTCTTTCTAATAAATTATACTATTATTGCTTATAATTTTAGTGATTTTAATTTAACATGATTTCCTTACGCTACATGAATATTTCAAATAATTATCAACGGTTTCTGTTATTGACTGCCGTGGTAATTTACGCCAATGTTTGGCAAATCAAGCTACTAGCTTCTTCAAAATACCTTCGTTTCCCGATCGGGCCCCCATAAGAAGCTAGCGGCATGACTAATGAAACGATGCACTGTGGTCCCGATTCCCATCATGGTGCAAAAAATGATTTTAGTGGGCGGATCTAATTCAAACTCTGTATGATGTTTATTGTGAGATTGAAATGGTGTTTTATATAGGTTGTACAAGATTTGTCAAGGTTTGTGGAGGTGGATAGAAGGAGAGTGTAGGTGCTCTCTGGCATTTGTATTACTTCCGTATTTTTAATGTTACAAAAAAGGGGGTACTTTTATTTTTTGAATTAAAACATACATATATTTTTGTCGGAATTATACGCATTACTATTAATGAATTAACTCAAAATGTTTGTAACTTTTAGTTTAATTATTCTAATTGAAAAAAAAACATCTTTTTCGATCAAAATGTTTTAAGGAAATTTAAATATTAATTACAAAAATAAAAATAAAAAATTAGTCAATGCGGTTTCCCACTCTTGTTGATGGTTCCGCAATCTCATGGTTTTCCTAATAAACTCTCCCCCTGATCCTACAACGGAAATTTTCGGATTACGAACATTACACCGTTTGATTCACAAATAGTTCCTCTAACAGTTTGACCAAAAATCGTCGCAAGCGCTCGTGAGTTAACTTTTTCACATCTTCTCAGACATGAGTAATAGGTGCATAAAAGTGTTTGTATTTAAAAATATATTTCTAGTTCATATGAATGGATATTGCATCTGTTAGGATGTTCTACATTGCGTATTTCATTTACAATCGGAGGGGCATAAATTAAAATTGATATTTATATATTATCAGTCGTGCAACTTTGAATTAACGTAGCTTCAAAAATCGATACCTTATTTATAATTCAACTATATTTTCAAGGTTTAGGTTAGTATAAAAACAAATAATAAATTCTTGGTTAAAAAAATTGTTGGTTTTTCGAATTTTTTGCACCATGATGGGGGAATCGTGGCCACTGAGCGACAGGAGAAATACGATGGTCAATACCGATGAACCCCTTTAATTTAATACTCCCTTATCGTTAATTTAATACCTAATTAACTACAAAAAATAATTCAATAATATCTCCACTTCAAAGGGAAATATTAAAATAAATAAAAAAAAAAAAAAACATACTTATTTATTTGACCCGCTCCAATGTGAAGGAAGTGGCATTAATAGGATGTACTATTAATAATACCAGTTTCCCATTTATAAATCATCTCTAAACCTAAATTGGCAGTGATATTATTTGCTTGATCTTTTGCCAATAAGAAATAATGGTAAGTTATACTTCAGTATTAGATGATTCATTCAATTCGAATGCTATAACCTAACAAGCTTTCATCGGTATTTTTACAACTCGCTACATTTTAAGTTCAATTTAAAATTGACCTCATTATATCTCTATTTATTGGTAATACATGAAATCTACCTAAGGCTGAAAAAAAATAGTCAAAAAGCTATTCATCTCCTATAAAACAAAGAAAAATGAAAATCTTGGTTCTAAAATTACCCCAATTTTAGCAGATTTCCCCTCAGGGAAATCAGCTATTGAGGTTGTTTCTCCTAGAGTTTGGTCTAAGAATGTTGATGGCGTTGTCGTTCCTTCTTCATTTCAGTAGCCCATGAAATAGATCGTGGAATGAGAACAATACTTTAAATATTCATTTCTTTATTTTCTGGGGCATAAAGACGCTCCTTGTTTTCTTTATTTAAACTGGTGAAAGTGGCGAAACGCGTTATAGGGGAATAAATATGTTGGTGATAAGACTACCTTATCGAGGGTTACTGGAGAAGGGGAAAATAAGAAAAAAAAAAAAACATGGTAACATGGCATTTTACTGGTCTGGTTTGGAGAAATCCCTCACTTCATTGTGGTTGATGATGTACCGGAACCTTTTCTGAATGGTGAGGCATTTCAAACATATATGTTAATATATTTTTACAAATTGAACATTGAATTTTGCTAAGTTGTCAAAGAACACTAGAATGATAATGATTTTTCTTATTAATTCTATAAGAGCTACATTGAGTAAATTCGAATATTTTTCTTAAGACATAATACTCCAGTGAACAGTTTCGATCATTCAAAACAACATATATCATTAATTTCATTTGAAAATATTATTTTATATTCCATTTGTTAGTCCAAGTTACAATATATGCCCAATGAGAATTCAATCTTCCAACTAGAAGTGGGGGTGGACTTACATATTGGGATTTTAAGTTGATAAGTTGGCAAAATTACGCAGCCGAACATCAAAAATCTTTTAGGTATATTTTTGTACAGGTAAAGCCGACCGCTTTAATCAACAATAAGATAATGACGACCATGTATTAAGCACATTAACTTGCATATTAGCTCTATTTCATTCTTAGTAAAAATTCGATATAAACAAGATTATATATATTTAAGATAAGGAGATGATATGTGTTCCTGGCATTGTAGTTGATAGTATAAGTAGTAAGAGTAGAGATGCGTTGTTGATAAGCTGGACCTCACCTTTTAATTTATTCATAAAAAAATTAGATTTTAAGTCAATTCCACTTTCCCATCAAAACCCTTATCAGCTTCCTCCATAACAAAATTGTTTTTTTAGGTTTATTATGGAATAATCCTCAATGAATTATTGTTGCGTGAAACATTTCACAGAGTTTCTCGATAAAAGTAGCTGAAGACAACTACATTATTAAGATAGAATAATTTCTTCATGCTGCTAAGTTGTGTGAATATGTGTGAGTACAAATCACAGAAATTCATTGTACAATATGAAATTCGGTATTTATTTAAGTCAATTTTGGCTATTTTTAAGGAATTAATACTATATTTTTTCAATATTTGAAAGGTATGAATTTGTTACTAGATATCACGAAAAGAGAACATATCAAGAAATAAATACTGCAAGCCAGTCTTTGCAGTCGTTGTCCATTATATAGAAGAATATAATACCTATATATTTTCATTAGTAGAGGCATATTTTATCTACTTAATTTTAATAATGTTACAACTATTCTCTGACAAACCCTACTTTATGTATTCATTATATGTGCATTCTCGTTTGCTTATTTTATGGTTAAATGAGTTTAAAAAATTATGAAGGGTACATTAACAAGGTGGTACTAACGACGAGGGAGCGGGTTGATAAGGGTAGTTAGTGGTGTTGGTTTGCATATAACTCAAGATAAGTGCTCTGAGAAGAAACATGGTTGGAAGGCAGTCAGTCATCGCAACTCCTCTTAATTAGCTGCTTTATCCATGTCTCCTCTATTTAACAAAACTTGGTTTCTCAATCCATGCCTCCGCTTCCCTTTTATAACACTACTCAATTACCACAGTCACTCTACTATGTGTAAGCTCATGCATTCATCTGAATGCTTCTTCTGAATAGAAGCTCTCTCACTTAGCACAGTAAGTCTCTCGTCTACAATACATTCCTTTGCGTCTGCTCTGTGATAAATTCCATTGACCTCGATGCTATAAATAGCAATGTTTCAGTGCCCTATCCCCCCCCCCTAAAGCCACTATTTTACTAAATATGCTTTGACTGCTACCTTCTTTGGCAGATTTACCTCGATAGTTATCAGCAGTTAGTATTCGCTTGCTCGTAACACAATTTTAGCGATTCCAACATAGTAGTTAGCACAAATGGGGTCCTCTCATGTATATTTATTTATTTCCGGTTGCAGGGAGGACTACGAACTCTTTCTCTAACCTCGCTTTTAGAATAAAAATTAAATTATTTTTAGGATACCACAGTTATTTATTTACACTTGGCATATGAATTAGAAGAAAATTCGAATTTATTAATCTTTTAAATAAATAATTTAAGTAAAACAATGTAGATAACCCTCAAGGAGGAGCGGAAGTTTTAAGAAGGCTAACACAGTTAATTGTGTTCACTTATTTAAAGCGTTGGCATTATTGGAAGTGCTCTCTAATCAAATGTATAAAACTAAGCTGATACAGTGTGTGGTAGGATTGGTTTTTCACAGGAAATATGTACATTATAGATGATATTTAATTTTAATAAATGCTATCCAAGATTATGATTTGAATTATTCATGGTTTGCCAAACGGCGGAGAGGGTTTGATTAGGAACTCATTTTCATTTATTCTTCCAAACTAATATTTCTATTTTTCAAGTCGTCTACGGCTACCTGGCCTTTACAGAAGAAAAATACGTCCAAATGGGAAATGTAATTATACCCATTGACATATTGAAACCTTGCTAATAAAAAAAGACCATCATTATTCAGCCAACAATGATTTCTCAGGCATCGCCGCGGACCTTGTGTGTGTGTGTGTGTGTGTGTGTGTGTGTGTGCGCGCGCGCGTGTGTGTGTGTGTGCGTGTGTGCGTGCGTGTGTGTGTGTGTGTGTGTGTGTGTGAGAGAGAGAGAGAGAGAAACAGAGCTGAATATTTATCCGATTGTAACCTGTCTTGTTGTTTAAACGTCACATATAAGACTAATTCCAAGTGTCGACCATAAGCTTCCAGAAATTGGGCCTCAAGGTCTTAGGGTTTACAGCTTGTATAAAATAACTAAGTTTTTCAGTTTTTATATATATATATATATATATACATGTCCTATAATTATATACTTTCATAAGTCGATTTCCTTCTCTTATTGTTTTATATATATTTTTCCAACGAAAATATAACGGATGTGTTTCTATTAGATTTAAAATAAGATAGGAATAGAGCATATAAATGATTTGAGGCATTACAGCAGGTAGGAAATAATTACAACAACCCCACTTGTCGACTTAAATATAGTAGTGAGAAAATAAATAGTTGCAGTCTCCATGTGTATTAGAGATTCAAAAGTTGTGTATAAGTGTGTGTTATCTTAAAAAGGTCTATAAACTATGTTCTATGACATTTGAATGGAGATATATCACTTCCAAAGGGGGCTCAGGTTAGCCATGTAAGCTAAAGCGTTGCCCTTATTCTAAACCTAGAGTGGCGAGTTCGATTCCCGCCTGGGCAAAAGAAATTATATAATGACGGAATTCATTAAATAACATCCTAAGTCTCCCACTCTGGCTAGAAAAGGGTGGTAACCTGTAGATAACCCGTTCCAATTAGCCTTAGTTGCATAAAGTGGACGTTAATAAATAACAATTATAATCACTTCCAAATGAAATAAATTTAAATGAAGATCTACAAACATTTTGTTTATTTTATTTAATAGGAGTGCACGTACGTTATGTGGTCCATCCGTTATAGTTTTCATTATACATATTCTACAAATTACGGGTATAATCCACTCCCTTTTATTGTAGGATTCTGGCAAGTAAGCAATGGCAGGAATCCATCTGCCTCTCAATTATTTACTCTGATCCCCTCCTAGAGCCTTATTTATGCTAGTTATACATTTGTACAACTCTGCTGAATGCACGCATCAATTCCCCATCTCAAGAGAAGACTCTATGCCTCGCCCCTTCCTCATCTCCATCCATTGTTCTGATTTATTAATGCATTGTTGCCTCAATGTTATTGTTCCTTTTAAGTTAAATGCCCCAAGTCCACGTGCCTATTAAACCCCCTTTCACATAGTTTCGTTATTCAATTACAAACCCCGGCCCTTTGTCGTACATTCTCTTCAGTTTATTCCATCAAGCAATCACAATGCTTATAACTATGTTTCCTATTCACCAAATCATCTTTTGGCATGGCGTTTGGGTAAAAGGGTTACTTTTATGAGAAAAATAAAAATTCTTAGCGTCGAATCCAATAAATTTATCCACAGCTGGCCATCCAGCTTTGGCTCCAAGTGCCTGTTTTACCCTGTACTGCGTTGCCTAACAAACTTTTTAATCAATACCTCTGTTCATCAGCCCATACATCTATCTAAAGGACACCGACATGGAGCTTTCGTATTCGTAATCGTTAAACCCATCTATTTTTCGACCCTTCGACCGCTTTTTACACGCATATCAGTATATCTATGCACTCCTACTGTATCCAATACCAACGTTCACATTTTTGCAATTTACTACCTATCAGTTTTACGGTATTGACAAATGTACATTTGATTTTCCATTATCGGGTACAGGGTCAGTAATACTCAGGTTTTTGCCACATGCTGATTCCTATATTTTGTTAACGTACTAATTTAAGGAGCCTTGATAACTTAGCTCAAAATTCCTGAGGTTTGCATAAGAGTCGGAAACTGTTGGAGAAGGCATCTTAAATAGTCACGCAGATTCTGCTAAGCAGATTTCTCAGGGGTTGGTACGACACACATATCATCTCTTCACGCCATAAAATTTCTATTTCTAAGTAAAAATCCGATGAATAGAAGTGGGTGTTTACTGAAGACTGAAATCGAGAAGGAACTAATGACTCGCTTAACAACCGAGTCACGAAAAAATGTAAAGACTTATAACTGCAGAACATTAATTATTTAACAAGATTGGTTCTATAACAATTTTGATCCGAATCATAATAATGGAAATATTTTTAATTTTCAAATTCACCCCTCTCTGGTGGGAGTTCAATTGAAATTCTGGTGGGGGTTTACATCATTTCGGGTCCGATTTCAGCCATTAAATAATATGATCATTAGTCTTGAATGAAACAGTTAAATATTGAGTTTGGGTAGAATAAATAGATATTTTCGAGTTAAGAACGTAAAATCTTAAGTTATGATGCCATCACTCAATGCAGTTGCATGGACCTCACTCATTAAAAGTTCGTTGATTACAATATTTGATATTTAAGCTTCCAATAAAGTAGTTAATGGTATAACGGCTTTTTGTTAATATCACATGAGTAAGAGTGGGGGATTAAAAAGGCTGAAAACTTAATATTCATGATATAGAAAATATGTATAAAAAATATTGATAGGCAATTAAATTGGCAATAACATTGAATTTTTCGACCTAACGTATTACGAGGGCGTATTGAAAAGTAAGGTCTCCTATTTTTTTTTTTTCAAAGAAAATTTAATTTATTTACAACTTTGGTTACATCGTTGGAAGGGTTGAATATTTACCTATTTTTCTACATATTCGCCTTGACGATCAATAACTTTTTGCATTCTGTTTACCAGCTTTTTAATGCCGGTGCCGTACCACTCTCCCGCCGCGTCACGAAGCCAACTGACGACTGCTTCTTGAACTTGAAGGTGTTTCTTGAGAGCGGGAAACAAGTGGTAGTCGCTGGGGGCAAGGTCCGGGCTGTAAGGAGGGTGGTCGATGATATCCCAGCCGAATCCATTGAGTAGGGTGGTCGTTTGATGTGACACATGTGGACGCGCATTGTCTTGAAGTTCAAGAAGCAGTCATCAGTTGGCTTCGTGACTCGGCGGGAGAGTGGTACGGCACCGGCATTAAAAAGCTGGTAAACAGAATGCAAAAAGTTATTGATCGTCAAGGCGAATATGTAGAAAAATAGGTAAATATTCAACCCTTCCAACGATGTAACCAAAGTTGTAAATAAAGTAAATTTTCTATGAAAAAAAAAATAGGAGACCTTACTTTTCAATACGCCCACGTATAAGGAAGATATTTCGAATATTTGAAATCCCCCTAAGCCCTCCCCTCTCTTCCGGGCCAATTTCAAACGTTAACGAACTTGATTTTTTTTGATAAACCCCGTACATATCAAATTTGGTACGATAAGACAAAAACAGCAACCACTAGAGCGGTACCAGACAAGTATGTGTGTGTGTGTTTCTGTGTGTGTGTGTGTGTGTGTGTGTGTGTGTGTGTGTGTGTGGGTGTGTGTGTGTGTGTGTGTGTTTGTGTATTTGTGAGTTTGTATGTGTGTACAAACTCAATAGCTGATTTCTCTTTAGTTTTGCTAAAATACACCTTCTTCACCAGAGTAGTGGAAGTTAAATACTATAACAACTGCCAGATCTTTCTCTATGAGGCCTAGATGGAAAGCATATTATTTTGAAATTATCCAATCCGTCAGTCACATTTTTAAAATTTGATTGGTCAATACAGTAGATGAGAACTCCAAGTACAGTTTGATGTTAGGTGAGAATATCTCATGGTAATGCATTTAATAACTCTCCGAGGGAAATCATTAAAACATCCAGCAAGTCTTTCAAAATAAAAATCCAAATGAAATTATATTTTTTAACTTATATTGTTTTAATGTTATATTATTTTAATTATAATAACAATCATCAATGATATCACTCATTTCAAATTAATGATGAAAGTCCGTCACGCAGGAGCTCCGTAAACTAAGCAGATTCCCCGTAAACTAGCTTTTGGCGGAAACTCACGACTAGAACCGAAGTTAGCCGTTCTCATCTCGTCCGTTATCCGCGCACACCTAATAAAAATACAAATATATCGGTTAATATTCAAGATAGGGAATAAACGTATATAACAATATTTATAGTAAATTTAATTTGCAATAAGATTGGTTCAATACAATTTTTCGATCCGACATACAGTAACGGCGATATTTCGAATTTTCGAAAATCCTCCAGTCTAAACCACTCCTTTCACTGGTCCGATTTCAGTTATTAACGAACTATATCTTTCTTTTTCCATAAAACAACTAAATATCGAGTTTGGTAACGAACAAACAAAAATTGCGACCACTAGAGCGTTCACAGACATATATATATATATATATATATATATATATACACTCAACCGCAAAAAAAACCGGACACTTAGATTTAGTCTTATAATTTTGTTAAATACTTAATATATATGTATATTAATCTTTTTAATTAAAATAATTGGTTAATCTATAGGTTATTTAAACAAAATCTGCCAAAAGTGAATAATTTTTATTGATTATTTACAAAAAAATACAAAATAAAAAAAAAAAAATTATTCTTCATTTTTATTACAGTGAATGGTAGACTTCGTTACCCCAAGCTCCGGCCTTCCATCTAAGTTTGAAAGACCCATTATTCTGGACCGAAATAAAAATAAAACATTAATTAAAGAAAATGCTTAGTTAATAATTAAAGATGTTTAAATATGCGAAAAACTACTTACAGTTTAGAATAGATCAACTTCACGACAAATAAATCTAATCTAAGTTTTATCTAATTGTTTACTAATCCTGAAGGGATTAGTTCAATGGACTTAAGACTCTAAATTCTCTGTAATAACTAGATTACCCACATAAAGAAAATTGCTGAAAATTAGCTTCTAATACAACAAAAATGAAGTGTCCGGTTTTTTTGGGGGTTGAGTGTATATATATATATATATATATATATATATATATATATATATATATATATATATATATATATATATAATTTTGAACGGACCTCGTTTTCGTCATCTCCTGGGAAGGATCGATTGATATTTGAAGACAATTTTTGAAAATTGCGTCATGAGTACGACCTCAATAATAGGGAAATCCGCTAAAAAAGCCAATGAACTACAAACGTTGAAAAAAAAAAAATTTTTTACTAAGCTGTGAATTATGAAACTCATTGAAAATCAATTTTTAAAACGTCTTTATGAACTGAACTGAACTGGCCATTGGATCATCTCCTTGCTCTCTCATTTCTTGTTCAGTAAGCAATCGTGAACGCCTACGTTTTACTTTTCAAACTTTCCTTGTATTACAAGAGCTAATAAAGTTCATATTTCGACTTTCGTGGATATCCTTCATTTACATATTCCTCTAATTCGTATTGAAATATTAAATTATTTGATTTTTTAAAAACTATTAGAAATTTTATATGTAATTGTTTTTTTAGAAGATTTCCCTTAAGGGATATCAACTAATGAGGTCGTACTCTTGACGTGATTTTCAAAATTCTTCTTCAAATGTCCATCGATCCTACCCAGGAAATGACGAAAATGAGGTCTGTTCAAAACTGTATATATATATTTGTCTGATACCGCTCTAGCGGTCGCAATTTTTGTCTTATCGTTACAAATCTTGATAATTAATCGTTTTATACAAAAAAAAGATCAAGTTCGTTAAAGGCTAAAATCGGACAAGGGGGAGGAGAGGTTTAGAGGAGAAGAATTTTGAAAATTCTTAATATCGCCGTTATTATGTGTCGGATTGAAAAATTGTTTAGAACCACTCTTATTGCAAATGTAATGATCTATAAATGTTGTTATGTACATTTTTTCACTATCTTGATTATTAACTGAGATATTTGAATTTTTTAGTTTTCGGTCTTCAGTAAAGCCCCACTCCTACTCATCTCATATTAACAATATTCTATTATGTTATTAAGCACTTTATTTGAAGCTTAAATACCAAATATTGTTCTCATTGAACTTTTAACTTTTGAGATAAATGCAAATAAGGGGAGCAAGTGGAAAATCTGCTTAGTTAATGCACCCCCTGCGTGGCGGACTTTTTCTAAATATTCGGCACTAAGAGACTCCCCCATTTCTTCTTAGCGCTATTCATCCTCGCATCCTTCATAAACACTTATTTCCTTTATGAGACTTATCTCTTGAGAGAATTTTCCTCTATTTTGGAGATGTCGGCGTTGAGTTTCTCTGTGTGGAGCGAGTCCCGACTGTTGCACGTCGGTAGATGAGATGTTTGGCAATTCTTTCTAAAACTCACTGACCCAATTTTCAGTGAGGCATTGATCAGAAGCAGTGCTAGAAAATGTTTAGCGGGAAGTTGTTTCTTGTTTTCTGTCACCTCCATTCCGGACTTAGTTCTAACCAATTTTCCCCCTCGTCTGTCTTGTACCAGCAGAGTTTCATACGTTTTCCTTATATCTTCTACACTATTTATTCTTAATTCTATCGCAACTTCATCTATTGAATCTAATAACAATTTTTTTTGTTAGCAGATTTCCCTTGAGGGAAATCAGCTATTGAAGTTGTACTCATGACGGAATTTTCGATTTTTTCTTCAAATGTCCATCGATCCTACCTAGGAGATGACGAAAATGAGGTCTGTTCAAAACTGTATATATATATATATATATATATATATATATATATATATCTATCTATATATTTGTCTGTTACCGCTCTAGTGGTCGCAATTTTGGTTTAATCGTTACCAAACTCGATATTCAGTCGTTTTATGTACAAAGAAAGATCAAGTTCCTTAACGGCTGAAATCGGACAAGGGGGGAGAGGGTTTAGAAGGGGAGAATTTTGAAAATTCGAAATATCTCCGTTACTATAAGTCAGATCGAAAAAGAGTATAGATTATTGAAAATTAAATGAACTGTAAATAATGTTATTTGCATTTATTCTTTATTTTGAATATTAACCTAGATATTTGCATTTTTCAGTTTTTAGCCTTCAGTAAACCCCCACTTCTACATGTGTTACATAAACAATGCTCTGTTATATAATAAAAGATATTAATTGAAGCCTAAATACCAAATATAACATGTGATTCACGTGAATCCAACTCATGAATAATGGCAAACAATGGTCGGTTTGTGGACGGAACTTTTACGAAAAACACAACAAATGACGACACCGCCCCCTCCCACAAACGAAATGTTTGTTTGGGTTGCGTCTACACCAAGAAAGCAGAATATATTGCTCAACAAGAAATGATTGCTGAAATTCAGATCAAATGTTTGCAAAACATGTTTGTCTATTGATAATTACATTTGGCGGGCGTATGAGAAATAATTTACTGGCGCTCTTAATGTTGCATGCAGTAAAATACAGATTGGTTTCAAATATAAATGTTTGTTAATAAATATTATTCTACGTAAAACGTTTGATTTTGGGGAATTTTAAGAATGAATTAGCACGAGTCCCAATAAGTATGTGTTAAACCATTGCATGAAACTTCCAGATTTGTTCATTTTTGTTCATTTGAACAATAAATATTTACTTTCTTGTACGATGTAATCAAGAAAACAATCGGTTCTCAAATTTCTAGAGAATAATCCGTTTTGATCCTCCCGAATATGTTAAGATTAGTTTTGGCTTTACGTCTATACCTTTGTACGTATATACATACGAACGTATGCATGTGCATACAAAACTCGCATAACTTAAAAAGACTAGCCTTATGGTCGTTTTCAGCAGATTTCCCTTAAGGGAAATCAACTATTGAGGTTGTACTCATGATGCGATTTTCAAAATTTTTCTTTAAATGTCCATAGATCCTTTCTAGGAGTTGACGAAACCGAGGTCCGTTCAAAATTATATATATATATATATATATATATTTGTATGCTACCGCACTAGCGGTCACAATTATTGTTTGACCGTTACCAAACTCGGCTGAAATCGGACTACGAGAAGGGGGAGAATTTTGAAAATTTTAAATATCTCCGTTACTATATGTCGGATCGAACTAGTGTATGGTGGACAAATCTTATTGCAAATTAAATGTACTATAAATATTGTTGTGTACATTTATTCTTTATCTTGAATATTAACTGAGATATTTGCATTTTTCAGTTTTCAGGCTTCAGCAAATCCCCACTTCTACTCATGTTACATAAGCAATACTCGGTCATGTGATAAACCACATTATTCGATACCAAATATTGTTTTTCAGAGACCTTTATAATACGAGATACATGCAAATATGTCCTGGTGAGCCTCCCCCCCCCCATCTGAAGTTTTCGGACTCCTTAAATTTGATTAATTGAGATCAAAAGTATTCTGATTCATTATAAATTACAGTACTAGATATAGTAAATAGATTTCAATCAAATTAATACGTTATATTCAGATGCATTTCAGTAATTGTTTTTCTTTCCTGTGAGAAGTTGGAAGAACTGTATGTTTACGTTTCAGATGCTTCACATCGGGCGGTTTCTTATTATCTTTATATTTATTCACTTAATATTCACGGTGGTGTTGTATTACCAGTATGTAGATTTATCTATTGTTAAACTTCACCCGAGAAAACTGCTTAGTTTACGCAGCCTCTGCGTGGCGGACATTTCATATTTAGAACTGATATTACATCTAGGTTAGGTTTTGGAACTTTTCTTATGATTTAAATCGATTAAGGGGGGGGGAACTATAAATTTAAAAGTGATGAGTTTAAAATTAGTTGGTCCCTAGTAAGTAATAGAGCTAAGAATGATTGCGCCCTGGTCAATAATAAATACTTTAAAATATCTAATGAATAGGGAGCCACATACAATTCTGAGATAAAAATTGCTTGTGGTATAAATAAAAAGGAATAAATTTATTTGTATTGATGGCTGATAAAAGTTCTTATTAAAAAAATATGTTTATAAAATAAAACATTTAGCCTTTTCATAGAAGAAGGTTGGGCGGAATTAAATGTGGACCCCGCAAGTAAGTTTAATAAAAATGGAAAGGAGGCATTGGAGAGGAATAATTCGCTTTTTGTACCAGAAGAGGGAAATAAGCATTTTCATAAAAATCCATCTACAACATGGCTATATTGTTTAATAATGATGCATGAACCTGGATACATTTTTGTGCATATAGCAACTCACAAAAAGGCTCCTCATTAATTACAGGCTAAAAGAAATACAGGACCCAAGCTATAATTTAGTGTAAAAAAATCCGTCACGCAGGGGCTGCATAAACTAAGCAGATTTCCCACGTGAAGTTTTACAATAGAGAAATTTCACGAGAGCCGAGAAGTTAAGGAAACGGCCGAACTAGCTTTTGGTGGGAAAGTCACTCGTCCGTTAGCCGCCCAGATTTAATAAAAATGCAAATATCTCGGTTAATATTTAAGATAGAGAATAAATGTATATAACAATATTGATAGTAAACATAATTTTCAATAAGATTGGTTCCGTACAATTTTTCGATCGGACGTATAGTAACGGAGATATTTCGAATTTTCGAAAATCCTCTCCTCTAAACTCCCCCTCCCACTGGTCAGATTTCAGCCGTTATCGAACTTGATCTTTCTTATAACATAGAACGACTAAATATCGAGTTTGGTAGCGATCAAACAACAATTGTGACTGCTAGAGCGACAACAGACAAATATACATATATATACAGTTTTGAACGGACCTCATTTTCGTCATCTACTAGGTAGGATCGATGGACATTTGAAGAAAAATTTCAAAAATTCCTTCATGAGTACGACCTCAATAGCTGATTTCCCTTGACGGAAATCTGCTAAAACATTCGGAGCTCATTGAACTAATCGCTAAGGGCGGTTAGGCAATTTCCAAATAGTGTTGTAGATCCATTTGATGGTGTAAGGCATTTGCCTTTCATTCCTTCGTCTGAGGTTTTGTAATTGCTTTCGCAATTTCTAAAAAAAATGGGTGAAATTAATTTCCTTAAACACTTATTATAATCATCACAAATGATAAAATAATGAAATTTATAAACCAAAAGGCTTCGAAAGGAAAAATTCATCATGTCCCCACCGTCTGGGGGGGGGGTATTAATGTATTGAATTCAATGATATCTGAAGGATATCATTGAATTCAATTCCGTCCAAGGATAAAATAGATTTTTGGGCTATGTATAGGAATGACAACGTGTATGTCATAACCAACCCCAACCATTTTTCTTTTTTTTAAATTACTTAAACACAAGGAATAATAACATAAAATTAAACTAATAAATCTTTCAATAATATAGATTTCTTAGCGTAATGGTTGTTCAAATATCTGCAGGAAGTCTATAACAACTTACGATATTCAACGAGTCATTTCAACCGTTTACTATAAAAAGAACATGTTTATTAGCAACTAGGGGAAATATATTTCTTGGATAATTAACTATTGATGTTGAACTCATGAAGGGATTTTCGGGAAATTTCATAAAATGCCTATCAATTCTGCCTAGGAGATGACAAAAATGACGTCCGTTCAAAATTATATATACACGTACGCGCGCGCGTGCACACACACACACACACACACACACACACACACACACACACACACACGCAAACACGTGTACGTATACACGTCGGTTACAGGAGTAGATGTTGCAATTTTTTTAATCGTTACCAAACACGATATATAAAAATAAAGACCAAGTTCGTTAACGGTTGAATCGGGCAGGGCCAAGTTGGGTTTAGAGTGGGGAAAATTAAACACTCAAAATATCTCAATTACTATGAGTAGCATCGAAAAATGTCGTAGAAGAAATCTTGTTAAACAATTAATTTTCTACTATTGTTCATTAATACATTTTTTAATCCCGAATATTAAATGATTCATTTGTACTTTCATGTTCTCAGCCTTCAGTAAACTCCACACTTATAATTATTCGAAATAGATGGTGTCATTCCCTCACGAGGAAAATCTGCTTAGTTTACGCAGCCCTATGTAAGGAACTTTATTTCTTTTTACTTCAATAGCTTATTTTCTGTTGGATTAAGTTCAAAAGATTTCGATGAGGCGTTGAATTATATTTCGCATTGGGACAACAGAATGGCTTTGACAGAAAGGAGATAATTATCATTTATAGGGATTGATGGATTAAGTGATTATAGAGAGATACTTTTAGCAATAATAACGAGGAAAATATAAAGGTTTAGTGCTGGCAGTAAACAGTAGATGGCTATCAGCATTATGTTATGATATTTAGCCTGACGGTGACGTCTGAATTAATTAATAGGAATTTATGTAAAGCAAATTCAGCAAGGACCTCAGCGGATAGTGAATCATATATAATAATATATTTCTTCAAAAATACTCCATAAACCGGGTGGAATATAGCAGGATTACTGTTGAAAGGTCTTTTACCTCTTCTTTTCTGAGACCATATTTTTGCAACGTTTTGCCTGTTTCTTAATGGAGGACTCATCTTGACCCGAGCAGTAGCCCCTTCACCTTGATATTATATTTGTATGAAAAATAGAGGCAACGTGGCTCATAGATTGCCCTTTTCCGTAGATCCAACTCTTTTGCTTCATTTTTGTTAGTCTCAAAACGGACTGCAGTGTAAGAATTAAACGTATCTTTTTATGTTCTGGATGCCTACTATGTCTGCTCTCCTGAACCATCTGATGAATTGCAGGTCACCTCTTCGAATACTTCCCAGACGGAATGCTTCCTTTGCAAATGACAAGCAATTTGGCCTTATGATGAGATGGTTTCCACATCTACTCGCCCCATAGTCAGGAACGCAGGGTATGGGAAAGGATTTCGAGGTCTCTTCAATACCTGCAGTGGGTGTTTCCTAGTCTCTCTTTCCTGGGACTGGAACAAAATGGCACAAGATTCACGTTCATCTTCACCACTGTTGTCTAACTTCTGGAATAGAGTTCTTTCTTGTCAGCAATTCATGAAGGAGCTTGAAAAATTTCCTCAAATGTCCATATACCCTATCAAGGAGATGACGAAAATGGGGCCAGTTCAACAAAAAAAAAAATAAAAAAATAAATATATATATATATATATATATATATATATATATATATATACATACATACATACATAATTGTCTGTTACCGTTCTAGCGGTCACAATTTTTGTTTAATCGTTACCAAACTCGATATGTAAGCGTTGTATGTAAAAAGAAAGATCAAGTTTGATAACAGCTGAAATCGGACTGTCTGGAGGAGGGGGGGGGATTTGTGGCAAGGAATTTTGAAAATTCGAACTATCTTTGTTGTTTTACGTCGATTCTAAAAAGTGTATATTACCAATGTCATTGCGAATTTAATTTCCTATAAATGTTATGCATACATATTTTCTCTATCATGAATATTAATTGAGATATTTGGATTTTTTTAGCTTTCGGCCTTCAGTAAACCCCCAATCCATACTCAAGTCATATTTACAATAAGCTGTTTTATTATGAAGCACTTTCTTTGAAGCCTAAATACCAAATATTGTTCTCATTGAACTATCACGTTTTGAGATAAATGCAAATACGTGACGCTCGTGGGAAATCTGCTTAGTTAACGTAGCCCTTCGTGATGGACTTTTATATTAATAAAATTGAACGAATTGAGTTTTTTTTAAAAATCAAAGATCGATTTATATAGGTCCTTGGTCAAGTTCTTAAGGTAAAAACAAACTTGCCTAAAGAGAATTCACTAAAATAAAAGTGAACATATATTTTTGCGCGAAACGAAGTGTTTAAAAAACAATTAAAATTCTGAACTCATATTTCCACTATGACACCATATTTCATTTGATATAATTTTCACTCTTTCGTTAGACATTTACTTGAACTCAGACCAAAACCTTGGCGTATAAATTTTGTTATTTCCCAGATCCTGGCTGAAGAACATGAATAACTACTGAGTATCTGTATCTCGCTATGAATGCCTCAGGGGAAATTCCAAGTCAAATCATCCAGAACTGAAGGGTGGGAATTTTAATAGAGAAATGTTCATGTTTTTATTCGTGAACCAGAATAACCAGTATGAATTCACAAAGATCAATTTCTATGAATTTTAATTCACATATTTCCAACTACGTATGAATATATTTGCAATAACCAATACAAAATTCTCATATTCATTAGCATAAAAGTGATATGCTTCCATTCATATATTATATAATTTCAGAAAACCTGACTATATTTTATCTAACTTATAAATCTACGATCTGTTCTAAACGTTTTGTTTCCTTAAGAACAGGATTGATGCTAATGTTTCGTTCGCATTTATCATTTTTAGATTGCTCTTTATTTATTTAAGTTCAGAATACACTTATATTATACTTTTCATGTAAGAAATCAAGCTAAAACAATACATGGATAGTTTGTCCAAACGTTGATTGAATTTATGTAGAATAATTATATATATTACCATAATCGATTCATTGTAAATTTAATATTTTGTTACGTTTTATTACAAAATCAGTAATAAACATTGTTTATAAGAGTTCTTTTGGATTGCAAAATTAAACACACACAAGTTTCACAGTTTTTATCACTGCACAATTTATTTATCAATGCACTGCACACTTAGTGAATTATTCTTAATTACTACTCACAGTCTGCACTGATAGCTTCACTGTTCTTGTTATTACACAGTCCGATAACTCACTCGCGATCACTGAAGTTCTCAAAAGCAATACTGCTCTATCCTTCACTTCGCGAATTTAACGGCACTGCACTGCCTTAAACACGGCACTATACTGCTACTTACAGAGTCACGGCACAACACTGTTGTTCAAATGAAAACACTTTACCGCGCGGCAACGAAGTCGCAATGTAGCACTGAAGGCACTTGATGAGCACTTGAAGAGAACAAACGAAACTGTCGGGCGAATTGCACATGCTTATATAGAGGAGCGGTAACACATCAAAGGATGAGGCCGAGACTCTTCCAGGAAGGACTGGTAGGGACTAGGACGGGCTAGACCATCTTGTGGCACCCTTTGATCTCCCCCGCACTCCCCAAACACGTGAACATCTCTGTCCAATTCTTTCATGTATTTAATTTTCGCAACACTATCATGTAATAGCGAATCCCTTGAAAAATTAAAAATTCAAATATTTCTTGATGTATATAAATATATTAGTTCTAGCTGAAAAGTTTGAATAGACCATGACGTTCTCGTTTCTTTGCCACATTTATATTTTAGAATGGAATTACATTGTTTAAAACTGAAAATCTCTCTACGTCCCACATAAAGAAACAAACACACACGCACACACACGCGTGCACGCACAAATTTGATTT